>CM060694.1:166414780-167014780 GCA_030686995.1 Artemisia argyi | reverse complement strand
TTTTGACACCCTACTCGGGCCATATTAAATCGACACAAACCAATTTTTCAAACCAAATTAATATTAAAAACCTTATAGTTGTCGATTGGGCTCAACCAAAGCCCAATAAGACTTTACGAAAAAACAGCCCACTGGGCCCATAAAATATATTTTTGGAATCACAAAAGAAGCCCAAGTTCAAGCCCAAAATAATTTCCATGCCCTCGCCTCTAAAATTTTAAATGGGCTTTTGTTCTATTTCGTTAAGGCCCATAAGCTATAAAAATTAAGCTTTTCATAAAATAAGCTGTTGAAATAAGCTTGGAATAAATAAAATAAGCTACGAAAATTTTTATAAAATTTTTATAATCATTTTTGCAAATTTGTACTAAAAACGTAACGCGACGACACCTATAGGGACTAAAAGTGAAAACATTGGAAAGAAAGGACTAAAACTGTAGAAACATAAAGTTAGGATAAAAATTGATAATATATGATGTTACAAGCTTAGATTGTAATTTTGGACAAGTAGTGGACAATAAATGTAAATTATATACGAAAAGGACTAACGGTGTGGCGCTAACGCCGTTAGTATAAAAAGTGTAAAAATTGGAAAAGGACAAGGACTACACATAATCTATTTGACATTCTAATTTTATTTTCTATCTTACGGCAACCATCATGTCATATGCATTTTGTTACGTTTTATATATATATTATTTATTTTTACGTTAATAATATATATAACGATATCTAAAAAGTTAATATTATTACTTACGATTAAAAAGGTAAAACTACGATGGATATTTTAAATAAAGTATTTTATCATATCATGCATGGCACAATAATTTCACTGCACATCATCTATTCGTCATAACGAATAATAAATATTCGTTATTCGTTCGTATTTACCAAATAGTATTTGGTTATATTCTCTGATAAATTTATTTAGCAGGTTCCGTATCAAAGACGTTTCCATAATCGTTCCCATAAATCTCGTTCTACTTTACTTTTCATCATTTCCAAATCAATCCAGGTGAGTCATAGCCCCATTTCAAATAATTGTTTTTAAATCATTGGGGGAGATACATGCTTACATATACTTTGATAACTTGATAAGTATATGAAATAAAATACATGATTCAAATCAATTTCCTAATTGATATTAAAATAATATAATTTGTGATTTAAAATGTGATATATACAATACATGACAAAATACTTAATTGAAATACTGATACTCATATGATAATGTTTTCCATTCAATTATTGTGGTGTGTGATATATATATTTTGCTGATGAATTACTTGACTGAAATATTGATACTCTGATAATAATGTTTCCAATTCAATTATTGTCATATGTGATATATATATGTTACTGGCGAAATACTCAAACTGAATTTCTGATACTCAAATGATAATATTTTCAAACTGAATTTCTGATATTCAAACGATAATATTTTCAAACTGAAACTCTGATACTCAAACGATACTGTTTTCAAAATTGATTTCTGTGATACGATACTTGATTACATGATGTTATTCTAAATGAGCCCATTAGTCCTTGATATTGCCTAAGTTAGCTATCGCCATGAAGTCCCTCAATCATGAGCCATTAACCACATATAAAGTGGGTGCGAATAGAGTGAACATCTTCGAAACCTGTTAAGGATTGACCCCCTGTCCCACTAATACTTGACGGAATGCCAATTGCAATTGGTTAGTCGTATTAGTCGTGATACACTATATTCGTAGACAAATAGGAATTGGCAAATCACCTATTAATAGAGGGCAAAATCTGTCATTGATTTGATAGAACACCCCCTTCTGGTTAAGCTTGTGTGTCATGAGGCTTGGTGCAATATCTATAAAGGAAAAATGTATGTTTTCAACATATATTTAGATACAGCTGTATAGGTTTGACCATACGTGAATTGTGTATCTGATTTATTTAGTATCATGAGTTTCCAGCTCATGTTAGGGTTATTGATTCTTTATTTGAATGTGATTGAATACTTATATGATTTATTTGTGAATATACTCAATGCTTGTTTCATTACTGTTTGTATTTTATTAATACCAAACATTCCTGAAATCTAACAAAATAAAGGGTTTTTCCTAAAACTCTATGAACTCACCAACCTTTGTGTTGACACTTTTAAGCATGTGTATCTCAGGTAATTTAACGGAGCAGGACAAGACACGGAGTGGGCATTTATTACTCTGATAAATTAAAATGGTGTAAAAATCAAATTTGTCATTTTTACAAGCCTTTATATCTTTTCATAAGTGTCACACCCCGCCACGGCGGAAACGCGCGGGTGTAAATTCATGGATATCATCACAACACCTAGTGTCTACATAGAGAACAACTACATGCACATAAATAGAGCAATGTACAAACACAAAGTGTTGTAACAATACCCTAAAATAAAATAACCAAAACAAAACATAAATCCAAACATAGATGATAAACCACTTCTGATGCAACTAGGGTTTTGTCTATCCACATCCTTCTATCTTATCCTTAGATAGCTCACCTGAAAATGATGCTTAAAATGTCAACATTACGTTGGTGAGATTCATAGGTTTGAGACTCAACACACAAGGCAACCGAATTCACTGTGATTACAAAATATAGCTGGACAAATAAATTATAGTTATCATATAGCTACGTGCATTTGCAAGTCAATTTCCACACGCAAAGGCAGCAACACTCATAAGGCAACCATTAGGACGGCTCGTGTCCTCCGATCCCATAATCATTACAATATCAGGACGGCTCGTGTCCCCCGATCCCATAATCATCAATTAGGTCGCATGCGCGAGCAACAGGGTAAGCACCCTCCCAATTGAATCCCAAAATATATCATCAATTAGGTCGCTATCCTAATTGAATCCCAAAACATCCACGCAAGCAAATAATCACTCATAGCATTCATACAATAACATTATAAGTCCAAGCTCTTTAATACCACACACATAATCACAGTAAATCAAAACATTTAAGACAAGCATCATTCCCATCCCAATGTTTAAAACAAACTAAAATATGGGACTATGAACTCACCTTAAACTCCGCAGCTTCCACAACACGAATCACAAATCTAAACAACACAAATAAGTCCATGTTACACAAGACCAAGCTAAAAGCTACAACCCATGTAATACTCATATGATGGATGTCTAAGACTCATATGACCCACCATGGATCTCCTAGACACCACCTAACCACTACCATAACTTAACACTCACTAAATCCCTTGCACTCTAAAACTCAGAAAACGCAGAATTTTTGAGTACATTCACTCACATGAAATCACGACAAATAAAGCTCAACAACTTACACCAAAAATTCACCATGGTCTCTCATAAGCATAGAAGATAATCCCAGAAGGCCATGGACCAATAACACACACAAATACTCATAAGAAATTCAAACTTGTCAACTACTCAAATTCGGATCTGAACGCACACCAAAAAGTTTTGATTTTTTAATAATTACTTCCACAAGTTTTTATCGCGATTCCTCTTCGTGGTAGTCTAATATAACCTAAAACTTAACTATTCCAGAAGACCAAGTCAAAATACCACTTTTACAACCACATGCCACCCTCAAACTTTTACCCAAAATCTGTCCCGGTTTGACAGCTTTGACACCTTAACAAAGAAAAATCAAAAGACCGACTTCCCGACCTCAAAATTGATCGTGGCTGGACTTTTTGGAAAGCTCTTTCATTATACTACAATTTAGACTTAAAATTCGTGACTTAACTCGTCACCATCTGTTATGTACCCTCACATCTTTTCAGCCTTACAAATCTGTCCAAACCCTAACACAAAATCTAACGCGTTTAACACTCAATTCCCTTAACCAATCATCATACTATTATCATTAATTGATCCCAACATGTTTAATAACATTAATTTACAGAAGTTAACCCAAACCCTAATCCATCATATAATTATTACATGAATTATATTAATTAATCGAACAATTGAACATGTATTTTAAGAATTTTACCTTGATTCTTGATTATTGCTTCACAATTATAAACCCTAATTTTTTTCTCCCTTCTCTTGCTCCTTGGATCGACTAAAATTGCAGTAAAAACGTTTTAGGGGTGTTTGGTTTGGTATATATATTAATTATGGATAATTCTTGGGCCTGAGAGTCATATTTGGACTCAAATTGGGTTTCCTTTTACCCCTTATCCCTTAAATCCAAATTTTACATATATAAAATATATATATTTTTATTTTTTTTATTAAATTTATTTATTACACTCAAAACCTCATACTTTTCATATTTTATAAACTCCCAAAACAAAACCTAACGTCTTACGCGATAAACCTTAATTTTACGATAAACCGGAAAAATATCATTTTCAAAACAAAGTTTCCAAAAATAGAATTTCACACTCTTTTTGAAATATAACTCATAAAAACAAATCCCACGTAACTTACTAACGCTCAATTACTTGAACGAAACCTCATTACGCAAAAACACAAAAACACCAAAACTACACAAGTCATTTCTACACCACAAAGGTGATCAAAATGAACTTTTCCAAATTCCAAACCTTCCAAATCACAATAAAACCATTTACGCAAAGGGATTTAGTGCTAAAACTCACCCATATCACTCATATCTCACTTCAAACACCTAATACACACCAAACAAACGTCAAC
The DNA here is from genome assembly GCA_030686995.1 of Artemisia argyi. Lineage (NCBI taxonomy): Eukaryota > Viridiplantae > Streptophyta > Magnoliopsida > Asterales > Asteraceae > Artemisia > Artemisia argyi. The sequence continues at coordinate 167,010,107 of CM060694.1, read as the reverse complement.
CGAGTCAAGACTATCAGTCAAACTGACTTGCTAAAACCACGGTTGTTAAAATAAGATTTTAAATCAAATGGTTCATCTTTTATCAAAATTATTATTTGAATGACAAATAACTTTCAAAACGTTTCTTTTAAACCGTTTTATGTGGTTAAAACTTCGATCCTCACCGTAACACCCAAATTACTTTTCCGCTGCGACAAACTTAAATTTGGGGGTGTTACACACGGCCCCAGGAATGGTATTAAGGAAAGCAACCCTTCAGTTACAACAAGGTTAACATTCAATAGGTAGAATTGGATAGCTAGCAAGGAGTAATACATCATAGGTAGATACGCTTCACTTCTCTTGTAGAACCCTAATTTACTTTTCTTGCACATCAGTTTAATTAGTAGCTTTTAGGTTAGTTGATTAGCAACTAATTCCGCCCCTCCTTCCAAAACCGAGATTTTACCGCTTTCATAAAATATAAAATACAAAAAAAATCATCCTTCACTTTTAGACCTAATTGACTTAGTTTTCAATCCTAATGAACACTATTCCCCGAGAGAACGATTAATCCCCCGATACCTGCCACTCACTATACTACATCGGCCAGGTACACTGCCTGGTGAGGATTGCAAGTTTCTCAAGATCTCTTGAGAAGTAAAACCTTTGCAAGGTTGCAAAACCACGCATCAGGTTTCACTATTCATAGTAGAAGAACTAGCGTGGTCTAGTTCACCAACAAACGCATGGACATAAACCTTATTACTACCATCATCTACATGAGCACCCAATAAAAATCGCCACACTATTGGTCAGTTCCCATAGATGAATTCAGTTCATCAATGTTCACAACACTGATATTATTCACCACATGACTGGCATTCTCCCCTGATATGGAACGATAAACTACAATAGTATTCTTATATTCATCAAAGCGAGTTTTCTTTCTTGTTTTTACTATCTTACCATCAACCCCAATCCTAGTATTGCCAACTACGTCACTCATTTTAGGAAAACATGTATCGTCTTTAAGATTTTCAAGATGCAACTTCGATTTAGTAACAATTCTTCCCACGTCTTTCTTCTTATGATTACTACCTCTCCCACCTAAATCCAAAAACCCCTTCTGCATACTCACATCAATCCAAGCCAATGATATCCACACTTTTCACAAAAACTCGACTCCAAAAAACCCTAATCATAACTAGGGTTTATACAGTCGCTTGAAGGTCTAACAAACAATTAATAATAATAACGGAATTAAAAGCTGATTAGCACTTAGTAAAAAAACCCTAGATCGTTTAAATGAAAAACCCTAAGCGAAATCTAATAAGATTTGAAGAAGACAAACATGACTATGGATTAAGCATGAAGCTTAATCTTAACCATGAGTGATTCTAAAAACATATTAAGATTCATATATTCGATTAGGTTAAGAAAAAAAAAGAAAAAAAATGATCAAAGGTTTTGGAGAAAATTCGCGAGAGGTTTCTATGTTTTTTGTGGTCTAATATGTCGTTAAGTTTCATAATAGTTTTGTTCCATGCGTGACGCAAGTCAATGACGCGTCAACCATCATTATTGCACTTCCACCAAAATATGGAGGTGATTTGGTCATGCCCATGCGTATATTGTTTTTGTTAAAGTTTGTTGTTAGGTATTATTTGTGGTTGATTTGGTGGTCTCAAACACGTATTTGATGATTGATTTTAGTAAAAGAAATAAATGGTGACATAGAGGTGTTAATTCTAATCACTTTTAGATATAGTCTTATGGAGTAATATATAGAGGGAATTGCATATATATTTTTTTCAAAGATGAATAATTATATACGTGGGTAAGGATCCAGTGAAAAGAAAACCTGAAATGAGAAAATGAAAAATAACTATAATCATATATTTGAGATGCATCGACTTGAATTCAATGCATATCTATTCATTTATATCATTCCAATTAATTTCAAAAGTGATTTTGAAGTGAAAAAGATAAAAAATAGTATTAGCAACAAATTTGACTCGCAGAGAAAGAAAAATACCTAGGATTCTGCTAACTTAATGAAATGCATCTAATATATGCAGTGTTCAAAAAGGCGCGCCAAGGCGTCACAAAGGCGTCGCCAATGCGCGAGGCGTGGCCTCGCCGCCACGAAAGGAACCTTGGCGGCTAATTAAGGTGTGGCGCAAAAATGCGTGAAATAAGGCGAGAAAAGGCGCGCCTTTTGGTAATTAAGGCGTGGTGCCACTTTTTGAACCAGTTTATTTTTTATTATTATTTTTTTAATTTTATTTATTTATTTATTTATTTTGAACATTTTTTAACTAGTATTTTGAATTTGGGCTATTTGATATATGGGCCTGGTAAATATATAATAAGTAGTAGTCTAAATGTCATGGTATGATTAATATGATCTAAAATTATAAATACGTAAATCTATTACTCCCACCGTCCCAAAATTATAGTCCCCTTTTGACTTTTTCGGTCTTTATTTTTCAACTTTGACCTTAAATATTTTTGTTTATATTACATAATACTTGATGCAAAATATATGAATGAATTGAGTTCTAAATGTATTTTTCGGTGGTATAATTTTCATCAACTATTGTATAACACAAACAAAAATATTTAAAGTCAAAGTTGAGAAAGAAAGACCGAAAAAGTCAAAAGGGGACTATAATTTTGGGACGGAGGTAGTAATATTTTTTTCAGCTTTAGTGACACCTTAAGAAACGCAAAGGCTCCGCCATGGCGCTTAAGGCTTGAGGCGCAGTATGCCGTCACACCATGCCTCACGCCTTTTATAACTTTGAATATATGTATATGCATCTCAGTTTTAGCTAGAAAACATATTATGATGCAACTAAAAAAATTAAGGATGCATCTAATTTAAATCGATGCATCTCTAATGTTTAGTTATACTTATTTCTCATCCTTCTCATTTTAAGGTTTCTGTTAATACAAATATCGCCTAAAAATGTTATTTATATTTTACGATCTTTGCTAAGTTTTGTTAACGACAAAGTGTAAACTTTAATTTTTAGCAAAGTATGAATATAGCTTAAGTCTTTCATAACTAGACTTTATTTCATATAAATATTACATTTAATATATTTACATTTCATATAAAACATAACATTTTCATATTTTTAAAAATAGAAAATGTTATGTGACATCATCGCATGCATCATGTGTAATCTTAGAAAGATTTTCAAAATCTCTAAGTTGACTTTTGGAAAAATCTCATGCATTTTTGGAAAGATTCTTGCTCAACATATCTTGTAGTTGACTTGAAAGATCTTGATTAGACTTGGATAGATATGAAAAGATTTATTGAGTATTTGACTGTCAGACCTGGCGGAACCCTGTAGGTACAAGGGTGAAACCCTTGTTTTGGTTCAGCTGGTTCCGCCACTCTGCTGTCTTGGTTGGCTATAAATAGCAAACCATACTCAAGATATTCTTTATCACTTACCATTATAATTTACACATACATTCTCATTTCATTCATCTAACTAAGTAACATTTCATTTGTGTGTGATCTTTTGTAGCAAAGAAGATCACTAGTTCATCCGAAAGTTACAAGTCTCAACATAACGTTACAAGTCTTGTTAGCTTAGCATTGTGTAAACTCGTATAGTTTACACTTCATTTAATTGTGTAATTTCAGTAGTGATCGGTTAGTATTTTAGTCCTTAAAATACATAGTGTGACGGGAGTGGTTGTACCCTTGTAAAAGAACTCGACATTTAGCTTTGTGTCGGTAATCTTGTGTAGGCGACGTGTAAGGTTTTCTCCGCCGGTGAAAGGAGCTTGTTGACTAGTGAAAGAAACTCTCGAGTTGGATACTCGAGGCGTGGAATAGGGTAAGGAAAAAGAGTCTTTGTAGCTGAACCACGATAAACATCCGTGTTGTGGTTTGATCGTTTCTTACTTTATTCTTGCATATTACATATAAGTTCATTAGTTTCGATTGTTGATTACTGTTGGATCGTGTACACCTTGAACTTGTGTTGATAATGATACTTTGAGTGATATCACTAAGTATGCGGAATCTACTTAATGATACTTAGAAGATTAATTGTAAGTGAAACAGATTAATGTGTGAACAATGAATATAACAAAACAACTAGCTCCAATATTATTAATAATAATAATACGAGTGATCTGAGATATCACTAGGGTTACACCTTGAAGCTCTAAGAAAACGTATATCTAAGTTATCATCTAGGATCTCCTTTTATAGAACAAGGAGTCCTCTTGTACAAGATAAGTATAATACTAATAGAATAAGATATACACAAAATCTTTTCTATGTTTATCAATACGCGTTTCTCTAACAGCTAACAAGTGAGCAGTGGTAATATTTGTTCTTGCAGTGGTAATGAGTTTCCACTGCAAGTACAATCTTCTTGCAGTTGTAACTTCTTCACTAGCCGTGGTAACTGATAGAATAATTCCCAACAATCCTCCCCTAAACTTATGATTTATTAGTAAATCAATAAGTTTCTTCAAGTATACAATAAACCTGAGGATATGGGAATTCTTCCAAACACTTATCTTGTTTTTCTTAATCTTTTATCTGCTCTTACACTTTGATCATATATCCTTTGCAGCAAATCATCTATGACTTCAGTTCTTTCCCAACACCTAAGCTTCACAGTTCTCATTACATCCAATACTCCAGCTCTCAATGGATATTCTTTCTCAACCAACATAAAGACATCAACTCCATCTTGAGTAGAAACATGATGCACAAAACTTGAATCATAGAATTTCCACAAAGTTCTTTGATCATGAGCTTCAAATCTCCAATATCTATCACTTGGGTCAGGTTCATATAGTCTTCTGAAGTGAACCCATAATTCCTTAGCTTTGACATTAACAAGTTCTTCCTTCTTAAACTGATCTTGAACTATTTTCCACAAAGTATCCAGATCTTCTCTATCACAAGATCTAATAACATCTTCAAAATCTCTACAAATATTTGTGACACTTCCAGTTCTGATGATCTTCCAAGCTGAACCAAAACTATCAGAAAAGATTTCCCATCCAACTACTGGATATTTTGCTTGTAGAGGTTCAATATTAAGCACATCAGTTTCTATGAACAACATGTTTGTAACTTGTTCTTCAGTCAACTTGCTAGGACCTTCTTCTTCTTGAGATGGTTTCTGAGTCTTCAACTTCTTTGCTTCTTTTGATTCAAGACTCACTCCAGTCCTTTTTGTCTTCATAGATAATGGTTCTTGATTCATTGGAATGAATTTACTATCTTGTCTTTTGATTCTATAGTAAATACCTTCAATCTGATCATGTGACATTCCTTTGAATTGACTCATCTTCATATTACCAACATGACAACAATAAATCTTCATCTCAGAAATAATTTGTGCCTTTGTAAGTTTCCTTGGCACCTTTTGACCTTTTCTTGCATCTCCAATGATTTGATCAAGAGCCTGCTGATTTTTCATGAGAATGAAATCCTTAAGTTGAGCAGACCTTTGTTCTTCATTCAAAGTAGTATTAGCAATCAATTCAATAGCCTTCTTCCTAATTATTTGATCATTGTTAATCAAATAATCAATTTCTTCTTCTGTAGGCACATATGAAAATTCTGGAGGTTTCTCATACATAATTGTTGGAGAGATACTTGAAATTGGTTCTGCTACAACAGCTTCAAGTTTATCCAACCTTGTTGCTTCCATGAAACTAGCAACTTCATCTTCCTTGATCTTTTTAATTCTTTCATACTCTTCAGCTTGTTGTTGTTCAGCTAACTTATGATCATAGTCAATCTGAGCTTGTTCAAACTCAGAAATCTTTCTTGTCACTTGATCTGAAGCAATTTCAATAGCCTTTCCTTTAACTAAGCTTCTTCTGACAGCTTCTTCCTCTGCAGTGGTAATACCTTGACTAGCAGTGGGAATATTTTCACTCACAGTGGTAAGTTGTTGATCAGTGTAAACTTGTTCTACCTCAGTGGAAATTGGTTGAGCAGTTCCAACTAAATCATCAAAATTAAAACCTGCATCAGTATCCAAGTCTCCAAATCCCAATTTCCTCCCCTCAGGCTCAGCATCATCAACTTTTACTTGATCATCATCAGAATCAGGAAGCTCAGTAAACTCTTTATCCCAATTTTTACTCCTCTCCTTAAGTTCTGCATCTGGTTTCCTCCCCTGTTTGGAAGAAGTTCCCAAATCATAACCAGATCCTGTAGAAATACCATCATGAGTGGATGATGGAGAAGAAACCACAACTTGAACATGTCTTTTCTTCTTGAGATCCACAACTTCAGCCTGCAACTTTTGAATCTCAGTCTTCAATTGATTCAACTCTGTGGCATGTTGTACTTTGGTCAGTGCCAGATCTTTCTCCAGAGTTTGAACCTGTTTGGTTAATTTGGTACATAATCCCATCAATTCAGTTAGTGTCACACTGCCTTCATCACTTCCAACTGTGTTACCTGTTGGGAGAGGTGAATCATAAGGCATTGATTCAGGCTCTTCTCTAGTTGGACTAGATTGAAGCCTTGAACCACCACTGCTTGTTCCTAAACCATAAGGATCAGCAACATGCAATGTTGTCATGGAAGGAGTTGGCTGTTTTTGCCTCCTTTCATATGTGTGAGTTATAGCAGGAAAATGTTGAATTTGTGGAACAGAAATAGTGGGTGTGTGATGGGATACAACTGGGATTGTTGCATCTTCACCCTGTAGTTGTGAAATCTTTGCAAGCATGTTTGGTAAAAGAGGATGAGTCATTCCATCCCAAAGATCTGAAGCCTTACTCATGTTTTGAAATACTTTTGACTTAAGATATGGAGTGTCATAAATCCTATTATGATTATGCAGTTGAAATTCATTTAACACTGCTTGCACAAACCTTGGATACATCAAAAATTTGTATGAACTTGTTACATTGCCTTTCATGTTATTAAATATAAACTTTGAAAAATTGAAAGTCCTATCAGAAACCAAGCAAACTAAAGGGTAAGCCATGGTTGATCCAAATTGTTCATAAGAAGTTTTCTTAGGACTTAGGCAATGCAACAGAGTGTGTATCAAAAATCTCCAATGAGGGCAAAAACATCCTTTCTTAAAGGTTACTTTTTGATCAGATGTATCATACCCCATCAGACCAATGTAGTGGAATATGTCTGAATTAGGTAATGTGATGATACCATTGAGATCATCTAATTGGAGAATTCTCCTCAAAGATGACTCAGTAACATCAATAGTTACCCCATCAACTGTGGCTCTAAGAGCTTCCACAGGTTCATGTATGTCTCCCTGTTCAAGTGTGATGGACTCCGCAGAGTTCCAAAACTGTTTGATTTGAGAAACAAAGATTGTGGGATTCATAGTTAAGGCATACCTTATATGAGTTGAGTTGAGAAAGTCCACAATCTGATGAAAAGTAGGTCCACTCTTGACGTTTGACTTTTGTAGATAAGCCACTTGGTTGTGTTCATCTGCAAACTTGAGAGTCACCATGATTTTGTGATTTGAGAGATGAAAGTGTTAGTAATCGTGAGTAAAAAGCAAGCCGTATAAAATCAATTTATATTAATAGGGTTTTGAGAAAAACGCGGATGGATAATTATCTATAGAAAGATGTATCTTTTGAAGAAATACAATTTGGTAAGTAGATAATTTCCAAAAAAAAATTTAACCCTATTAATAAGGAAAGACATTTATTTTTGGTAACGGCTAGTAAAAATACGATTACTGACACACAGTTGTAACGGCTAGTTCATCAGTGGTAAAATTTACACTTTCAGTGGAAACAATGAACTTGCAGTGGTAAAAATCAACAAAATTTCAAAGAGCAGTGGTAAGTAAAATATGTAAAATGTGCTGCTCTTATCATAGTTTTTAGCAAACTATCAGCTATCAACGGATTTGATAAGTCTTTACCATGAGCCGTTTGCTTATGGACTAGCTGATTCTTATGTGGGTTAGACATGGTGAATCAATAACCATTTGTTGTGTGTCAATATTACACACCTTGTTACTCCAATGATATGTAACATCACAAAATAAATCTCATCTTAACTCACAAATATTAACCCAAGTAACTTTTTAACTGAGTTACTATACACAAAATATCTTCTCAAAAGTCAAAACCACAGTTACTCCTCAAACCAACCAAAACAGATGGAAGTAAATAATCTTCATTAATTATTGTAACACCTAACCTTGGCTTATTTAACCTCCTCCAAACACAACATCTCAGTCACCAACAATCTTTCAACCCTAATAGCCCACAACAAAATCTCAAAAACCAATTTGCATTCAAAAATCATGTCAGCAAACCCTGAGTCCTCTAATCAACACTCTTCTGTTCCAACATCAGAAGAAGAAGTACCACCATATCCATGGGGACTTGGAGGTTCTGATTTTGAGAAAGAAATAAAGAACCGATGGGATGTGGAAGACAAGAAATGGAATGCATACATAGAGGGTGAATCAAGCCATAATACAAATCCTGCTGAGCTTGTCTCTCCCTTCATCTGGACATCTGATGAAGAATCTTCAGAGGAAGATAATGAAGAACCAACCTTTCTTCCTCCTTCCACACCAGAGAGATCTCAACCAAGATCAAGTATGAGAGATCCATCTCTCCCAACATCATCAAACTTGATGGTGGATCTTCCTGCTCCAGAACCTTGTCTTCTGCATCAAGAACACATTGGACAGAGCAATAAAGCTCAAATCACACATAAGGGAAAGGAGAAGCAGAAGTAAATGATTGATGAATGTTGCCAAGGACCAAAGTTTGTGAGTATTTTCTTGACTTTGGTACTTGTGCATCTTCACAGTCTTCCTTCTCTTCTTTTTCCATTTTCAGCTTCAGCTTCTTCATTGTACTTGTCATAGCCTCAAGTATTATGTAATAATAGATAGAAGCTAGTAGTACACAAGTAGCCAAATGTATTAGGAATGATCTTTGTAATCCAATTGGAACCTTGAATGTAAGCTGTATCTTATGTCTTGAAATAAAAAGATCTTCATAATTAGCATAATATGTAAGACCTTCAGCATTATTTTGTTTGCAATAGAGACTAAATACAGCTCATTAGACCACTTCCTTGGCTATATCTCTTGGTGACTGTAACACTCATCTTGCAATTACATGAACATTTGCAGAACAGACATATATCAAACAACTTGAAACCATATTAGTTCAACTCAGAAAATATCATCAAGTCATTCATAGAAAACATTAATCTTTGACTGTCCCTGCACACATCATAAACAAATTAGTACCTTTTGGGGACCCAAGCCACAAATGACTTGGATCTGCCTCGTGTATCAATATAATTATATCTATCAAAGGTCATTGATACACCATTGGGATTGTTTGTTGTTCCTTTTGGTTTCCATTCCCAACGAGCTGAGGCCTTAACAGCTTTTCCCAATTTTACCCTTTTCTTTTGAACATCAGTGGAAACAATTGGTCTTGCAGTGGTAACTGCATGCCTAGCAGTGGAAACTGCTGGATTAGAAAATTTTGGTCTCCACATTTGGTTCTTGTGATCATTCTTTTCAAAATAAGTCTTTTTCCCTGTTTGGTAAGATTTAACAAAAGAAGTAACAGGGGACTTAGGATAAACTCTGTTATTACTTCTGGCAGTGGTAACTGCTGGTCTAGCAGTGGAAACATGTTTAATGCCAGTGTTAAGCATAACAGACCTGGGAACCATTTTGCTTAGGGGATTTGGGTGAGTCATTTTATTAGAATTTGATCCATTCACCCTTGTAAAAACTTCCCTTCTTCCCATGTGGTAGGTACAGTCTTTAGCTAAATGGTCAAAGCTACCACATATGTGACAAGCCTTATTGTAAAACACAAAGTCACTACCAAACTGTCTAGTTTTAACATGATTCCAACTTCTCATGTTACCTCTAGGAGATTTAGGCCTATCCCTGTACATTTCAGCATACCTAGTAGTAGACCTAGTGAAATTTGACTGTGTTCTAGGCTTCTCTTTAACTTCTTCAGGAATGCTTTTACACTCCTCAACTTTAACATTTTCAGTAACACTAGTTTTAGACTCAACATTCAAACATTCATCTTTAAGAGATGAGTCACTAGCACTATCAAAAGTCTCAACCTCAACCTGAACCTTTTCAGTTTCAACTGGTTTAACAAATTTTGGTCCATAGGTCATGGGTGGATCCTGAAACTCTTCTAAGCCTGTGTGAGCAAGATCAATACCAGGAGGTGCTGGAACACCTCTTAGAGGTGGTGGAACAGTATTGTATCCAAGACCTGATTTAGCTTTGCTCACAATTTGGGCTTCCCAAATTTTGTCAATGCTCTTGGATTGATGGTCTAGAGTTTTCTTAGTAATCTCAATATTCTCACTAGCCTTTTTAACTTTCTCAATCTCTTCCCTAAGAGCTTTATTTACTTCAAGATAAAAATCTAAGTCTCTTTTTAAAACAACAATATCATCTCTGAACTTAGATTCATTAGCCCTATAATGCTCTATCTGCTTTTCTAAAACACCTAGACCTCTTTTATGATTTGCTAAATTATAATTAGTATGATGTAAATCTAGCATCAGTTCATCATATTGTGTTTTAGAAACCTCTAACTCTTTAGCAGCCTTACAGTTTTTAGAACAAGCATTATCAGTATATACCTCAGAGTCAGAGAAAGCCATGAGTGCATGCTCAGTGGCTAGCATTGCAGATTCTGTATCATCTTCTCCATTCTGACCCATAAAGCTCCAATCAAAGCTTACTCCATCAATAGCCAATAGCACCTTTGGCTCTTCTGTTGTAGGTTCTTTGGCCTTTTCCTTCTTGTACCAAGTTGACTTATTGTCAGATTTCCTTGGTTTTCTGCATTCTCTTGCAAAGTGCCCCTTCTTGTGACAGTTATAGCACTCCACCTTCTTTTTATCAAAACCTACAGTCTCATCTCCACTTATATGAATCTTTCTCCCTGTCTTCTTCCAGAACTTCTTTGATCTTAAGCTGAGCAATGCTACCTGCCATTTGATGTCCATCTCCTCCATATCATCTTCATCAATTTGATCCAAGTCCTCATGATTGAGGATTGAACCACCCACATGGCTGGATATAAAGGCATAGAAAGTAGCATCACTTAGTCCTGCAATCTGCTTCTTTGAGCTCCTAGTGGAAACATTTCCATTACCAGTGGAAACAATCATGTTACCACTGTCATCATCACTGTCACTTTCATCATCAGAACTGTCATTACCTGATGATGATATGAGTGCAACTCCTGCAGAACTTGTCTTTAACTTGCCAGCTTTCTTAAGTCTTTGTTCAATAACTTTGAAGTTATTGTACACATCATTAAGCTTCATTGTCTCAAGATCTGACTTGTCCTCCCATACAGCAACATTTGTATCAAACTCAGCAGGTAAACTTCTTAAAAATTTAAGATTGAGGTCTTCCTTTTCTACCTCTATTCCAAAAGCAGTCAGCTGAGTTACAATCTTTTGTAGCCTTGTGAATATGCTATCAAGAGATTCATTGCTTGATGAGCCAAAATTCTCATAGGTCTGCTTCAGTAAAGTCTTTTGAGTTTTCTTGGTATAGTCATTACCACCAAATACTTCACATATCTCATCAAAGAGGGTCTTTGCATCCTTGTATTTGGTAAAAGCCTGGACTTGTTCTCTGGGTAGAGCCATCAATAGCAAACCTCTAGCCTTCAAATCATTCTTAAGTTGGTTTCTTTCATCATTTGTAACTGGACCAGCATTTACTTTTGTTACTGGCTTGCCACCAACTGTCTCAACAGTTGTACCAGGTTTGAATGAATTTCCACACGTTATGATCTCCCATAATGTGTAGTCTTGAACCATAAAGAATTGTTCAATCATAAGCCTCCACATCTCAAAGTCATTAATTTTAAGCTTGGGAAGCTTTGCAGCAATATTAGATTGGCTTGTTTCTGTCTCCATTGTATCTTTTGAATCTGCCATTGGATCTTCTAAATCAAAATATCAAAGCCTTGCTCTGATACCACTTGTTGGATCGTGTACACCTTGAACTTGTGTTGATAATGATACTTTGAGTGATATCACTAAGTATGCGGAATCTACTTAATGATACTTAGAAGATTAATTGTAAGTGAAACAGATTAATGTGTGAACAATGAATATAACAAAACAACTAGCTCCAATATTATTAATAATAATAATACGAGTGATCTGAGATATCACTAGGGTTACACCTTGAAGCTCTAAGAAAACGTATATCTAAGTTATCATCTAGGATCTCCTTTTATAGAACAAGGAGTCCTCTTGTACAAGATAAGTATAATACTAATAGAATAAGATATACACAAAATCTTTTCTATGTTTATCAATACGCGTTTCTCTAACAGCTAACAAGTGAGCAGTGGTAATATTTGTTCTTGCAGTGGTAATGAGTTTCCACTGCAAGTACAATCTTCTTGCAGTTGTAACTTCTTCACTAGCCGTGGTAACTGATAGAATAATTCCCAACAATTACACGTAAAGTTTTCAAAGAAAATCAAGTTAAAAACCGGTAAACTATTCAACCCCTTCTAGTTTTTCACAGTTTCTTCTCATTTGATCCTAAGTCTTACATATATATCTTTGATATAAGTTTTTGACACACATATTATAATGCGTTTTATGCATGCTTTGAATATACTTCATTAAAAAAAAAAGGATTCATAATTTATAACTTGCCAAGGAATCCTTGAAATAACTTTTATTTCGAAATATGAGTTATTTATTTATTTATTTATTTTTTCTTTCTTATTTCCTTCTTTGTTTCTCCTTTTGAAAGAAAATGTTCAATACAAAAACATAACAAGAAAACGTTTTAGCGAAGCGAAGGCACTAAACAGAATATAAAAAGCGTGATTTCTGGGGCCTGCTTTTGATCACATGAAGAGAACCTAGACATAATTATACTATTTTCTTGTTTGGTTATTGGATTATACGCCAAATGTCTACGAATAAAAAACGAATAATTATATTATATACTTGCTTTTCCATCTCCACTAAGGAATTAACAATTTAAGCACATCCTTTTCAAGATTTTGATTTGATTATGTAATAATCTTATATTGTAAACGTACTTATATAATATTTTTAGAAATTAGCAGGTATACAACTTGACTATAGAATAAAGTTTTGTTGCTTGTTATAATAACTGAAATTGTGTCACATATATATATATATATTTTTTTTTTTTTTTTTTTTTGAAAGGCAATTGTGTCACATATATAGTTAGTCGATAAATGTTACATCAACAAAATTTTTTCAAAAAATTATCCACAAAATGATGTGTCACAAATACTAATCATCTTAATCAACTTTCTTTCTTCCTTTTTAATTTTCATCTTCCTATAAATACATGAAACATCATTTTGTAAAAAAAATATTTTTAAAAGTTTTGTGGATGTAGCATTCCTCTAGTTAGTCACCGCAGTGTTTTAAAACCCGAGTTGACCCGGCCGGTTGAACCGTGAACCGGTGAGGTGCCCGGGAGCCGGTTTTGAGCCAAAATCCGGTTAAACCGTGACCCGGTAACTTGACCCAGTAAATTAAAAATCGGAAACACTGATCACACGCATATATAGTCATATCAATTATATTCCAACCTTCACTCTTACGTCTCATGTATTTTATGAAGATGTTTATAGATAATCACTTTGAGACATTCAGAAATGCTCATTTATGAATATTTTCTTGGTATCAATGTTACTAACCGTGAAATAATTAACTCAAACACACATAAGCACCAAAGTATTTGGTACAATTATTAAATTTTGCTTTGCAAGTTTTATTTTTAACATATACAGTAAAAGGCACAATCGATTTTAGTCTGTAATTTTTATCGAGTTTCACCATGCTTACGTGTGTGTGTTTTTTTTTTTTTTTTTTTTTTTTTTTTTTTTTTTTTATTAAAATTATTTTTTTTTCAATAATAATTTATTAATTAAAAACATGCCTAATTGATGATATCATGTTTTGCTTTCCATTTATGTCTTTTAACAATGACAACCTTTATGCATGTTTTTTTTGACTTGGAAAGTGATGATTTGACCCAACTATGAAATAATTCCCATATCAAAGACAACTATATGAGACATGTCGTCCTACTTGTCTCTTTTTTTCTTTCCTATCATCGTAGCGTGTAAAATCGTGTAAATAATTTATATTGATATTTGTCATTTTAGCCATACTCTGATTTTACTTACTCCATTAAAGAAACATATTTATAAATGATCATTTTGAAAACTGCAAATCATTTATATGGAAAACATAACTAAGATTTTATACACGAGATTGAACTACTGAAGGTGACCTATTAGTAAAAATCTTGTAACTATAATCATTAGAGTGCGGTTTCAAATTTAATTTTTGCAGGGTGCAAACAACTCTAATGCGATCACACTAACCTTCTAAGAAAAAAACTTTAGTGATCGAGTTTGTGTCTGGAGAACTCATGACATTAATTTATGAAATTTTTTTGTTTACTTTGAATTAAGGCTGCTCATCGGTCCAAAACCGGACCTGACCGAGAAAAACCGGACCAGACCGAGACCGAATCCGGTAAAAAACTTAGACCGAGACCGGACCGAATGTGGTCGGTTCAGTCTCGGTCCAAATAGGCTAAATGTCTGGTTTTTAAGCCGGACCGGACTGGTCAGAGCAGAACCGAGATCGAAATTATGGAAAACCTTAGAACGAGACCGGACCGAATATGGTCGGTCCAGTCCGATCCGGTCGGTTTTGTCAGTCGGTCCGGTCCATCCGGTCCGTTTGCTCACCCTTACTTTGAATATCTCAGTCTTTAAAGCTGTATACGCAAGGCCCATATAGAAATTGGGCCACACACTTAAACTCCTTTGCATTTAGCAAATCATGAAGAGCCCATGTATCTGTTAAATGAAATATAAGTGTCCAATAAAATGCAAAATACAAAGCGGGTTTAGCATCTAAGGCATTAGGATTAAGATTTAAATTTGAATTATAATTAGATTTGAATTTGATGTAAATGACGAGAGAAAAAATATATTAGTAAATACTGAATAAGTATTTTATATAATCTTATTAAAATAGAAAAATAATAATTCTATAGCAGAGAGAAGATGAAAGTTGAGCTAAAAAAAAAAAAAAAATTAAACCCCCTAACTTATGAGGATTGAAAACGTGTGGGATCATTGAGCATGATAGCCAATTTTAATATTAGGTATTGAAACAAACAAAGTTATTGTCATGTAAAATCCAATCCAAAAATAAAAGGTGCCAACCAAACTCGTCTTGAAAATATATAAATTGTTACACACTACAAGAATCACAAACAGTACTTGTCCTAATATTTTAACCAAACAAGTATAGTTGCATAAATAGAAAAAAAATCAAACAACGTGTTCTCCTAATACCCATACTTGGTGTTTAACGGGATTGAGTGTTGTTGTTAATGACATTATTGTTTTGTTCTCTTCAAACATATCTACATTTACCGATCACCCTGCCCCGACCATGTGGTAAGTAGGCGACGCTTGTTCCAGCACCTCCAACAACCGCCCCACTGCCCGCTCCTGCTACTCGGTGGCCGCGGCATGCCTCCTTTTCTGTTTGAAGTTTCTACATGATCATCAGTAAAAAGAAATTAGTATACAACTATATACATCATTCTGTAAATAAAGAAACACACATTAATTTGCACGTATACAAGATGCTATTCATTGATCATACGTGTTTGTTGCGGACTTTGGGCTCGTGTAGTGGCTTGAAGAAGGTTTCTTCCTTCTGACGAAATAAGGACGAATGCTAAGAGAACAACTAATATTAATGTCACACCATTGATCTTCATTTTTAATTTGCATATGATGTTAGTGTCTTTACTTTTATTTATATAGAAGGTAGTAATGTTATTGTCAACCTAATGACACGGTTTAAACTACTCCGTGGTATGTATTTTTGTCAAAACTCAAAAAAGGAAGAAGTAAAGAAAAGTCGACATTGAGTTTTATAAAAAATAAAAATAATAAATATCCTTTTTTGTAAGACTGGAATGTTCGGATTTAATAATCTTTAGGTTGACATTTTCAATATCTTGAAAAAACTCTCTTTGCAGTTGGCACTCACTAAACACCATCTTTGGTGAAGAAGTTTTCACACACATAATCTTTTTGAGATACATTCTAGTATTCGTCTTCTCATATCACGCAAATTAAAGTGGACAATTATAATTGTATTCTCTCGTAAGTCATTGTTAACCGGGTATTAAGAGATAATAACATTAGTTGTCATTTGTGGATAGCTTCAATATTGTTAGTTGTACTTTTATATTGATTAGCTTGATACCATGTGAGATTACAGCTATATTTGGCAAAAGTAGCTGTGAGCAGTAGCCACAGCTCCTGCTCACCGCTCACAGCTTCGTAAAGAAGCATTAGAAATATGAGCTTTCTTAAAAAATAGCAAAACTCACAGCTCTCATGCCAAACAAACACTAAAAATCAAAAAGCTTATTCTCACCGTTTATCGTCCAAAAAATCTCTAAAAAAGCTTTGCGCCAAACATAGCCAGAGTACATGATAAGAATAAGAGTAAATTACATAGATGGTCCCTATGGTTTGCCCAAAGTTTCACCCACAGTCCCTGAAATTTTTTTGTTGCACGGATAGTCCCTATTTTTGAAAAGAATAACACTCATAGTCCCTCCACTTAACTGGGGTTAGTGGCTTCCGTTATCTTTTGCATCGTTAGTCCTTTTTTGTTAAATATCATTGCATCGTTAGTCCTTTATAATAACGGCCGTTTATAATTTGAAAAAATCAAAAAAAAAAAATTTGAAAAAAAAAATTTGAAAAAATTGAAATAAAAATTTCGAACAAAAAAATAATTTTTTTTGAAATTTGATTTTTTTTTAGAAATTTCGAACAAAAAAAATTTTTAGAAATTTTTTTTAGAAAAATTTTCGAAAAAAAATATTTTTTTTTGAAAAAATTGAAAATAAAATCAAAACTAATTTTTTTTTTGATTTTTTTATAAATTTTTTTTGATTTTTTTTCTAATTTTTATTTATTTTTTTATTTTTTAGAAAAAAAAATTTGAAAAATTGAAAAAAAATTTTGAAAAAATTGAAAAAAAAAGTTTCGAACAAAAATTTTTTTTTTTTGAAATTTGATTTTTTTTTTAGAAATTTCGAACAAAAAAAATTTTTAGAAATTTTTTTTAGAAAAATTTTCGAAAAAAAATATTTTTTTTTTGAAAAAATTGAAAATAAAGTCAAATTTTTTTTTTATAATTTTTTTTGACTTTTTTTCTATTTTTTTTTTATTTTTTAGAAAACATTTTTTAAAAAATTGAAATTTTTTTTGAAAGAATTGAAAAAATTTGTCAAAATTTTTTTTATTTCTGATTTTTTTTTTTTTTTTTTTTGAAATTTGATTGTTTCAAATTGTAATTGAAAAAATTGAAATTTGAAAAAATTGATTTTTTTTTTAAATTTTTTATTTCAAATTTTTTTTTTCAAATTTTTTTTTCAGTTTTTTCAAAATTTGTTTTCTAAAAAATAAGAAAAAAACTAGAAAAAAAATCAAAAAAAAAATATTAAAAAATAAAAAAATTTTGATTTTATTTTCAATTTTTTCAAAAAAAAATTATTTTTCTTCGAAAATTTTTCTAAAAAAAATTTCTAAAAAATTTTTTTGTTCGAAATTTCTAAAAAAAAAAATTAAATTTCAAAAAAAAAAATATTTTTTTGTTCGAATTTTTTTTTTTTCAATTTTTTCAAATTTTTTTTCTATTTTTTCAAATTATAAACGGCCGTTATTATAAAGGACTAACGATGCAATGATGTTTAACAAAAAAGGACTAACGATGCAAAAGATAACGGAAGCAACTAACCCCCGTTAAGTGGAGGGACTATTAGTGTTATTCTTTTCAAAGATGGGGACTATCCGTGCAACAAAAAACTTTCAGGGACTGTGGGTGCTACTTTAGGCAAACCACAGGACCATCTATGTAATTTACTCTGAGAATAATATAAGAATGATCTTAATTTGATTTTAGGTTTTATGGATCTTATGTTATGATACCATGTGAGATTTACATGATCAAGAGTACATGATAAGAATAATATAAGGTGTTGTATTCCATGCAGTACCAATATTAGATGCAGTACTTTACAGTACTATTAAAATGAATCTGGCCATTGGGTAAGTTTGATCAAAGGTCAGGATTAAAAGTGCCAAAATTACAATTAAACAAAATGCTAAAAGGGTATTATTGGCACTACACTTAACATTTATATCCTAAAAAAATCTTGGGAAACAATTTATTCATTTATCTTCTACATTTTTCTCTCTAAACCTAATAACCACCACCTAAAAACCGCTGCCTCAATATGTGGATCTATTGTTCGGCCTGAAAAAAAAATAAAAAAAAAATACTAAGCATCACAGATCTGTTTTGGATCAAGCAAGCATCAATGATTTTTTAGAAAAATGAATGAATAGAATTCACAAAAATAAACAAGAAATATTGGCGACGAGGTGCTTGCGGTGGCCGCCGGAGATGGCAGATCGTTTGTTTACAAGAAAGAAGAATCGTTGCTTGATTCAACTTCTGAACGATTTAAGGTTTGTATTGCTTTGATAATGAAATCGAATTTATGTAAAAAAAAACTTGTGACGTTTGTAATTTTTTTGGTCTTTTTTATTGGTGTTTCGATTCAAGAGGCTCCCCACGTCTCCATCTTTCAAAGCTTATCAATAAACAATTAGATAAGTTGCAAAATGAAATAGTTGAGATTTCAATGACTATGTCATGCTTATGGTACATCTGGTAGCCTATAAGGCTATTAATTTTGTTAGACCTTCATACGTATATGTTATAATATTGGTCTAAGATTAACTCATCTTTTTATTTCATTTATATGTTGTAGCTCAAGTTTTTAATAATGCGGCGAGTTGGATAGGTCTAATCGTAATGGCATATGTTTGATTGAAGTTTATTCTAATAAGTTACGGTTGTTATGGTTTAAAATTGCATTAGCAGTTATTAATATGATTAAATATTTAATTTTTATTTTTTGTTTCGAAACAAGTATTGTGTTTTTGGTGCTTTATAAATACACATTTGATTGAAGTTTATGTGACTACAGGAAACATACATGTTTTTGGAAGGCGTGCACATATGTTCTAATAAATTTGATGAATTGGACGATAAATTGAAGAGTGCACACATGTTTTTGAAAGGTGTGCACAACATGGACATGCAAACATACATGTTTTTGGAAAGCGTGCACATATGTTTTAATAAATTTGATGATTGGACGATAAAGTGAAGAGTGCACACATGTTTTTGGAAGGTGTACTGTACGTGCACAACATGGACATGCAAACATACATGTTTTTGGAATGCGTGAGCATATGTTCTAATAAATTTGATAAGAAAGCCCCGTGTGCACATAAATTTTTGAAAAGCGTGCACATATGTTATAAGGAATTTGATGAGAAAGCGAAGAGTGCACACATGTTTTTAAATGGCGACCACATTTATATTTAACAAGATACTTGTACATGTATTGTATTTTATTTGATATTGAGTTTTGTGTATACTATTTATGTTATTTGTTTGTTATTTAATTTTTAAATGTTACATATATATGTTTTTGTTTTTGGTCATAAATATCGAAGATGAAAGAATGTATACTAGAAAGTGCAATTACCATTTTAAGGAAAATAAGTTTGATGTCTAAATAATTGTACACAAGAAACTTATGTGTAAAAAAAATAAAAATAAAAATGCATCTCATGTTTTTTGAAAATTTGTACACTAAAGAAAAGAAAAAAAATCCTAAAATTAAGGGAATTAAAAAACGTTTTTAAATTAATAATTCAAAAAAATGTGAAA
The DNA here is from genome assembly GCA_030686995.1 of Artemisia argyi. Classification (NCBI taxonomy): domain Eukaryota; kingdom Viridiplantae; phylum Streptophyta; class Magnoliopsida; order Asterales; family Asteraceae; genus Artemisia; species Artemisia argyi. The sequence goes on along the minus strand of CM060694.1, from coordinate 166,990,228 downwards.
ATGTGTTTGACAATTATACCTTTTGAATTAAATAAAAATATTTAAAAGTACTAAATTGTTATTGGTCTAGATTGGTACTGTAAAGTACTGCATCTAATATTGGTACTGCATATAACGCGCCCCATAATATAAGAATGATCTTAATTTGATTCGTGATTCATTCCAGACATAGGGTATGTTTGGCGAAAGTAACTGTTGCTGGAACTAGTGCCGGTGCTGGAGATTACAAAAAGAGATTATTTTTATAAGCTACATGAAGTAACCTTTGCTTTTAAGAGATTAAGGAAGATTATTTTTTTTTAAATCTATTATAAGTTACGCGTGCCAAACAGATTGTTATAAACTGATCTAGGCTGTGTAGGACATAATAATAACAATAACAATAGGCAGCGGAATAATCAAAACACAATTGTTATTATTAACAAGGTTTCTTCGTCATCATCCCTACTCTAACATACACCAAAGCCCCAATGCTACGTGATCAAGTGTAGCACGGTTACACTCTAACAGCGATCTAAGATCGTTGAGGCTTAACACTAATCACCCTAGACGTTTTCCCATAAAACGTCTCTACACACACACACCTTTCTAGGTTTACATTGTGACACCCATATTAAACCTATTCCCTGTATCTCTTTATATAATAGAGATACTAGGGTTACAAAATACTACGAAGGACTATATTGAAATAACTTCTTTGTAAAGCAAGTCCATTGTCTTTTGCATTCTTCACTTTATCTTCATAAGTCCTTCATCTTTCATATTTTGTCAATATCAACTCAAGTATAATTCCTAACAATCTTCCCTTAGTTGATATGACAAAACTAATAAGCACGAACTTCCCCTGAAGCTAGTATATATGAAAGATAAATGAACTTCCCCTTAAATCATGCATATCATCAAGGATCTTCAAGCTGCAATCTTGTAAATCTCATTCCCCTTTTTGTCATCATCAAATAGGGGACAAATGTATGCAACCTTGATCTTCACAACCACGAATCAATATTACTCGACCAATCCATCTTTCCAATGTTTCAAAGTCGCCCACAATTAAGTTCTCCGCATTTTTAAATGAACTTGAAACAGTAGAAATCAAAACTAGTAGTAGTAATAATAACTAGCAGTAGTAAAAACCTTCACCTCGATGTAGCATATAAATGGTTAAACATTTAAACACATAAGCTTCCCCTGAAACCCATATGTTAACCATTTGTTGAATCTTTAATTTTGTAGGCTCTTATGTAATGATTACTGATGAAGAAAACTAAGTATAACCAACTTGATGCTGAAGTAGAATAACCCAAACTTGTACCTTATATCTTGTACTAAAACTGACTTTGAACATATACTTGACGTATAGGGAGATCGCAATATCTTGACAATAATCACTGAACACAATAATGTAACTCCTTCAAGTGTTTGTCAATTCGTAGTCACCTGAACGAACAAACAAGTTACCTCCCCTAAAAAGGTATGATAAAACACAAACCTGTGAAACTCCACTTCATCATCAAATAGGTGATAAAAACCTTTCTTCGTAATCAATTGAGCAATAAGAACGAGCCTTTGAATCTGTTAAGAACCAATAAATCAAACTCCAAAAATCTTTCTTACGTGTGTGGTTTCCCCTTGTGTGTGTTGGAACCAACTTGTTTCAAATTGACATTTAACAATATATACGCTTCCCCTCACTTTGTATATCTCATGTCACTTTACCACGAACTCTATTAATATTGCCTTCCACTTTGCATAAAATAACAATAGTAAACTTCGACTAATTGAGATTCTTGATCCACAATATAATATTAAAACCATCCAATGAATATCTGAGTACAAGGTTTATTAAGAACCAACCAACCAATCAATGAATCAAGTCACACATTTAATATCTACACAAGCTGCTCCTTTGTGACTACAACGTCTTCCCCTCACTTCTTGTATTACATGCCAATAAAACCAAATATCTATGTAATGGCATCAGCCAATAAAAGAAATCATGGAGAACTGACCCACTTGCTTAACTTCTTTCCACGAGTTAACATGGATAAAACGATAGATCAATAGCACAAACGTCATTCAGCAGCTTTATGGATCAGCAGTATCAAGTGGAGTGAGCAAAACAAACGATATAAAGATCAGTACAAACCATTAAAGCCAGCAGTGGAAACGATTGAAGCATCAATGGAAACGTACAGCGAGCAGTGGGAACTTTTTAGGCAGCAGTGGAAACGAATAAGTATAGCAGTGGGAACATATATATGAGCAGTGGTAACTGAAATACATGAGCAGTGGAAATTAATAATCATAGCAGTGGGAATCATGAAGCTAGCAGTGCTTTACACAACCAGCCGTGACAAGTAACCACAATATATGACAAGGAGTAGAGTTACTTCAAAGACCAGTAACCTCAGAATCATGTATTCCTTGTTGCTTTGCACAAAACGTAACCTTACTTGAATGACCAGTAGACATACACAAATACCAGTACGCATAGCTCATGATGCGTGGGAATCGCAACAGGCTTTACCTCTCGAGGGATCTCGAGAAGCTTACAACCCCCACCAGGCAGTGTACCTGATCGTTGTAGTATAGTATAGTGACAAGTACCGGGGGATTGATCGTTCAGCTTAGGAATAGTGTCGCTAGGATTAGAAAGCCTAAATACTAGTTCTAAAGGTGAGGGATGATTATTTTTGTGTTTTTATATTTTATGGAAAGCAAGTAAAAATCTCGGGTTTTAAGGATTTGGGCGGAATTAGTTGCTATTCAACTAACCCAATACTAAGATGCAATCAAAATAAAATACTAGAAAATGAAAGTAAACTAATTTATACTAAAGTTGTGAGCAGTAATTGGAGAAAATGTGTTTACTTAGATTTCATTACTCCCTAGATATCTTTTACACGTTAATTACTTGTTATAATTGCATGGATGACGGATCGTATTCCTTAATACCATTCATGGGGTGGCACACATAACTCCCCAATTCTATGAGCTCTTATCTCCTCCTACACCATGCCCAGCACAACTATAGGGATTGTAAACAGTGGCTCATGCATTAAATACAACCAATAAAGACCTAGTGCGCGTTGGTTCATGTTTCTTAAGACGTTCAAGCATGTTACCAATTGGAGATCTGCCAGTTTTCTTAAGCCTAACATATGAATCATTCATCCAAGGAAAGAATAAACAAGTAATCAACACATAATCAACATCTAGGTTTCATTAGATCTAAGCAAACACAAAAGAGATCTAGCCTAGCATGATAGAATTAAGACAAGAACATGATATAGACAACCAACACATAGACATATTGATTGAATTAGAAGAACACTTATCTTGATTAATCATGCAAGGTATCAAGGGGTTGGAACCCTTGAAAACCCTGTAAAGTTACACCAAAATCGTACTTAGGGTTTCTCCCAAAACTTCTCCCCTTTAAATGTGAAAAATTAGAAAACTATATATAGAAAAATAGGTTTGACGGCGTCAAGAGTAATCTTGTGACGCCGTCACCTCGCCGCCAAAACAATCCTCGGACTGCCTAGATCTACTTCTGACACCGTCAAGACTTATATACTTCCAGGCCGTCATGACTCTTTTACTCTTGACGCCCTTCCCACGTGACACCGTCAAATCTGTTCTGGGTAGTCATGGAAATTCATGAAATTTGCTCTTGACGCCGTCAAGGTGTTGCTCTTGACGCCGTCACCTACTGTTCCCAGCATGAAAAATTAAGACTTTGGCGTTTTCTTCACTTTTATGCTCCAAAAACGTCCGAATTGCTTTCTTTTCCAGATTTCTCTCCCAAAGTACCTAGAATCACAAAAGGAACGATTTAGGGCAATATTTGATCAAATAAATTCGAATTCGGGCTTAAATGACCCCCTAAAAACGGATCATTTTTCGCCTCATCATATACCCTTACACTTGAGATTTGCTTGTCCTCAAGCAAATGCGCTTTTATTCTACTCAAAAGACAAGTTAGGGGTCATTTAACACTAATATAAAAGTAATTACAACAAATAATCGTTCCACTAAAGACCAATAGACAAGCACGGAGGTCATACACTAGCACCTCACAAATAGTGTTTAGATACTCACATCTCTCGGGTGTAATAAAGTGTAAATTTCAATATGGAAATGGAAGATATCTCTCACTACCTGTCATAGCAAAATAGATTACCATAGGCTTGGGAAAGGATCAAACCTCCACCACATGGATTAAGCACCTAGGATAAACTATCAAAGTGGTCTTTTAAAGGGTTGTAACGTTAGGTGTAGGGATATGAAATACACGGTTTTGTTGGATAAAGGAAGTTTTACTGGTGGCGAGTTAACACTCTTGGTTAATTACATGTACAAGATGGCGTTGCTAAGCCAAGACTAGACTCGACTTAAGCTAATAAATGAAAAATAACAAAAACATCAAATGAACATAGAATGAAAAGGGATGGTAGTCCGTATGTTTTTTCGATTTTTGATTTTTCGATTTTTTTTTTTTTTTTTTTTTTTTTTTTTTTTTTCTTATTTTTTGATTTTTCGATTTTTTTTTTTTTTTTTTTTTTTTTTTTTTTCATACACTCTTACCCTATCATCCAAAATAATACATCATAGAGAATGAACATCTCCCTTACACTTGAATTTTTACATACTTTACAATCAACTAATCTAATGACTCGAATTAAGAAAATCAAAACACTTGGAGCACTTTTAAGATTAACGTACATATGGGGGTAATAATATTATGTTCTTCCCCATTACTCCATAAATAAGTACTTTACCCATGAGTCCCAATCGTCCCAAAACAATATGTACAAGGATATGACTCGACTTAGCAACCATGTAATCAATTAGATAGTTAACTTAGGGTTTAACAAATAACAATAATGCACTAAAAATGAGCGCATACACGGAAGGCTAAGGCGATTTGGTTGTACATTTAAGTGGGGTGTAACAAATTCTTCCTTTAAGTAAAATGCTTAAAGTTAGAAACGAAAAGATAGGCTCGGAGGGGTGTACTAGGGGTATCGTGTACTAAAAATGAGTACAACGCTAAGGGTGTGGGAAAAATTAGTTGACTTAACTAGCCAAGTAATATGACTTAAATGGTCAAGTAATTATAATACGGGTTTAACACAAGGGTAATCCTAATGCCTCTTATCATGTAGTAAATCCTACCACACGAATGTAGTCTCACTAGCGGTCTCGGGATGCATCACTAACGCAAGTTCTAGAATCTAAATGCTACCGGTATACTTATAAGCACTAATAGTAAATGCTTTTCCTATCAAATCTAAAGGCGAACCTCACATTTTTGGGTGGAAAATTTTTCTGAATATACGGTTATGTGCTAGTCATACGATCTCCTATCCATGAGACGCTTGCTATGGCTAAAGTTTCACTCCTAAATGTTGTAAAAAATTTTAAATTTGGCGCTAAAATTACACTAGCAAGTATTTCTCATAGTTTTATTACACATCTACCATCAAACAAAACAAACTCAAGCGAAAGTGCATATGTAAGGTATCATCTTTTTACCCTCCCCTTACACTTAAGATGAACATTGTCCCAAATGTTCAAGTAAAGAATGTAAAAGTGAAATAAGTAAAAAGAATGAAATCAAATACTCCCCTGATTCGCTCGGTATGGATAATAAGGTGGCCAGGTTAAATCTTCATCCAAGAAAATGAACAATCAAAGCTTCCCTTCCAGAATATAAATCATCTCCTTGTCATACATAACCTGTAAAACCTGACAAAATAGACAAGACAACCTCGCGTAAAATCGGCGGCATCCTATATAAGTTTCTAAATCCTAGAAAACAAGAGAACATATAATGCTTGTGGAATGAAGTTTGCAGATCTCCTGGAGATTATAAAACTTAATAATTCACAAAAACCATAAGACTCCGTTAGAAAAACAAAACCGGTAAAATTTCCAGATTTTAACTCCTGACGCCGTCAAGAGTAAACCCCTGACGCCGTCAGAATGGACCTGCAGAAATTCTTATGTTAAGTTTTCGGAAAATTTCTGGAAAAACTTGGTCCTACTTCCTGGAAAATCCTGCAAAAACTTCATTATGACTCAATACAAGCATTTGACTCTAACAAATACGAATATACATGTTCATTTAATATCGTGGGAAATCATGATCGGTTTGTTTTTTGAAAACATATTTGGGGTTTCCCCTTACACTTATCTTTTGCAGAAATACTTTTGAGTGAAGTTAAGACTAGGCAAAACAACAAAATAAAGTATTTCCACCATTTTAGTTTAGAAACATGATCTACCAACAATAAAAATTAAGCATGCATACGGAAGCAAATAACAATCAAACAAATAAAATCACACAAAACATGGGTTGCCTCCCAAGAAGCGCTTTTCTTTATTTACGAGTCTTGTAGCTAGACTCAAGGTCATGGGTTACTACGTGATACGGGTGAGTTCCTTGTTGAGGACATCTTTGGGATCAAACTTAGGTTTCAACTTTCTATCGGTTTCCTTAGTATGGTATGACCTTTCAAACTTTTCTCCATCCGGATCATACAAGGCCATTCTAATATGCCATGACCCGTCACCTTCTTTAGGCGGCTTGTCCCACCTCCATTTACACTTGTCTCCCTCTCTTTTCCATTTATTCCTCTCTATGTTGATGGGCATTACGCTTAATAACTCAATCATCTTCCTAAAGACTAAGGGATCCTCAAAGGGGTCAAGCTCTTCATCTCTAGCTATGAGTTGTTCTACCGAATGTGTCTTTTCAACGAAATCTTTTTCTAGATAGAATGGGCATTGAGGTCCTATAAAGTTCCTTTCTATCCAAGGTCCATATCTAGATGGTCTCCTATTCATCTCTACCCAATGCGGTGTTGGTTCATCATCACAATCATAACTATGCTTCTTAACATCATACACCAACCAAGTATCGCCTTCACCTACCGTTATCTTGGATTCCTTGCAATCTATCATGGCACTAGCGGTTACTAAAAATCCTCTTCCTACCAATAATGGGCATGTAGTGTCACTAACCATGTCTAGGACGTGAAAATCCGCTAATATAGTTAACTTTCCTACGTAAACGACTACATCTTTAATCATTCCAACCGGGTGGGCAATACTCCCATCCGCTAGCCCTATCAATACATCCATTTCCTCTAACTTTCCTAGCTTAAGAGCGGTGAATAAGGACAAGGGAATCAAGTTGAGGCTTGACCCTAAAACGGCTAGTGTGTCGAAAGCTTCGGATCTTCCTATCTTACAAGGCAAAACAAATATACCCGGATCATCAAGCTTTTTAGGCAACTTGTTTTGAACGAAGGCGGTCCCATTTTTACCTAGCTTACACTTCTCATATTTTTCTAGGAGGGCACTATAGTAAGGAGCACGCGCTAAGACATCAATGACGGGGCGTTCAAGGTGAAGTTCTTTGAATTCATCGTCAAGGTCTTGCGTAAGAGGTGTTTCAACTATGCTTTTGATCGGCTCTATAGTGGGTGTTTTATTTGATTGGTCCTTTTGGGGAACTTGGTTTTGTTTGAAACACGTGCTCATTGATTTAACCGAGTAGTATTGTGGACACGAAGTGGGTGACAAAACTGAGGATATGGAATTAACGGTTAGTTTCGGATTCTTGACCGTGTCACTCGGGAGTGCTCCCATTTCTCGGTCATTGAGAACTTTCAACAATGCATCAATTCTAGTGGTCATCTCGCTTTGCTTTTATTTGAAATCGGCTTCAAACTTAGATATGCGAGCTTCTTGAGATGCCATGAACTTTGACATCAATCCTTCAAGATTGTTGGTACTACCATAGTTGTTAGAAGGATTGTTGTTGAAAGTACGGTTGGATGGTGGACCGTTTGGTTGGTAACGATTAGGCGGATTGGAAGAATTGGGTTGATTTTGTTTCCACCTAAGGTTTGAGTGATTTTTCCAAGAGGGGTTGTATGAATCACCGTAAGTGTTTGGCTCGGGCTTGAAAGTGTACCACTTATCTCCCGCTTCGTCGGTACGCGTGGATGCGTAGTCCGCAAAAGCTGTTCCGGGGAGTTCCATACAATCACGAGTGTCATGGGGACCACTACATAATTCGCATGAAGAAGTGATTTTGTTCACTTGGCTTGAAGGCTTAGGAGCTTCGTAAGATTTCATGAGAAACTTGACTTGGTCCTCAAGTTCCATGATCCTACGGTCGGGAGTGCTAGAATTGTTCGAAGGCAAAGATATTGCCTTGACCGTTTTGTTCAAATCACGGGGATCATTCCAACTTTCGTTGTCATAGAGAGCAAGATCTTCTATGAGTTCCCATGATTGTTCCGCACTAAGATCACGTAGCTTACCACCGGCCGATTGGTCAATGGCTCGTCTCGTGGAGATGTCGATATGGTCATAAAAAATTTGGACTTGGAGCCAAAGATCTATGCCATGATGAGGGACTTTTTGGAGTAAGTCCTTGAAACGAGTCCATGCTTCATAAAGAGATTCATTTTGACGTTGTTGGAACATCAAGATGTCATTTCTAAGCTTAGTAGTTCTCCCCGGTGGGAAAAATTGAGCAAGGAAACGAGTGGTGAGATCATCCCATGTGGTGATGGATCCCGCGGGTAAACGCTCAAGCCATTGACTAGCTTGATCCCGTAGAGAGAATTGGAATAGGCGTAAACGGGTAGTCTCTCTAGTTTCAACACCTAGGTCTATGGAATCTACGATTTTGAGAAAGTCCTTAAGATGTTGGTTTGGATCTTCGGAACGAAGTCCATGGAATGCACATCCGCTTTGCACCAACCGGATGGTGTCGGATCGCAAGGGGGTCACATTGGCTCCGGTGAGCTCAATGGTGTTTCGGTAGCATTGGTGGCTAGGTTGGGAATACTCTCCTAAGGTTCGGGGCCTAAGGGGTTCTAATGGTGGGTTTTGTTGTGGTGGGATGACGGGTTCAAAGATGTTACCACCTTCCATGATGTCGGATGGTAAAGAGTTACGAACAAAGGCACGAAGAAATGAGATAGACTAAAGAAAACCTAAAAATAAAATAAAATCTTACTAGAAAGGAATCTAGAAAGTAGACCTAATAAAAAGAAATTCTAACCTAGACAGTAACTATTCCCCGGGCTGCGGCGCCAAAAACTTGATGCGTGGGAATCGCAACAGGCTTTACCTCTCGAGGGATCTCGAGAAGCTTACAACCCCCACCAGGCAGTGTACCTGATCGTTGTAGTATAGTATAGTGACAAGTACCGGGGGATTGATCGTTCAGCTTAGGAATAGTGTCGCTAGGATTAGAAAGCCTAAATACTAGTTCTAAAGGTGAGGGATGATTATTTTTGTGTTTTTATATTTTATGAAAAGCAAGTAAAAATCTCGGGTTTTAAGGATTTGGGCGGAATTAGTTGCTATTCAACTAACTCAATACTAAGATGCAATCAAAATAAAATACTAGAAAATGAAAGTAAACTAATTTATACTAAAGTTGTGAGCAGTAATTGGAGAAAATGTGTTTACTTATATTTCATTACTCCCTAGATATCTTTTACACGTTAATTACTTGTTATAATTGCATGGATGACGGATCGTATTCCTTAATACCATTCATGGGGTGGCACACATAACTCCCCAATTCTATGAGCTCTTATCACCTCCTACACCATGCCCAGCACAACTATAGGGATTGTAAACAGTGGCTCATGCATTAAATACAACCAATAAAGACCTAGTGCGCGTTGGTTCATGTTTCTTAAGACGTTCAAGCATGTTACCAATTGGAGATCTGCCAGTTTTCTTAAGTCTAACATATGAATCATTCATCCAAGACAAGAATAAACAAGTAATCGACACATAATCAACATCTAGGTTTCATTAGATCTAAGCAAATACAAAAGAGATCTAGCCTAGCATGATAGAATTAAGACAAGAACATGATATAGACAACCAACACATAGACATATTGATTGAATTAGAAGAACACTTATCTTGATTAATCATGCAAGGTATCAAGGGGTTGGAACCCTTGAAAACCCTGTAAAGTTAAACCAAAATTGTACTTAGGGTTTCTCCCAAAACTTCTCCCCTTTAAATGTGAAAAATTAGACAACTATATATAGAAAAATAGGTTTGACGGCGTCAAGAGTAATCTTGTGACGCCGTCACCTCGCCGCCAAAACAATCCTCGGACTGCCTAGATCTACTTCTGACGCCGTCAAGACTTATATACTTCCAGGCCGTCATGACTCTTTTACTCTTGACGCCCTTCCCACGTGACGCCGTCAAATCTGTTCTGGGTAGTCATGGAAATTCATGAAATTTGCTCTTGACGCCGTCAAAGTGTTGCTCTTGACGCCGTCACCTACTGTTCCCAGCATGGAAAATTAAGACTTTGGCGTTTTCTTCACTTTTATGCTCCAAAAACGTCCGAATTGCTTTCTTTTTCAGATTTCTCTCCCAAAGTACCTAAAATCACAAAAGGAACGATTTAGGGCAATATTTGATCAAATAAATTCGAATTCGGGCTTAAATGACCCTCTAAAAACGGATCATTTTTCGCCTCATCAGCTCATCAGTAACCTTAGTCCATTAAGCACTCTTGTACCAGTAACCCTACTCGCAAATTCAGTAACCTAAAAAACATGAGAAGTAGAAAGTATACTGGTGGACGTAGCCATACTTGAATTACCAGTAAATTTAAAACGATTAAACTCCAAGATCTTAGAACCAGTATTACAAGTATGCATGTATACCCACGATCTTGAATACCAATGGAGAATAATATCCACCATCCCATATTGTTGAATAAACTATCACCAACTAATAAAGAATAAGCACCGTCCCACTATCAATCAACAAACCAAAATTCTGCTAGACAACTGGATCGATTAAATATTATCCCACTAACCAAGTAAAGTGCCACCGACCCATGTGATGAAGATAATAAAAACTTATTTGATTGAATCTTGGATGTAAAACCATGCAATATTATGCATGAACCTCAATCCCAACAATAATGCCTACTGACCCATGATCAAAAGTAGTACGAGGATAACCAATAACCTTGGTCTAATCATGAACGACCCAATGTCGTCAAACCCTAGATCAGAATCGCCATAATTAACAGCACTATACATCATATCAGTAGCAGATTCATTATATAAATCGCCAAGTCAATTAGAGTTCGAAACAAGTAGATGTAGTGAGAGAAACTAGGGTTTGGTTTTTCTTTTTCTTGTACAACTGATGAGATCAATCATAAACAAAAACATAGCCTTGTAAACAACAGCACCAATTTTAGTCATCATCTTTTTACTAGGGTTTCAAAAGAGCAGATCATGAAATTCAATAAACCCCAAACAATTAATTGCATCACCAAAGCAGCTTTTATTCATGAATCATTGACACCAAACATCATATATCCAACTTCTAAGATGAATGTATTCAATAGAAACCAAAATCAAAGAAGTTGATATAAAGAAAACCCTAAAATTCGAAAAATTATACCTCTCTCTGCAGTTTTCAAGAATTCTTATCTTTTTATTGAAAGCTTAGATAGAAGATCCCTCTGGTGAAACTCTTCTTTGATATTCTGAGAACCTCTAGTAAAAATTTCAGCCTGATCCAACGGTTAACGAAGGAGATATTGTCGTTTGAAAACTGACATGCAGTGAGTTACGAAAATTGAAACAAATTCGAATTTTTCTTGTTTTCTTCGTTCTTTGACAAACTAAACCTTGTAAGATCCCTAAATCACAAGCCAACCTGGTCTCTGATACCACTTGATGGATCTAAACACCTTGAACTGTGTTAGATTGATACTTTGAGTTATATCACTAAGTATGCGGAATCTACTTAGTAATACTTAGAAGTTTGATTGTGAATAAAGACAGTTGTATATGAATGAGAACAATGTATATATCAAACGGTTAGCTCCAATATTATTAATAATAATAATACGAGTGATCTTAGTATCACTAGGGTTACACCTTGAAGCTCTAGAAAAAACGTATATCTAACTTTAACCTAGGACCTCCTTTTATAGCACAAGGAGTCATCTTCTACAAGATAAGTATAACTCTAATAGAATAAGATATACACAAGATCTATTCTATAATTATCTTTACACGTTTCCTAACAATTATCCTAACAGTAGTTGTAATATATGTACTAGCAGTGGTAATGTGTTTCCACTGCAAGTGCATTCTTCAGCAGTTGTAATATCCTCACTAGCCGTGGTAACTGTTAGTATAATTCCCAACACAGATATTATTTTTTAAGTAGCTTATTTTTTGAAAAAATAAGCACAATCTCTCAACAATCTTGTGTGCCAAATATAGCCATAGACGGAACTTGAACATTTTTTTGAGGGGGGCCGAATTTATTTTGAGGGAGCCGAATCGGAGATTTGTTTGTAACCTTAACTAAATTACCCTTAAAACCTATAATATTTACAGTAGGTGCCGCAAAAAAAAAATTTTTTTTTGGGGGGGGGGGACCCTCCCGTGCCCTTACATAGTTCCGTCCCTGATTCCAGACAATGAGAAGCATTATATAGGAGTATTACATGACCTATATTGGGTAACTCCACTAATCAAGTTTATCAATATAAATGTACAACTAATAATATTGAAGCTATCCACAAACAATGGCGCAGCTACATAGGGGGGGAGGGGGGAGGGGGGCGACGCCCTGAATTCTTTTTGCGATGTAGGAGTTATATAGTTTTCGTGTAGAAAATTTTTGGTATTACCCGAAAAATAGCCTTAGGAAAAAAAAAATTAGATCCCGACCTCAACTGAAAATTTCTAGCTTCGCCACTGTCCACAAATGACAACTAATGTTCTTATCCCTTAAGAGCAATGATAGTCATGCCTAAATCATATGCCTAATTTTATGCCTAACTAGGATCTTGAAACACATGTCAAAATCAATGATATGTAATGGGAGAGAGAAGTAGTGGAATCCACGTGTCACTTATTTAATGGGTTAGGCTTATCTTTAGGCTTATAAATTAGGCATATCAATCATTTTCCATCCCTTAATACCCGGTTAACAGTCATAACTCAAGGTAGGCATGTGAAGGTAATATAGTGAACAAATTCTCAAAATCGCCAAGTCACGGCCGATGCAGCTATATAACCTTAGCTCTTCACGTTTGGCAAATCATGAGTTGAGCTCATGTTTGAATGTTGTTTCACCATCAAACATTCAACATCGCAAGCTGCTTGAGTTTGGTTTGGCCATGGTTAATTAGCTTATCATGCAGTTTTTTTCTAATGGAGATAGCTAATAAGCTAACCTTTTTAAATTTGTAAATGTATGAGCTAAATTATTAGAGTATATGAGTTGCTCACAAGCTAAAATTTCTACCACTCAGTAAATCAAAATGTAACTGTTGAGGTATTTACTCCTTCGGAGTCATCCGAAGGACTTACGTCTGGAAAGGAAGTACCCTTTTAAAGGTTTCCTTCAGCACGGTAGGTAGCCTACTGCCCTACTCCGTCTGTCGGAATGGTTCTCTGAATAGCCTATGCCTAACTAAGGTTAGCTTAGTTCCGGAGGTATTGATGAGTCCCGGAAGTAGCTGCTTCTACCCTCCTGACGATAGCCATACCAGGATACGACGAGGATACCGTACAAACTGTACCTTTCCACCAATAGCCATTGAGATTGCTGCATATATAGTAATGACAACACAAGCCCCGAAAGGAAAGGCTCGTATACCAATCATATACTTACTCTTACATCGGAGCTTGGTCTCAGACTAAACACTTGAAGCGAGTTAACGGTGCTTTATTTTGTTTCAGTTACGGAGCATAGGAGTGCACCTCCGAAGGTCCGAAGCTTAAGACGGTACTGAGAGGTTCCTGCTACGGAGCTTCGAAGCACGGAATCTAGTCTTGACCTCCTAAGGTCCGGAGCTCAAGACTTGATGGCAATAATTGACTCAAACAGTAATGATAAAGTAAAACTAGTTTATTTAAGAATAAGCCAATATTATTTACAAATTTCCATATCATCTAAACTATCACATTATCTGATACGAGTTGACATGGTCCAAGCCTCCGAAGGCAACGGTTATTTCTTAGTATTGCATTGTGGTCATGATGTGTCCATTATTTTAGGCGAGTGATATTCATGTTTCCTTATTCATGCAAGTTACCATTTCTTAGGCTAGTGAGTCAAGTAATTATGGTGGTAGTTATAAAGCTATGTTCCAATTATTTAATACATAAATACATCAACTCAATATATATAATGAAAAAAGTTTAAAAAAAATAATATATATATATATATATATATATATATATATATATATATATATATATATATATATATATATATATATATATATATATATATAATGAAATATATCTAATAAAAAGAAAAATTAAAATGAAAAGAATAAGAAGTATTTCTAGCAATACATTTAAAATAGAAGGGAGAATTTTAATGGAAAATGCATCTATTTCTATGAGTACGTTTGGTAGGACGTAATAAAATATCAAATGAATGGAATAAATGACATAATGAAATAAATAGTGTAATGTAATTATTCATTCTAATTATTAATTATGTTTTGTTTGATAAGACGTAATGAAATAATAATAAAAAGACTAAAATGCCTCCATTAATGATAGTAAATTTATTTAATATGGTTAGTTATTGATGGTGTTTTATGTAATTTTGATTTCATTATAGATGTAATGTAAAAAAAACAAGAGGGGCCTAGTGAATAATTTTGCTGTAATGGGTCATTCATTGTAATGAACCATTACATTTCATATATGTAAGCAAACAACATTTTATCATTTAAACGTAATCATCCTTTCTATTCACCGTTTGATTACAACTTACCAAATACTACATATAAGTGCATCTGAAATGTGTGGTTGTAGTTTCTTATTACCATTCTCAGTTTAATTTTTCTTCTTATTTGATACTAACTCATATAATTAATACTTATATATATATATATATATATATATATATATATATATATATATATATATATATATATATATATATATATATATATATATATATAAGCAAATACAATTAATTAAACTAGATGTAAAATCAATTTATGTATCAATACCTATGTATATTGATTGATCACCACCAGTAGTTAACGTAATCTTTAAAACACCCCATTAATAAAAATTATCATTAATATAACACAATGTACAAACTAAGTAAGCTAATAAACACTCTTCCTAAAATTTGAAGGCATTTCATGAATACTTCTAAATAAACCACTTCTTTTGCAAATACTACAAACTTATGGATCATAAAAAGTAACGATATTTTATGCCTGAACTTTCAAAATAAGAAAAGAAAAAATAAGTTAAAAGTAGTTTTAGATAAAATATCATCAACGGCCTCAAAATTTCAATAGTTTGTCGTGACTGTAAGAAGATTTTCGCCAATTCTAAACTTATTGTCCCGTAAAGAAACTAATAAAAAAAAAGTTGTTTGTCGAAAATATCAATTACAGGGTATCCACCGCTGCAACGCGTTGGTACCTTAGCTTGTATATAGATTATTACACACTACAAGATTTACTGAAAATACTAAGCCTCAACAACAATGATTTACTGAAAATATATAGATTGTTACACACTACAAGATCACAAACAATACTTGTCCTAATATTTTAACCAAACAAGTATAGTTGCATGTAAATAGAGAAAATCAAACAACGTGTTCTCCTAATACCCATACTTTGCTCTGTCAAGTATTGTTGTTAACGTCGTCGTTGTTTTGTTCTCTTCAAACATATCTACATATACCGATCACCCTGCCCCTACCATATGGTAAGTAGGCGACGCTTTTTCCAGCAACCCCAACAACCGCCCCGCCTAGTCCCAGGCGGCAGCGGCACACCTCCTTTTCTATTTGAAGCTCCTACATGATCAGCAAAAAGAAATTAGTATACAACTGTATATACATTATTCTGTAAAAAATAAACACATGTTAATTTGCACGTATACAAGATGCTAGTAATTGATCATACTTGTTTGTTGCGGACTTTGGGCTAGTGTAGTGGCTTGAAGAAGGTTTCTTCCTTCTGACGAAATAAAGGCGAATGCTAAGAGAACAACTAATATTAATGTCACACCATTGATCTTCATTTTTAACGCGTGTTTTGATTTGCATATGATGTTAGTCTTTTATTTATATAGAAGGTAGTAATGTTATTGTTAACCTAATGACACGGTTTAAACTACTCGGTACGTAGTATGTAATTTTGTACTCAAACAAGGAAGAAGTAAAGAAAAGTAGACACCGAGTATTTGAAAATAGAATAAAAAATCTTTTTTTGTGTGACTGAAATGTTCAGATATAATAATCTTGGGTTGATATTTTCAATATCTTGAAAAACCCACTTTGCAGTTGGCACTCACTCAACATCATCTTTCGTTAAGAAGTTTTCACACACATAAATCATTTTGAGATACATTCTAGTATTCGTCTTCTCATATCACGCGAAAGTGGACAATTATAACTGTATTCTCATAAATCGTAACTCAAGGTTGGCATGTGCAGGTAAGATCATGAACAAAGTATCAAAATCGCCAAGTCAGGGCCGATATGATACAGCTATATATATAACCAGCTCTACACGTTTGGCAAATTAATTAAATCATGAGTTGAGCTCATGTTTAGAAATTAGAATGTTGTTTCACCATTAAATATTCAGCCTTGCAAGCTGCTTGAGTTTGGTTTGGCCGACACAGACATGGTTGATTAGCTTATCAGTTTATTCGAAGTGAAGAAAGCTAATAAACTAACCTTTTTAAATTTGTAAACGTATACGAGCTAAATTATTAAAGTATATGAGTTGCTCATAAGCTAAAATTCCTACAAGCTCAGTATATCAAAATGAAACCATAAAGTAAAACTAGTTTATTTTAAGGATGAATTTCATATATACTCTATGTAAAATCATTTAATGCATAATATACAATCTTTTTAGAGCACAATACATCACCAAATCTATCACATTATTTGATACGAGATTTGACATGGTCCAAAGTCAATAGTTATTTCTTAGTATTGCATGTCCATTATTTTAGACTAGTGATATTCACATTTCAATTTCCATGCAAGTTACTAAGAATTACTATTTCTTACGCTAGTGGGTCAAGTAATTAGAGTAGTAGTTTTCATGCATCTTTTATTATATACATGTAATCTTGACATGAGTAGTAACATAGAAGAAAAAGAATGAGAAGTTAGATCAAGAGTAGTTCTTAATTTAGTTGTTAGTTTAATTATTGTTTTAGGATAGTGATTATCTCAAATCGATCTCTATCGATGATGCTTTCATTGCTTTGTACTATGCCTCCATCAATCAAAAAGTCCATGGCCTTCATGGCCAAGAACCTCGTGAAGCTTATCGCTACCAACACTTCACATAATGAACAACTAGCCGCATCACACGCCAAACTAAAACTTATTAATAAAGAACTTGCAACCCACAATGAACGGCTATCCACTCTCATTAGAAATACCATTAAACCCAACCAAACTATGGCTCCATTTCTCACCACCTCATCACCTATTACCAAGATAGAAAACAATGTCGCATCACAATCTCAAACAATACCCCATTCCGGATTGCCCGCTCTGCTTACCAACCCGGTTTCAGCCCGCTACCCAATCTACCTGTTGTGTCATCTATACTAAAAATATGAAGTTTCCTCGGTTCCCCCTAGCACTCTCGCCACCCTCATCAAGGACATGTTAGCCATCTTCCCTTGCTTGGAAACATTTCCTCTTGGACACCAATGTCATCCACCAAAATTGGTTTTTCTCCAAACCAAACTGGAACCACCTTGACACGATGTACTGATACGAGTTAAAATAGTCCAACAAGAAGTGGTCAACAGTTATTTCTTAATATTACATTGTGGTCATGATGTGTTCATTATTTTAGGCTAGTGATATTCAGGTTCCATTTTCATGAAAGTTACTATTTCTTAAGCTAGTGGGTCAAGTAATTAGAGTAGTAGTTTTCATGCATCTTTTATTATTTAAATGTAACCTTGGCAAGAGTAGTTACAGAGAAGAAAAAGAATGAGAAGTTAGTTCAAGATTAGTTCTTAATTTGGTTGTTAAGCTAAATTATCGTTTTAGGAGAGTGATTATCTCAAATTGTTCTCTATCATTATCCCACAAATTTTTTTTACATGAGAATTAAACCAACAACTTCTTACTTGATGATCCCACACAAACTATACCTAAAGATCAAGGACCCATTATTCGTACTAATATACAATCGATTTATAGGCAAATATGGGTTGTGAATTTTTAGCCAACTAATTCACGAGTTTTAAGCTCAAAGTCACACATACTTAAAACAAGTAAAACCCTACTTTTATAAAGGTTATGACCATGTAAGAGTTGTCTACATGCACCTATATTATTCATACTGATATAGTAACATATGTAGGAAAACCAAGCAACCATATAGTATGAAGGCGACGCCTTTCCCAGCAACCGCCCCTATCTTGATGGTTTTCTTTTTTAGGTGAAGCTCCTGCACCTACCTTGATGCTTTTCTCTCTTTCAAGTGTAAGTTTATGTTTAAAAAAGATGTACGCGTGAGTTTGTTAAAAAAATCTTTCAAGTTGTATAAGAAAAGATTATAAAATATGAATTTTAAACTTAAGACAGAACCCTAAGCTCTCATATAACGTGAAAGTGTACATGCATGTTTTATTTTAATTTCAGCGTGTATATTGACGACTTTTGATGCCAAACCAAATCCTTGATGTTTGATATAGACGTATATAATATTATACTATGAAACAGGTTAAATATATATATATATTTATACTACTATATAATGTATTTAGGACTATTCTATAATTAGAAAGACTTAAAAATTCAGACTTTTACTTACTAATTATAGAAACAACCACCCCTAACAA
Source organism: Artemisia argyi (assembly GCA_030686995.1). NCBI lineage: Eukaryota > Viridiplantae > Streptophyta > Magnoliopsida > Asterales > Asteraceae > Artemisia > Artemisia argyi. The sequence continues at coordinate 166,971,302 of CM060694.1, read as the reverse complement.
TCACCCCCAACAATTTATAACCACTTCAACAACCACCCTCAACAATTTATAACCACCTCAACAACCACTTTCCACCACCCCACCTCCCTCCTCTTCACCCCCAACAATCCGCCCCCGCATCGCGCGGGCACCTTTCTAGTTATATATATATATATATATATATATATATATATATATATATATATATATATATATATATATATATATATATATATATATATATATATATATAGTGAGGATCACGTGTGGATACAAGTTTTTAGTGCGGACGTGCGGATAGATCTAAACCGCCCATTCCAGATCTGATCTTGACTTTTTGTAAAAAAGTCAAGATCTGACGCTAATATCACGGTACCAATTGATCATGAAAACGATTTTTTTGATTTTTTTCCTTCTCAGCGATCCTTACTCTAGTTGTGTTCTTTTATTTTTTTATTTTTTTCAGATTTTTCTGAGCACTTTTTTCTTTTTTGATTATGAGTGCTAATGTGATATTAACGATATTATGAGTGGTACCGTGATATTAAGCTTTTTTACATGTAAAAATGAACCGTGATATTACGATATTAAGAAAAAGTTAAAGTGATATTAAAAAAAAATTAACTTTGATATTAAGAAAGCATGATAGTTACGGCGATATTAACAATTTTTATTAAGAAAAAGTTTTTACGATATTAAAAAAGTTATTGTGATATTAAATTTTTTATTAAAAAAAAAGTTTTCAGAATCTGATTTTGAATTTTTTACAAAAGTCAAGATCTGATCTTGACTTTACGGCGATACTAATAATTTTTATTAAGAAAAAGTTTTTACGATATTAAAAAAGTTATTGTGATATTAAATTTTTTATAAAAAAAAAAGTTTTCAGAATAAAATCAGATTTTGATATCACAATACCTTTAACGATGAAAACGATTTTTTTTTGAAATTTTTTTCAGCGATTCTTAATTATTTGTTGTCCTCTTTATTTTTTTAATTTTTTTCAGAAAAAAAACTAATACGATAGTAACGATCTTAAAAAAAGACGGGATATTTACGATATTGTCACTCCGCTTTTTTCAGATGGTTGACTAGATGGAGGGCTGAGATTCGTCCGTACCATCCGCACTAAAAGACAAAAACGTACTTAATCCTCACCCTATATATATATATATATATATATATATATATATATATATATATATATATATATATATATATATATATATATATATATAAATGAGGACGAAAAATCCAAATTAGTTGGGTGTGCACTTGTTACGCAAGGCATCGTTTCTGACTATATAAAGTTATGCACTAAGTTGACCCTTGACTCAATGATCAAATCCCAAAAATCAATTTTTTATTCTAGGTTAATAAAAATAATATCGAACTAATACATTGGTCCATGAATAAACAACATTATTTTGAATTTTAATCAAGATTATGACAAACCGTGCCATTTTATTGGTAGTTCGAAAAAAATACTCGATTTTAACGTTAGTCACCTTCAATCATATCAATTCTAAGCAAGTGTCTACAAAACACTCTTTTACTAACCTTTTGCTAAATCTACTACAATCTAGACTATATGGTGGTTATGAGCCCAGAACAGTGTTAAGATTATGACAAACAACATTATTTTGAATTTTAATCAAGATTATGAACAAACCATACCATTTTATTGGTAGTTCAAAAGTTTTAATCAAGATTATGACAAACCATACCATTTTATTGGTAGTTCGAAAAAAATACTCGGTTTTAATGTTAGTCACCTTCAATCATATCAATTCTAAGCAAGTGTCTACAAAACACTCTTTTACTAACCTTTTGCTAAATCTACTACAATCTAGACTATATGGTGGTTATGAGCCCAGAACAGTGTTAAGATTATGACAAACAACATTATTTTGAATTTTAATCAAGATTATGACAAACCATACCATTTTATTGGTAGTTCGAAAATTTTAATCAAGATTATGACAAACCATACCATTTTATTGGTAGTTCGAAAAAAATACTCGGTTTTAATGTTAGTCACCTTCAATCATATCAATTCTAAGCAAGTGTCTACAAAACACTCTTTTACTAACCTTTTGCTAAATCTACTACAATCTAGACTATATGGTGGTTATGAGCCCAGAACAGTGTTAAGATAATCAATAGTTTAACTACGTATCAATGAATGGTTATCGAATATCACTTGGAATCGTGTTATCACTTTCCAAAGTAAACTACTCGACCCTAATGCCTGGGTATCACTAATATCTACTTGGGATAAGACCAAATGTATATTATTGAATTAGGCACAAATCGATAACCCTTTGCGTTTTTGTGTTTTTGTTTTCTGTATGTCCTTCATGCATGATTTGATTTTCCTATTTATTGACAAGATTACTCAACCCTAGTAAATGGAATTAAGAGTGATTAACGGCCAATTAATTCTACTTAATTTGCCTCCATAATAATAGGTATTAGTGGCCACACGACCAATTAAACGTAGTCTTTAATGCAGTTATAACTGCTACTTGAATAGGTCAAAGCAGTTACAAACCAAGTTTGAATTCAGTCTAGTGAGTTCGTTCTACTCACTGATTAGCTAGTCCATGAGGACATGAACTCTCTAAAGAGACAACTCCCCGATGTGATCCTTCAGCCTGAGCTGAACTCATCAACCTAATGAATACCATTCAGTCCAAAGTGTCACTCTCTGAAAGAGTGAACTCATTGAACTTCATCAGAGACTGAATAACACTTAACCACTATATAAGTCAGGGTGTTCAGGGACCTGATGGGTGTACACTCTGTACCTCCTGACCCATTGCCAGGTTTGAACTGATCCCTCAAGTGTACTAAATTTTCCAACAATCATCTCCAAATTTAGTTCACTTCCTTTGCATGAAAATTAAACATTAAACAAAACATATGCATAAACGAAAATATCATGTGGATTGAATTTCCATCTTAGGATATTACACGTTCAAATATTTGAGAATCAGGGTGTTCCAAAGAATTGAACCCTTTAACCCATTTGAATACCTGAAGATAAAATACACATACATTTTCAAACACGTAAACACTCCTGACACTATAAAAGCCATGTGTCCATATCCAATTCATAAATGTTGTAAGAGCCAAAAGTCCAAAGCTCCCTGAAGCGGCAAAACTTCAACATTCACATAGGTGGTTCCTCTTTATTCATGCTCCTGCCAAGCAATTTTTCAAAGAAAATTAACCATTAAGAAGTAATGACTTCATCCTCCTTTCTAGCAGGTTCTAAGCACAAACCTTGGGATAATTGTAAAACATGTACTCGAGTACACTGAATGTTCTGCTTTCCACATTAAACTCAGCTCCCAAGTTTCCTCAGGAGGGAGTTGGGTGTCCTAGCATTCAGTGACTAAGTTGGACATTAAACCCATCCCTTTAGCAGACTTTAAAACCAAGTCTCTAGCAAATCCCTTCATCAAGTGATCAGCTAAATTTTGTTGAGATCTAACAAACTCTATAGATACCACCCCATTCATGATAAGCTCAAGAATCATGATATGCCTGACACCTAAGTGTCTAGATTTCCCATTGTACATCTGGCTATAAGCCTTTGCCAATGTAGCATCACTATCACAACGGATATAAATAAGTGCTATAGGTTTAGGCCATAATAGAATCTCAACAAGCAAGTTTTTCAATCATTCAGCTTCTTTACCAGCAGCTGCTAAAGCCACAAATTCAGATTCCATTATTAAACTGGTGATACAAGTTTGCTTTTTGGCCCAAGAAATTGCACCTCCACCAAGTAGGAATACCCAGCCACTGGTAGACGAATTGCCATCAGTGTTACTTGTCACACCCCCAAAATCGGGTCCAGTGGAAGCTTACATGTCGCTGGGGTGCAACTCAATTGGTATCACATCACAAGTAAAAAAATGGTTTTCACTTCAATCATGTAGAATAAAATCGTTTAACAAAAGTGTTGAATTTACATTGTTAAAAGTAGTGCGGAATTAGGCCCTTAAAATAGTTTAAAATGGTCCCAAAATGAATATCAGAGTCTTCTATGACCATGCCATGCCCTGCCAAAAGCCTCCAGTAGCGTGCTAGCGTCAACACGAGGTTGGTGAGTTCATAGAGTTTAGTGTAAAATGAAATGCATTTGAATGAAGATTTCCCAGCAAAGGCATTGTAAATCCACTCAATTCAAAGTCCCACCTATACAAGACTTACAACCTGTGTGTTTATAACTCACTACCAAATATGTTTTGGTTTGTGTAAACAAAAGTAATATGTGGACCAAGATTCAAAGATAAGTGTAGCAATGTCACTATATTATGGTAAGAGTGATAATGTAGCCATGGCGATGTCGCCAAATAAATGAATCTGACCATAAGCAAAACGCATAAATAGTTTATCGAACAAAGTTTCATAGCACCAGTTTAGAAAAGAATATTGATTGCACTAAGTTCAAGGCACCGAAAAGGTTTGCTAGCTATATGTAGGAGGTTACGCTCCCAAGTAATGTAGGTAATCACATACCTATGAAATGTAGGTAATCACATATACCTATGAAATGTAGGTAATCACATACCTATGAAATGTAGGTAATCACACATACCTATGAAATGTAGGTAATCACATACCTATGAAATGTAGGTAATCACACATACCTATGAAATGTAGGTAATCACATACCTATGAAATGTAGCTACCGGTTCTTAACTTAGGCAATCTTAGGCAATCTGTAGATAGTTTAAATTTATGCCCTCATGTCCATGAGTAAATAGCAAGTAGGTAACAAGTGAATAGTATTGTACTCAGATAATCAAACAAGTATTTAGATAAAGCTGAAAATATTTGAGTAATCACCCATGCAAAGCGAGTAATGCGTTTAAGTAAAACGAGTGTGTATTCTCTCCTAAAGAGTTTATAAAACAATTAAAAGAGTAGGGGCTATGACTCACCTGGTGCGATAGTTACGATGACAAAAGTGGATACACGAAATGAGGCACGATCTCTAACCGCAACCTAATATGAATGATAGGTTCTAAGGTAAGCAATGAAATGATGCTACACATGCAAATACGTATGTTATCGATACCACTCGTGAAATTTGAAAATAATGTTTATCGTCGAAAAATACATTTTTGACGTCTCATTACATTAATAACCACTTTTCATGTAAATAGGTTGAAATGGTACTCCACGATCCTCGTTTGGTGTTTTATTGGTAAATATAATGTTTTCGTCGTAAAATGACACTTTTCATACTTTGAAAATATGACCAAAATAGCCTCGCAAAACTTGTCGCGAAATATTGTACGTTAAGTGTTAGTGATGAAACTCGATATTTTTGAAATCCTTGTAACCATATCTAAATGTCGTGTCATTTAATTTTTGGTCATACATGTCTTGATTAGATAGAAAATCGGCTATCAATGTTATGTCTTGTAAAAACACTACTTTTTATACTTAGAAAATATTTCTATTAGTGCTGTCAAAATATATATGATTTATCGGGATTCAAAAGCGTATATTTTGGTCGTTATAAGCTCATTTTCTACGTTCTTTATATCCACGGTTTCGTATTAATATATACTAACATATTTTCAGTAGGTCGGCTCCTCTAGATTACGTTTAACGCCTCATTTTGTCCGTCGAATCTCGGCTAACAGCATGTGTTATTTTTATAAAATAGTTTTTCGTCGTTAAACTTGGAAAAATCATAACTTTCCCGTCGTAAGTCCGTTTTTTTCGGTTCAAAAGGCCACGGTTTCGTTTTCGAGTGTATCTTCTAAAAATATAAGCCACAAAGACTCCAGGTCTACTGATTTTCCCACGTTTTACAAAAATGGACAGATCTATATATATAGTGTTTAAAACTCATTTTCTTGGTTATAAACTTGTTCAAGACTTAACCAAACTACTTTCAATCAAATCCACAATTACTCAATCATACTATACACCTTCTTATGGTGTCATGAGTTCCAAGTCTTAACCAAAAATGGTAGATCTCATGAGATCACTAATAAAAACCCTTAGATCTATTTTTAGAAAGAAAATGAATAATAAGTCGTATGTTTAACATAGATATATGCATGATTTGCTACTAGGACATCAAAATAGGTTAAATGAAAGTATAAAAGATTAGAAAAGTTTACTTGAAGTTTACTTGAAGATTTGAAGAGTTTTGGAGATGATTATGTAAGAAACATTGGGATTTTTATTTCAAAATCCTAGCAAAGAGTATAAATGAGACTTGATTATAACTTGTTCTTGAAAAATTGATGGATCTTGCTTGGGACTTATTGTTGGCTGATCCAAAGGAAGGAGAGAAAAGAGAAGTATACTTTTGGGTAGTGGTTTGTATAATACAAGTATATAGGAAATAAGAAAAATATCTTGTATAGTTATATTATTATTATTAGACAACTAGTACATGAATTAATTGAAGTTAGTAGAATTTTGTCAATGTTGTAAGTGATTGGTAAGCAAAAGAGACGGAGGTGAAGAAATATGGAGATTTTGTAATTATGTTGGTTATTGTTAGATATTCTTAGTTTTAGGGAATACCGGGTACCGAGTTTGCTAGAAATGAATTTTAACGGTACCAAATAAAATGTAACAATGTTGTAAAAATTATGAAATTACATTCCTGATAAAAATCGGGTGTTAAAATAATTGTCGTGTTGAAATTTCGTGATCCGACGTAATTTATAGCGTATACCGGAAAATATAGCAACAGGTCTCAAAACACCGGGCAATTTAATAATATAATTTTTTTATATTATTATAATGAGTATGAAAATATATTAGGATCGTAGACGGGAGTATCGGGTATATGTTAGTAGTAAAACTGAGTGGTATCGTTTATCAAATATTTAAACATACGTAAGTTAAAATAATGCATATACGTGCATGGCCTAATATACAGATGATATGTAGACTACTCTAGTCTATATGATATGTCCTTACTGATGCTGCATGAATACGCAGCTAAACCTCACTGGTTACGCGAATTTATAAACCCGTAAACTCGGTTTACGAGAAGATGTATGATGATCATGAATAATGATTTTCCTCCGGGAATGAATAGTGTTTTGTGAATAGTAAAATTTTGAAACACTTCTCAGAATCTCAAACTGACTTTGAAAACGATAAATAGTGAACGGTGAATAGTAAATGATGAATAGTAACTGACCGAGGTGAATAATGAAATTTCGATGTTTGAAAAAGGACCTGAAATTTCGACGTTTGAAAAAGGACCTGAATTTACGAGTTGTGACAGTCTTCTCCCGTAAAAGGAACTTCGTCCCGAAGTTCAGTTTGTGTCGGAATCTGGAGTGTACTCGGTGAAAAGATGATGATATTTTAGTCACATCCGGTCTTCCAGCTCCCAAGTGAACTCGGGATTTCTTCGGGAATTCAGGGGCTTTCATGATAGTAATCCGACTTTGTTTTCATTTGCTTGACCTCTCGGTCCATGATTTCAGTTGGTTGTTCTACAAAAGTGAAGTTTGTTATCTAGTTGGGTTTCCTCTATTGGAACGACGAGTGGATCATCTGAAATTACGAGTTGTGACAGTCTTCTCCCCTAAAAGGAACTTCGTCCCGAAGTTCAGTTTGTGTCGGAATCTGGAGTGTACTCGGTGAAAAGATGATGATATTTTAGTCGCATCCGGTCTTCCAGCTCCCAAGTGAACTCGGGATTTCTTCGGGAATTCAGGGGCTTTCATGATAGTAATCCGACTTTGTTTTCATTTGCTTGACCTCTTGGTCCATGATTTCAGTTGGTTGTTCTACAAAAATGAAGTTTGTTATCTAGTTGGGTTCCCTCTATTGGAACGACGAGTGGATCATCTAACAAGCCAGACTTTTGAATTGGAATGTGAAATTTATTGTGTAAGCTACTGAGCTCTAATAGGAGCTCAAGTCTGTAGGCCACTCGGCCCATACTGTCTGAAATATTGAATGGTCCAATGTATCTCGGGTTTATCTCTCCATGTTTGTGAATTGTGTCTCAATTGTGTTGTCCTTGGGATCGTGTGATATCTATTGTTGTAAGTGAATCCGATTTATAGCAAATGGTCAGCCCAACTACCTCCAGAATCCATCACACCCGATTTGGGCATATCTCTCTATGTTTGAATCGTTCTCTAATTCTGACCATTGGTCTGAAGATGATAGCTGGTGTGGTTCTAAAGGAATCTTAATGAAATTTGCCAGAATGTTTTAGGGAATCGATTAGGATAAAAGGTTTGATTCGCCGCATGAAGGTTATGAATCAAGTCTTTCTCAGTTTCCATTACTAAGATTTTTCCCATGTACTATATCGTCAAATCACAAAACCCTAAATGTATAAATGTTGTAATATGGTGATTGATTTTCAAAGTTTGTTTTGAGATTGGGTGTTTTGTTCATAAACCTTCCCTGAATAAATGAATTTACAACTTTAAGAAAACGGCTTCTTAAGTAACATTCTTCTTGATGTTTCAAAGTTTAGTAGTTATGCAATATAGGACTGTTTTCAACATGAGGTGAATAATATGGTTTGCCAAAGATTGATGTTTAAAACTTCTTAACATCCAATAGATTTTAAAAGATTAACCAAAAGGAATTTGCTCGTCAAAATAAGTGCCTCAAAAAAGTGTTTCTTACAAGATATATGATTCGTATAACTGTAGTTTGGAGAAAAATTCATTTAAAAGTGAAAGTATTAGAGGATAGAATAGCTAGGTAGGTATGTCTGCACAAATGCGTAGATGTCTAACATGTTTGAATAAAGTCTATTGGTGAGGTCATGTTCAATTGAATGTTCTATAGTCTTGGTTAGAAGGTTGGATTTATCTCTATAGTGTTGCTTAGTGAGCATTCGCATCGAAACGAATCTTGTAATTCAGTCAAGCCAGTACTTTCTAGATGATAGAATTTTGGCGTTCAGGCCAGTGATAGTGGTTCGAATTGTTTTGCGATATCTTGATATTTCTATTGAGTTTTGAATGGTCTTAATGTACCGAGGGATCCTCCTCATAGATGGTATGGAAAGTCTTTCCTATAGAGGTCATTGATAATATCCACTTATCAATACTGGGGGTAGTGAGGGATGAGTGACATAGGAATCTATAGAGTGTCATCCAATTCCTTAAATATGGGAATAGAGAAGGGAATGATGGTGATGGTGAGAATGTAGGGCGGCCTCCTGAGATTCGGAGGTCACAGACTGTGACAAATGTAACATAATGAGGTTGTGAGGAAAGAGAGTACTGTGATGTAAGTGTATTGTGCATAAACGTGAATGTTCATGAGATGTGATGATTAGTTGATGTGATTCTAAGTGGCGGTTCATGAGGTGATGAAAGGTGTGAATGTTCTTGAAACGTTTGAGTACGCACACATGAATGAAGCATTTGGAAATTGGGTAGAGAATTCAATCCAGACAAAATTTTATTATAACTATTCTCAGTATCACAAAATTCATCTCTAAGTCGGACATAGGTGGTCAGCCTATATCCCACTGTCCCGGGTCGAATATAGATGACCAGTCTATATTCCACCGAGGTTCCATGAATTTTGAAATACTCAGTTCAGTTATACTAATACTATGTCCTTCACATATGAAAAGACGTTCTGAAAGACTAAGGCAACGACCAAACTCGAGGTCGATTGATGAAATTACATAAGGAAAGGGCGTAACGTGGTGACATATACGATACGTGAGCATGCTTATATGGGAGACAATTATAATAATCAACTAAAATAAATGAGTATAATATATCAGATAATGAGATACAAATCTCATCACATATGTCACCAACAAACCACAAATGAGGCATCAGCTTGGCAGGCAGGCACGTGGCGGTCATAGCTTTAAGTTTTTGTGAAAGTAGCTATAGTCTAGGTTTTAAAAATACCCAGTTCTCTAAAGCCAAGGCTCTTATACCAATCTGTCACACCCCCAAAATCGGGTCCAGCGGAAGCTTACATGTCGCTGGGGTGCAACTCAATTGGATTCACATCACAAGTAAAGAAATGGTTTTCACTTCAATCATGTAGAATAAAATCGTTTAACAAAAGTGTTGAATTTACATTGTTAAAAGTAGTGCGGAATTAGGCCCTTAAAATAGTTTAAAATGGTCCCAAAATGAATATCAGAGTCTTCTATGACCATGCCATGCCCTGCCAAAAGCCTCCAGTAGCGTGCCATTGCTTAATACCTGAAAATACATGCTAAAGCATCAACACAAGGTTGGTGAGTTCATAGAGTTTAGTGTAAAATGAAATGCATTTGCATGAAGGTTTCCAAGCAAAGGCATTGTAAATCCACTCAGTTCCAAGTCCCGCCCATACAAGACTTACAACCTGTGTGTTTACAACCCACTGCCAAATATGTTTTGGTTTGTGTAAACAAAAGTAATATGTGGACCAAGATTCAAAGATAAGTGTAGCAATGTCGCTATATAAACGTAAGAGTGATAATGTAGCCATGGCGATGTCGCCATATAAATGAATCTGACCATAAGCAAAACGCATAAATAGTTTATCGAACAAAGTTTCATAGCACCAGTTTAGAAAAGAATATTGATTGCACTAAGTTCAAGGCACCAAAAAGGTTTGCTAGCTATATGTAGGAGGTTATGCTCCCAAGTAATGTAGGTAATCACATACCTATGAAATGTAGGTAATCACATATACCTATGAAATGTAGGTAATCACATACCTATGAAATGTAGGTAATCACACATACGTATGAAATATAGGTAATCACATACCTATGAAATGTAGGTAATCACATACCTATGAAATGTAGGTAATCACACATACCTATGAAATGTAGGTAATCACATACCTATGAAATGTAGCTACCGTTTCTTAACTTAGGCAATCTGTAGATAGTTTAAATTTATGCCCTCATGTCCATGAGTAAATAGCAAGTAGGTAACAAGTGAATAGTATTGTACTCAGATAATCAAACAAGTATTTAAATAAAGCTGAAAATATTTGAGTAATCAACCATGTAAAGCGAGTAATGCGTTTAAGTAAAACGAGCGTGTATTCTCCCCCAAAGAGTTTACAAAACAATTAAAAGAGTAGGGGCTATGACTCACCTGGTGCGATAGCTACGATGACAAAAGTGGATACACGAAATGAGGCACGATCTCTAACCGCAACCTAATATGAATGATAGGTTCTAAGGTAAGCAATGAAATGATGCTACACATGCAAATACGTATGTTATCGATACCACTCGTGAAATTTGAAAATAATGTTTATCGTCGAAAAATACATTTTTGATGTATCATTACGTTAATAACCACTTCTCATGTAAATAGGTTGAAACGGTACTCCACGTTCCTCGTTTGGTGTTTTATTGGTAGATATAATGTTTTCGTCGTAAAATGACAATTTTCATACTTTGAAAATATGACCAAAATAGACTCGCAAAACTTTTCGTGAAATATTGAATGTTTCGGTAATTTCCTTATTCTCGAGAACACTTTGATGAGGATTCTCAAGACGTGAAAGGTGATCAGCAGCAAGGTTCTCAGCTCCTTTTTGTCTCGAATTTCTACATCAAATTCTTGAAGGAGTAGAACCAACCGCATCAAGTGTGGCTTAGCATCTTGCTTTGCCATTAGGTTTTTAAAGCAGAATGATCCGTATACACTATGCATTTTTTCAAAAGCAAATACGGTCGAAATTTTTCAAAAGCATAGACAACGGCTAACATCTCTTTTTCAGTAATCGTGTAGTGATGTTGAGCGTCATTCATTGTCATACTTGCATAGTGTATCGGCTGAAAGTACTTATTCTTTCATTGCCCCAGAACTACACCAATGGCTTAATCGCTTGCATCGCACATTAGCTCAAATGGTAAGCTCCAATCGGGGGCAACTAAGATCGGTGCCTCCATTAACTTCTTTTTTAAGAAATTGAATGCATCGATGCATTTATTTGTGAAGTTAAACGGAGCATCTTTCTCTAAAAGGTGGGTCAGGAGCCGGGCTATTTTGGAAAAATCTTGTATAAAACGTCGGTAAAAGCGAGCATGACCAAGGAAACTTCGGATTCCTTTGACGGTGGTAGGATGAGGTAGCTTAGCAATTACATCAACTTTGGCATGATCTACCTCAATCCCAGATTTGGAGATTTTATGGCCGAGGACTATGCCCTCTTTAACCATGAAGTGGAACTTCTCCCAATTTAGAACTAAGTTAGTGTTTTCACACCGTTTCAGCATATTCTCTAAATGGGAGAGGCAAGAGTCGAAAGAATTTCCATAGACGGAGAAATCGTCCATGAACACTTCCATGGTTTCTTCAATCATATCGGAGAAAATGGCGATGATGCACCTCTGAAACGTGCCTGGAGCATTACATAAGCCAAAGTGCATTCTACGATAGGAAAACGTTCCATACGGGCAAGTGAAAGTGGTCTTTTCTTGATCCTTGGATCAATGGGAATCTGAAAGTACCCAGAAAAGCCATCTAGAAAACAATAGAACTCATTTCCCGCTAATCGTTCAAGCATTTGGTCCATAAAAGGGAGCGGGAAATGGTCTTTACGAGTCGCGTAATTTAACTTGCAGTAATCGATGCAAACTCTCCATCTGGTCACAAGTCTCGTCGGTATAATCTCATTATCATCATTTTTCACAACAGTGATTCCGCCCTTTTTTGGAACACAATGAACCGGGCTAACCCATGAATTATCCGAGATTAGATAAATCATTCCAGCGTCTAGGAGTTTTATAACTTCCTTTTTGATCACTTCATGGATTTGTGGATAAACCCGTCGTTGCTGTTGGATGGAAGCTTTGTGATTTTCTTCAAGCAGAATCTTGTGTGTACAGAATCGAGGGTCAATTCCCTTAATGTCTTACTTGCCTTTGTTAGTTCCAAGGTTGTTAGAATCCTTTTGAGACTACGAAGAATGGATGGTAGTAAACCACCAACACGTAAGCATCCCTCCAATGGTTTCTCTAAAATGCTAAACAACACTTGGTCTTTCTGCCAGACATAGTCGGGTTTTGGTCGGAATAGCTAGGTGTTACCCGGATCTTACTAGGTCTTGTCTAGAATGGCCGGGTCTTACACCGATCTAACTGGGTCTTGGCCAGAAGAGCCGAGTCTTACCTAGATCTAACTTGGACTTGGCCGGAATAGCCGAGTCTTACCTAGATCTAACTGTGTATTGGAAAGAATAGCCGAGTTCTTGCGTAGCTAACCTTTAGGAACAATGTTAGGAAGAAAAATGGATTGCTGCACTTCAAGCAACCACCATCACTTGTAACGATGATGGATAGCCACACGTCATGAAACCAGCAACACTTGCAACATTATCGCCTGACGATTTATGAACAAATTACGCAACGCTTGGTCAAATTCTTTAGTTTGTAGGAGCGTAACCTCTGGCCAAAGTGTTAGAAACCAAAATGGTGTGAGACATTTTGGGGGGGGGGGGACGAATCAGTGCGACACAGGGCTGAATCTCAGTAGATTATGGCAACAACGTATCAATCTCCTCGATCTCATAGTCGTTTTGACAGGTATTTCGCTGTAAACAGAGTTACGGTTCAAAAGTTATTTCCGTTTGAAGTTTGGTCCTTACTCGGAGGTTCTTACTGGCTTTGGTGACCCGCTGGGAAGTCCTCGTGTTGCACACCATTTTCTGAATCCGAACATCACAACCTTTTTTTCCTTCTTACTCGCCTTTGTTGGTTCCGAGGTCGTTAGAATCCTTTTGAGACTAGGAAGAATGGATGGTAATAAACCACCAACACGTAAGCATCCTTCCAACGATTTCTCTAAAATGTTGCACAACACTTGGTCTTTCCGTCAGATATAGTCAGGTTTTGGCCGGAATAGGCACGTGTTACCCGGATCTTACTTGGTCTTCTCCAAAATGGTCGGGTCTTACACCGATCTAACTAGGTCTTGGCCAGAAGAGCCGAGTCTTACCTATATCTAACTAGGTCTTGGAAAGAATAGCCGAGTTCTTGCGTAGCTAACCTTTTGGAACAATGTTAGGAACAAAAATGGATTGCCGCACGTCAAGCAACCACCATCACTTGTAACGATGATAGATAGCCACACGTCAGAAACCACCAACACTAACATTATCGCCCGACGATTTAAGAACAAATTTCGCAAAACTTGGTCAAATGCTTTAGTTTGTACGAGGGTAACCTCTGGGCAAAGTGTAAGAAACCAAAATGGAGTGAGATATTTTGGGTGGCGGAGGTACGAATCTAAGCGACCTAGGGCTGAATCTTAGTGGATTGTGGCAGCAACGTATCGATCTCCTTGATCTAATGGTCGTTTTGACAGGTATTTCACTGAAAATAGAGTTACGCTTCCAAAGTTATATCCGTTTGAATTTCGGTCCTTACTCGGAGGTTCATACTAGCCTGGGTGACCCGCTGGGAAGTCCTCGTGTTGCACCCCTTTTTCTGAATCCGAACATCACAACCTTTTTTTCCTTCTTAATCGCCTTTGTTGGTTCCGAGGTCGTTAGAATCCTTTTGAGACTAGGAAGAATTGATGGTAATAAACCACCAGCACGTAAGCAACGTTCCAACGATTTCTCTAAAATGCTGCACAACACTTGGTCTTTCCGCCAGACATAGTCGGATTTTTGCCGGAATAGCCAGGTGTTACCCGGATCTTACTGGGTCTTGTCCAATATGTCCGGGTCTTACACCGATCTAACTGGGTCTTGGCCAGAATAGCTGAGTCTTACATAGATCTAACTAGGTCTTGGCCGGAATAGCCGAGTCTTACCTAGATCTAACTGGGTCTTGGAAAGATAGCCGAGTTCTTACGTAGCTAACCTTTAGGAACAATGTTAGGAAGAAAAATGGATTGCCGCACGTCAAGAAACCACCATCACTTGTAACAATGATGGATAGCCACACGTCACCAAACCACCAATACTTGCAACATTATCGCCCAACGATTTAAGAATAAATTTCGCAACACTTGGTCAAATTCTTCAGTTTGTAGGAGGGTAACCTCTGGGCAAAGTGTAAGAAACCAAAATGAGTGAGATATTTTGGGTGGGGGAGGGACGAATCTGAGCGATGCAGGGCTGAATCTTAGTGGATTGCGGCAGCAACGTATCGATCTCCTCGATGTCACGGTCGTTTTGATAGGTATTTCGCTGAAAACAGGGTTACGGTTCAAAAGTTATATCCGTGTGAAGTTTGGTCCTTACTCGAAGTTTCTTACTGGCTTGGGTGCCGCTGGGAAGTCCTCGTGTTGCACCCCATTTTCTGAATCCGAACATCACAACTTTTTTTCCTTCTTACTCGCCTTTGTTGGTTCTGAGGTCGTTAGAATCCTTTTGAGACTACGAAGAATTGATGGTAGTAAACCACCAACACGTAAGCATCCCTCCTATGGTTTCTCTAAAATACTAAACAACACTTTGTTTTTCTTCCAGACATAGTCGGGTTTTAGCCGGAATAGCAAGGTGTTACCCGGATCTTACTGGGTCTTGTCTAGAATGGACGGGTCTTACACCGATCTAACTGGTTCTTGGCCAGAATAGCTGAGTCTTACCTAGATCTAACTAGGACTTGGCCGGAATAGCCGAGTCTTACCTAGATCTAACTGCGTCTTGGAAAGAATAGCCGATTTCTTGCGTAGCTAACCTTTAGGAACAATGTTAGGAAGAAAAATGGATTGCCGCAAGTCAAGCAACCACCATCACTTGTAAGGATGATGGATAGCCACACGTCACGAAACCACCAACACTTGCAACATTATCGTCCGACGATTTATGAACAAATTACACAACACTTGGTCAAATTCTTTAGTTTGTAGGAGCGTAACCTTTGGCATCGTGTAAGAAACCAAAATGGTGTGAGATATTTTGGGTGGGTGAGGGACGAATCTGTGCGACGCAGGGCTGAATCTCAGTGGATTATGGCAGCAAAGTATCGATCTCCTCGATCTCACGGCCGTTTTGACATGTATTTCGCTGTAAACAGAGTTACGGTTCAAAAGTTATATCTATGTTAAGTTTGGTCCTTACTCGGAGGTTTTTACTGGCTTGGGTGACCCGCTGGGAAGTCCTCGTGTTGCACCCCTTTTTCGGAATCCGAACATCACAACCTTTTTTCCTTCTTACTCGCCTTTGTTGGTTCTGAGGTTGTTAAAATCCATTTGAGACTAGGAAGAATTAATGGTAATAAACCACCAGCACGTAAGCTTCCTTCCAACGATTTCTCTAAAATATACCACAACACTTGGTCTTTCCGCCAGACATAGTCGAATTTAGGCCGGAATTGCCAGGTGTTACCCGGAGCTTACTGGGTCTTATCCAAAATGGCCGGGTCTTACACCGATCTAACTAGGTCATGGCCAGAATAGCCAAGTCTTACATAGATCTAACTGGGTCTTGGCCGGAATAACCGAGTCTTACCTAGATCTAACTGGGTCTTGGAAAGAATAGCCGAGTTCTTACGTAGCCAATCTTTAGGAAAAATGTTAGGAAGAAAAATGGATTGCCGCACGTCAAGAAACCACCATCACTTGTAACGATAATGGATAGCCACACGTCACGAAACCACCAACACTTGCAACATTATCGCCCGATGATTTAAGAACAAATTTCACAACGCTTAGTCTTATTCTTCAGTTTTTAGGAGGGAACCTCTGGGAGAAGTGTAAGAAACAAAAATAGAGTGAGATATTTTGGGTGGGGGAAGGATGAGTATGAGCGACGCAGGGCTGAATCACAGTGGATTGCGTCAACAACGTATCGATCTCCTCGATCTCACGGTAGTTTTGACAGGTATTTCTCTGAAAACAGGTTTACGGTTCAAAAGTTATATCTGTTTGAAGTTAGGTCCTTACTTGAAGGTTCTTACTGGCTTTGGTGACCCGCTGGGAAGTCCTCGTGTTGCACCCCTTTTCTGAATCCGAACATCACAACATTTTTTTCCTTCTTACACGCCTTTATTTTTCTGAGGTCGTTAGATTCCTTTTGACACTAGGAAGAATGGATGGTAATAAACCACCGGCACGTAAGCATCCCTCCAACGGTTTCTCTAAAATGCTGCACAACACTTAATCTCTCCGCTAGACATAGTTGGGTTTTGGCAGGAATAGCCAGGTGTTACCTGGATCTTACTGGGTCTTGTCCAGAATGGTCGGGTCTTACACCGATCTAACTGGGTCTTGGCCAGAATAGCCGAGTCTTACCTAGATCTAACTGGGTCTTGGCCGGAATAGCTGAGTCTTACCTAGATCTAACTGGGTCTTGGAAAGAATAGCCGAGTTCTTGAGTAGCAAACATTTAGGAAAAATGTTAGGAAGAAAAACGGATTGCTGCACGTCAAGCAACCACCATCACTTGTAACGATGATGGATAGCCATACGTCACGAAACCACCAACACTAGCAACATTATATCCCGACGATTTATGAACAAATTTCGTAACACTTGGTCAAATTCTTCAGTTTGTAGGCGGGTGACCTCTGGGAAAAGTGTAAGAAACCAAAATGGAGTGAGATATTTTAGAGGGGAGGGATGAATCTGTGCAACGCAGGGTTGAATCTTAAAGGATTGTGGCGGCAGCGTATCGATCTCCTCGATCTCACGGTCGTTTTGACAGGTATTACACTGAAAACGTAGTTACGGTTCAACAGTTATGAAACCGAACATCACAACCTTTTTCTCCTTCTTACTCGTCTTTGTCGGTTCCGAGGTTGTTAGAATCCTTTTGAGACTACGAAGAATGGATGGTAGTAAACCACCAACACGTAAGCATCCCTCCAATGGTTTTTCGAAAATGCTACACAACACTTGGTCTTTCTGCCAAACATAGTCGGGTTTTGGCCGGAATAGACAGGTGTTACCCTGATCTTACTAGGTCTTGTCCAGAATGGCGGGGACTTACACCGATCCAACTGGGTCTTGGCCAGAATAGCCGAGTCTTACCTAGATCTAACTGGGTCTTGGCCGGAATAGCCAAGTCTTACGTAGATCTAACTGGGTCTTGGAAAGAATAGCCGAGTTCTTGTGTAGCTAACCTTTAGGAAAAATGTTAGGAAGAAAAATGGACTGCCGCATGTCAAGCAACCACCATCATTTGTAACGATGATAGATAGCCACACGTCAGGAAACCACCAACACTTGCAACACTATCGCCCGACGATTTATGAACAAATTTCACAACACTTGGTCAAATTCTTTAGTTTGTAGGAGGGTAACCTCTAGGCAAAGTGTAAGAAACCAAAATAGAGTGAGATATTTTGGGTGGGGGAGGGACAAATATGAGCGACGCAGGGCTGAATCTCAGTGGATTGTGTCAGCAACGTATCGATCTCCTCGATCTCGTGGTCGTTTTGACAGGTATTTCGCTGAAAACGGAGTTACGGTTCAAAAGTTATAGCCGTTTGAAGTTTGGTCATTACTCGAAGGTTCTTATTTGCTTGGGTGACCCGCAGGGAAGTCCTCGTATTGGACCCCTTTTTCTGAATCCAAACATCACAACCTTTTTTTCCTTCTTACTCCCCTTTGTTGGTTCTGAGGTCGTTAGTATCCTTTTGAGACTACAAAGAATGGATGGTAGTAAACCACCAACACGTAAGCATCCCTCCAATGGTTTCTCTAAAATGGTACACAACACTTGGTCTTTCCGCCAGACATAGTCGGGTTTTGGCTGGAATAGCCAGGTGTTACCCGGATCTTACTAGGTCTTGTCCATAATGGCCAGGTCTTACATCGATATAACAGGGTCTTGGCCAAATTAGCCGTGTCTTACCTAGATCTAACTGGGTCTTGGCCGGAATAGCCGAGTCTTACCTAGATCTAACTGGGCCTTGGAAAGAATAGCCGAGTTCTTTCGTAGCTAACCTTTAGAAAATATGTTAGGAAGAAAAATGGATTGTCGCACGTCAAGCAACCACCATCACTTGTAACGATGATGGATAGCCACACGTCACAAAACCACCAACACTTGCAACATTATTGCCCGACGATTTATGAACAAATTTCGCAACACTTGGTCAAATTCTTCAGTTTGTAGGAGGGTAACCTCTAGGCAAAGTGTAAGAAACCAAAATGGAGTGAGATATTTTGTGTTGGGGAAGGACGAATATGAGCGACGCAGGGCTGAATCTCTATTGATTGTGTCAGCAACGTATCGATCTCCTCGATCTTACGGTCCTTTTGACAGGTATTTCGTTGAAAACAGGGTTACGGTTCAAAAATTGTCCATTTGAAGTTCGGTCCTTACGCGGAGGTTCTTACTGGTTTGGTGACTCGCTGGGAAGTCCTCATGTTGCACCCCTTTTCCTAAATCCGAACATCACAACCTTTTTTTCCTTCTTACACGCCTTTGTTGGTCGCGAGGTTGTTAGAATCCTTTTGAGACTAGGAAGAATGGATGGTAATAAACTTCCAGCACGTAAGCATCCCTCCAACGGTTTCTCTAAAATGCTGCACAATACTTGGGCTTTCCGCTAGACATAGTCGGGTTCAGGCCGGAATAGCCAAGTGTTACCCGGATCTTACTAGGTCTTGTCCAAAATGGCCGGGTCTTACACCGATCTAACTGGGTGTTGGGCAGAATAGCCGAGTCTTACCTAGATCTAACTGGGTCTTGGCCGGAATAGCCGAGTCTTACCTAGATCTAACTAGGTCTTGGAAAGAATAGCCGAGTTCTTGCGTAGCTAACCTTTAGGAACAATGTTAGGAAGAAAAATAGATTGCCGCACGTCAAGCAACCACCGTCACTTGTAACGATGATGGATAGCCACATGTCACAAAAACACCAACACTTGCAACATTATCGCCCGACTATTTAAGAACAAATTTCGCAACACTTGGTCAAATTCTTCAGTTTCTAGGAGGGTAACCTCTAGGCAAAGTGTAAGAAACCAAAATGGAGTGAGATATTTTAGGTAGGGGAGGGATGAATATGAGCGACGCAGGGCTGAATCTCAGTGGATTATGTCAGCAACGTATCGATCTCCTCGATCTCACGGTCGTTTTGACAGGTATTTCGCTGAAAACCGAGTTACGGTTCAAAAGTTATAGCCGTTTGAAGTTTGGTCATTACTCGAAGGTTCATATTTGCTTGGGTGACCCGCAGGGAAGTCCTCGTGTTGGACCCCTTTTTCTGAATCCGAACATCACAACCTTTTTTTCCTTCCTACTCGCCTTTGTTGGTTCCGAGGTCGTTAGTATCCTTTTGAGACTACAAAGAATGGATGGTAGTAAACCACCAACACGTAAGCATCCCTCCAATGGTTTCTCTAAAATGCTACACAACACTTGGTCTTTCCGCCAGACATAGTCTGGTTTTGGCCGGCATAGCCAGGTGTTACCCGGATCTTAATAGGTCTTGTCTAGAATGGCCAGGTCTTACACCGATTTAATAGGGTCTTGGCCAAAATAGCCGTGTCTTACCTAGATCTAACTGGGTCTTGGTCGGAATAGCTGAGTCTTACCTAGATCTAACTGGGCCTTGGAAAGAATAGCCGAGTTCTTTCGTAGCTAACCTTTAGGAAAAATGTTAGGAAGAAAAATGGATTGCCGCACGTCAAGCAACCACCGTCACTTGTAATGATGATGGATAGCCACACGTCACAAAACCACCAACACTTGCAACATTATCGCCCGACGATTTATGTACAAATTTCGCAACACTTGGTCAAATTCTTCAGTTTGTAGAAGGGTAACCTCTAGGCAAAGTGTAAGAAACCAAAATGGAGTGAGATATTTTGTGTTGGAGAGGGACGAATATGAGCGATGCAGGGCTGAATCTCTATTGATTGTGTCAGCAACGTATCAATCTCCTTGATCTTACGGTCGTTTTGACAGGTATTTCGGTGAATACAGGGTTACGGTTAAAAAATTGTCCGTTTGAAGTATGGTCCTTACGCGGAGGTTCTTACTGGCTTGGGTGACTCGCTGGAAAGTCCTCATGTTGCACCCCTTTTCCTGAATCCGAACATCACAACCTATTTTTCCTTCTTACACGCCTTTGTTGGTCGCGAGGTTGTTAGAATCCTTTTGAGACTAGGAAGAATGGATGGTAATAAACCACCAGCACGTAAGCATCCCTCCAACGGTTTCTTTAAAATGCTGCACAATACTTGGTCTTTCCGCTAGCCATAGTCGGGTTTTGGCCGGAAAAGATAAGTGTTACCCGGATCTTACTGGGTCTTGTCCAAAATGGTCGGGTCTTACACCGATCTAACTGGGTCTTGGGCAGAATAGCCGAGTCTTACCTAGATCTAACTGGGTCATGGCCGGAATAGCCGAGTCTTACCTAGATCTAACTGGGTCTTGGAAAGAATAGCCGAGTTCTTGCGTAGCTAACCATTAGGAACAATGTTTGGAAGAAAAATAGATTGCCACACGTCAAGCAACCACCATCACTTGTAACGATGATGGATAGCCACACGTCACGAAAACACCAACACTTGCAACATTATCGTCCGACTATTTAAGAACAAATTTCTCAACACTTGGTCAATTTCTTCAGTTTGTAGGAGGGTAACCTCTGGGCAAAGTGTAAGAAACCAAAATAGGGTGAAATATTTTAGGTAGGGGAAGGACAAATTTGAGCGATGCTGGGCTGAATCTCAGTGGATTACGGCAGCAACATATCGATCTCCTCGATCTCACGGTCGTTTTGACAGGTATTTCGCTGAAAACAAATTTACGGTTCAAAAGTTATAGCCGTTTGAAGTTTGGTCATTACTCGAGGGTTCTTATTTGCTTGGGTGACCCGCAGGGAAGTCCTCGTGTTGGACCCCTTTTTCTGAATCCGAACATCACAACCTTTTTTTCCTTCTTACTCCCCTTTGTTGGTTCTGAGGTCGTTAGAATCCTTTTGAGACTACGAAGAATGGATGGTAGTAAACCACCAACATGTAAGCATCCCTCCAATGGTTTCTCTAAAATGCTACACAACACTTGGTCTTTCCGCCAGACATAGTCGGGTTTTGGTCGGAATAGCCAGGTGCTACCCGGATCTTACTGGGTCTTGTCCAGAATGGCCGGGTCTTACACCGATCTAACTGGGCCTTGGCCAGAATAGCCGAGTCTAACCTAGATCTATCTGGGTCTTGACCGGAATAGCCGATTCTTACCTAGATCTAACCGGGTCTAGGAAAGAATAGCAGAGTTCTTGCGCATCTAACCTTTAGGAACAACGTTAGGAAGAAAAATGGATTGCCGCACGTCAAGCAACAGCCATCACTTGTAACGATGATGGATAGCCACATGTCACGAAACCACCAACACTTGCAACATTATCGCCAGTATTTTTATGAACAAATTTTGCAACATGTGGTAAAATTCTTCAGTTTGTAGGAGGGTAACCTCTAGGCAAAGTGTAAGAAACTAAAATGGAGTGGGATATTTTAGAGGGGAGGGATGAATCTGTGCAGTGTAGGGCTGAATCTTAGTGGATCGTGGTAGCAACGAATCGATCTCCTCGATCAAACGGTCGTTTTGACAGGTATTTCGCTGAAAACGGAGTTACGGTTCAAAAGTTATAGTCGTTTGAAGTTTGGTCCTTAGTCGAAGGTTCTTATTAGCTTGCGTGACCCGCTGGGAAGTCCTCGTGTTGGACCCCTTTTTTTGAATCCGAACATCACAACCTTTTTTTCCTTCTTACTCGCCTTTGTTGGTTCCCAGGTCATTTAAATCCTTTTGAGACTACGAAGAATGGATGTTTATAAACCACAAACACGTAAGATTCCCTCCAACGGTTTCTCTGAAATGCTACACAACACTTGGTCTTTCCGCCAGACATAGTCGGGTTTTGGCCGGAATAGCCAGGTGTTACCCGGATCTTACTAGGTCTTGTCCAGAATGGCTGGTTCTAACACCGATCTGACTGGGTCTTGGCCAGAATAGCCGAGTCTTGCCTAGATCTAACTGGGTCTTGGCCGGAATAGCTGATTCTTACCTAGATCTAACTGGTCTTGGAACGAATAGCTGAGTTCTTGCGTAGCTAACCTTTAGGAACAATGTTAGGAAGAAAAATGGATTGGCGCACGTCAAACAACCACCATCACTTGTAACGATGATGGATAGCCACACGTCACGAAACCACCAACACTTGCAACATTATCGCCCGACGATTTAAGAACAAATTTCGAAACACTTGGTCAAATTCTTCAGCTTGTAGGAGGGTAACCTCTGGGCAAAGTTTAAGAAACCAAAATGGTGTGAGATATTTTGGGTGGGGGAGGGACGAATCTGTGCGACGCAGGGCTGAATCTCAGTGGATTGTGGCAGCAATGTATCGATCTCCTCGATCTCACGGTTGTTTGATAGGTATTTCGCTGAAATCAGAGTTACGGTTCAAAATTATATCCGTTTGAAGTTTGGTGCTTACTCGAAGGTTCTTACTGGCTTGGGTGACCCGCTAGGAAGTCCTCGTGTTGGACCCTTTTTTTTGAATCTGAACATCACAACCTTTTTTTCCTTCTTACTCGCCTTTGTTGGTTCCGAGGTCGTTAGAATCCTTTTGAGACTAAAAAGAATGGATGGTAGTAAACCACCAACACGTAAGCATCCATCCAATGGTTTCTTTAAAATGCTAAACAACACTTGGTCTTTCTGCCAGACATAGTCGTGTTTTGGCCGGAATAGCCAGGTAACACCCGGATTTTACTGGGTCTTGTCCAGAATGGCATGTTCTAACACCGATCTAACTGGGTCTTGGCCAGAATAGCCGAGTCTTGCCTAGATCTAACTCGGTCTTGGCCGGAATAGCTGATTCTTACCTAGATCTAACTGGTCTTGGAACGAATAGCTGAGTTCTTGCGTAGCTAACCTTTAGGAACAATGTTAGGAAGAAAAATGGATTGCCGCACGTCAAGCAACCACCATCACTTGTAACGATGATGGATAGCCAAACGTCACGAAACCACCAACACTTGAAACATTATCGCCCGACGATTTATGAACATATTTCGCAGCACTTGGTCAAATTCTTCAGATTGTAGGAGCGTAACCTCTGGGCAAAGTGTAAGAAACCAAAATGGTGTGAGATATTTTTTGTGGGGGAGGGACGAATCTGAGCGACGCAGGGCTGAATCTCAGTGGATTATGGCAGAAACGTATCGATCTCCTCGATCTCACGGACGTTTTGACAGGTATTTCACTTTAAATAGAGTTACAGTTCAAAAGTTATATCCTTTAAAGTTTGGTCCTTACTCGGAGGTTCTTACTGGCTTGGGTGACCAGCTGGGAAGTCCTCGTGTTGTACCCCTTTTTCTGAATCCGAACATCAGAACCTTTTTTTTTCCTTCTTAATCGCCTTTGTTGGTTCCGAGGTCGTTAGAATCCTTTTGAGACTAGGAAGAATGGATAGTAATAAACCACCAGCACTTAAGCATCCTTCTAACGATTTTGTCTAAAATGCTGCACAACACTTGGTCTTTCCACCAGACATAGTCGGTCTATGGCCGGAATAGCCAGGTGTTACCTGGATCTTACTGGGTCTTGTCCAAAATGGTCGGGTCTTACACCAGTCTAACAGGGTTTTGGCCGGAATAGCCAAGTGTTACCCGGATCTTACTGGGTCTTGTCCAAAATGACCGGGTCTTAGACCGATCTAACTAGGTCTTGGCCAGAATAGCCGAGTCTTACCTAGATCTAACTGAGTCTTTGCCGGAATAGCCGAGTCTTACTTAGATCTAACATGGTCTTGGAAAGAATAGCCGAGTTCTTGCGTAGCTAACCTTTAGGAACAATGTTAGGAAGAAAAATGGATTGCCGTACGTCAAGCAACCACCATTACTTGTAACGATGAGAGATAGCCACAAGTCACGAAACCACCAACACTTGCAACATTATCGCCTGACGATTTATGAACAACGTTTGCAACACTTGGTCAAATTCTTCAGTTTGTAGGAGGGTAACCTTTGGGCAAAGTGTAAGAAACCAAAATGGAGTGAGATATTTTGGGTGGGGGAGGGAAGAATCTGAGCGACGCAAGGCTGAATCTCAGTGGATTGTGTCTGTAACGTATCGATCTCCTCGATCTCACGGTCGTTTTGACAGGTATTTCGTTGAAAACAAGGTTACGGTTCAAAAGTTATATCCGTTTGAAGTTTGGTCGTTACGCGAAGGTTCTTATTGGCTTGGGTGACCCTCTGGGAAGTCCTCGTGTTGCACCCCTTTTCCTGAATCCGAACATCACAACCTTTTTTTCCTTCTTACTCGCCTATGTTGGTTCCGAGGTCGTTACAATCCTTTTGAGACTAGGAAGAATGGATGGTAATAAACCACCGGCACGTAAGCATCCCTCCAACGGTTTCTCTAAAATGCTGCACAACACTTGGTCTTTCCGCCAGACATAGTCGGGTTTTGGTCAAAATAGCCAGCTGTTACCAGGATCTTACTAGGTCTTGTCTAGAATGGCCGGGTCTTACACCGATCTAACTGGGTCTTGGCCAGAATAGCCGAGTCTTAACTAGATCTAACTGGGTCTTGGCCGGAATAACCGAGTCTTACCTAGATCTAACTGGGTCTTGGAAAGAATAGTCGAGTTCTTGCGTAGCTAACCTTTAGGAACAATGTTAGGAAGAAAAATGGATTGTTGCACGTCGAGCAACCACCATCACTTGTAACGATGATGGATAGCCAAATGTCAAGAAACCACCAACACTTGCAACATTTTCACCGACGATTTATGAACAGATTTTACAACACTTGGTCAAATTCTTTAGTTTGTAGGTGGGATATTTTAGAGGGATGGAATGAATCTGTGCAACACAGGGCTGAATCTCAGTGGATCGTGGCAGCAACGTATCGATCTCGTCGATCTCACGGTCGTTTTGACATGTATTTTACCGAAAATGGAATTACGGTTCAAAAGTTATAGCCGTTTGAAGTTTGGTCCTTACTCGAAGGTTCTGATTAGCTTGGGTGACCCGCTGGGAAGTCCTCGTGTTGGACCCCTTTTTTTGAATCCGAACATCACAACCTTTTTTCCTTCTTACTCGCCTTTGTTGGTTTCGAGGTCATTGGAATCCTTTTGAGACTACGAAGAATGGATGGTAGTAAACCACCAACACGTAAGCATCCCTCAAACGGTTTCTCTAAAATGCTACACAACACTTGGTCTGTCTGCCAGACATAGTCAGGTTTTGGCTGGAATAGCCAGGTGTTACCCGAATCTTACTAGGTCTTGTCCAGAATTGCCGGGTCTTACACCAATCTAACTGGTCTTGGCCAGAATAGCTGAGTTTAACCTAGATCTAACTGGGTCTTGGCCGGAATAGCCGAGTCTTATCTAGATCTAACTGGGTCATTGAAAGAATAGCCGAGTTCTTGCGTAGCTAACCTTTTGGAACAATGTTAGGAAGAAAAATGGATTGCCGCACGTCAAACAACAACCATCACTTGTAACGATGATGGATAACCACATGTTATGAAACCACCAACACTTGCAACATTATCGCCAGACAATTTATGAACAAATTTTGTAGGAGGGTAACCTCTAGGCAAAGTGTAAGAAACTAAAATGCAGTAGGATATTTTATAGGGGAGGGATGAGTCTGTGAAATGCAGGGCTGATTCTCAGTGGATCATGGCAGCAGCGTATCGATCTCCTCGATGTCACGGTTTTTTTGACAGGTATTTCGCAGAAAACGGAGTTGCAGTTCAAAAGTTATAGCCGTTTGAAGTTTGGTCCTTACTCAAAGGTTCTTATTGGCTTGGGTGACCCGCTAGGAAGTCATCGTGTTGGACCCTTTTTTTGAATCCGAACATCACAACCTTTTTTTCCTTCTTACTCGCCTTTGTTGGTTCCGAGGTCGTTAGAATCCTTTTGAGACTTCGAAGAAGGATAGTAGTAAACACCAACACCTAAGCATCCCTTCAACGGTTTCACTAAAATGCTACACGACACTTGGTCTTTCCGCCAGACATAGTCGGGTTTTGGCTTGAATAGCTAGGTGTTACTCGGATCTTACTGGATCTTGTCGGGAATGGCATTGTCTTATACCGATATAACTGGGTCTTGGCCATTATAGCCGAGTCTTACCTAGATCAAACTGGTCTTGGCCAGAATAGCCGAGTCTTACCTAGATCTAACTGGGTCTTGGACAGAATAGCCGAGTTCTTGCGTAGCTAACCATTAGGAGCTATGTTTGGAAGCAAAATGGATTACCGCACATCAAGCAACCACCATCACTTGTAACGATGATGGATAGCCACACGTCACAAAACCACCAACACTTGCAACATTATCGCCCGACGATTTATGAAAAAATTTCGTAACTGATGCGTGGAATTGCACCCTCGCAAAAGGTTTTACCTCTCAAGGGATCTCGAGAAGCTTGCAATCCCCACCAGGCAGTGTACCTGACCGTTGTAGTATAGTATAGTGACAAGTACCAGGGGATTTTATCGTTCAACTCAAAGAATAGTGTTTGCTAGGGTTTAAACTCAACTAAACTAGGTCTAGAGATGAGGGATGATTCTTTTTGTATTTTTATATTTTAAATGAAAGCAAGTAAAATCTCGTTTTTTGAAGGAGTGGGCGAAATTAGTTGCTAATTAACTAACCCAAATAACTAAAGATGCAATCAAAATAAAATAAACTAAACTTAAACTAAATTATGGCAAAAACAACAATGAGAGAAAATGTGTTTACTTAGATTTCACTACTCCCTAGGTATCTTTTACCGGTTGATTAGTTGTTACAATTGCATGGATGACCGGTTATATTCCTTAATACCATTCGTAGGGCCGTGTACGATCTTCCCTAACTCTATAAGCTTCTATCTCTTCCAATGCCGAGTCGACTACTAGCTCCTAACATGGCCTCATTAGTAGTTACCTGCGCATTAAATACAACCAATATATCGTAGTACACCTCCGATCATGTTTATTAAGACGTTCAAGCAAGTTACCAATTGGAAGTCTGCCAGTTTTCTTAAGCCTAATATCTAATTCATTCATCTGCAACAATTATAAACAAACAACCAACCCATAATCAATATCTAAGTTTCATTACATCTAAGCAAACACAAAGAAAACCTAGCCTAGCATGTTAAAGAGAAGACAAGCGTAAGATATAATCAAACAACACACAGACATATTGAATGATTTGATGAAAGACTTATCTTCAATTAAGCATGGATGAAACAAGGGTTTGAAACCCTCAAAATATCAGTAAAATTCGTCTAGGGTTTACTCCCTTCAAAGTTGCACACAATGAATGAAAACTAGAAAACTATATATAGATTTTACATCCTGACGACGTCAAGAGTTAGGTCTGACGCCGTTAACTCGCCGCCAAAATAATACTCATATTGCCTAGATCCACTTCTGACGCCGTCACTCTTTGTGGACTCTGACCCGTCTCTCTTTGTGTTATACGTGACGGCCTTGGCGACCCTAAAGGGTGACGCCGTCACGAACTCATTAGAAATTTTTCTGGCACGTCACGTGTATTTGATTTACCCACTTCTTTGTCAAGTCTTGATGCCGTCACTAGCATCCTGTGACGCCGTAATGTACAATTTCCAGCATGATTTTGAGACTTTGTCGTTTCCTTCACTTTTTCGCTCCAAAAACATCCAAAATGTTTCCTTTCGTAAATTTCCTCTCAAAAGTACATAAAATGACAAAAGGAACGATTTAGGGCAATATTTGATCAAATAATCTCGACTTTGGCCTTAAATGACCCCCCCAAAATCGGTACACTTTTCGCTTCATCAAATACCCTTACATTTGAGATTTGATTGTCCTCAAGCAAATGCGCTTTTATTATAATCAAAATAAAAGTTAGAGGTCATCTAACACTAATATAAAAGTAATTGCAACAAATAATCGTTCCACTTCAACCAAAAACAAGTACGGAAATTATACACTAGCACCTCACAAATAGTGTTTAGATACTCACATCTCTCGGGTGTAATAAAGTATATACCACAATAAGGAAATGGAAAACATCTCTCACTACCTTTAATAGCAAATAGATTACCATAGGCTTGGGAAATAATCAAACCTCCACCACTTGGCGTAAGCCCCTAGGATAAACTGTCAAAGAGGTATTTTAAAGGGTTATAACGTGAGGTATAGGGATATGATAAACACGGTTTTGTTGGATAAAGGCAATATTTACTGGTGGCGAGTTACTCATCTTGGTCAATTACATGTACAATGTGGCGTTGCTAAGCCAAGACTCGACTCGACATAAGCTAATCATAAACTAACAAAAACATAAAATAAATATAAAAGAAAATGGGATGGTAGTCCGTATGTTTTTTTCTCTTTTTCTTTTTCTATTTTTTTTCTTTTTCTCGATTTTTTTGATTTTTGATTTATTATTATTATTATTATTATTTTTTGCATACATTCTTGCCCTACCATCCAAAATAATACATCATAGGGAATTTGCATTCCCCTTACACTTGAACTTTTACATATTATACAATCAACTATTCTAATGACTCAAATCAAGATAATCAAAACACTTGGATTACTTTTTAAGATTAACGCACATATGGGTTAATATATGATGTTCTTCCCCATTACTCCATAACAATAGTACTTTACCCATGAGTCCCAATTATCTCAAAATAATATGTACAAGATATGACTCGACTTAGCAACCATGTAATCAATTAGACAATTAACTAGGGGTTTAAACATGTAACAATAATGCACTAAAGATGAGTGCATACACGGAAGGCTAAGGCGATTTCGTTGCACATTTGGGATGGATTGTTAACAAATTATTCCTTTAAGTAAAATGCTTAAAGTTAGAAACGAAAAGATAGGCTCGGAGGGTTGTACTAGGGGTATCGTGTACTAAAAATGAGTACAACGCAAAGGTGTGGGAAAAATTAATTGACTTACTAGTCAAGTAATTATGACTTTATTGGTCAAGTAATTATGATACGGGTTTAACACAAGGGTGATCCTAATGCCTCTTATCATGTAGTAAATCCTAACTACACGAATGTAGTCTCACTGGCGGTCACAGGATGCATCACTAACGCAAGTTCTAGAATCTAAGTGCTACCGGTACACTCATAAGCACTAATAATGAATGCTTTTCCTAACAAATCTAAAGGCGAACCTCACATATTTGGGTGGAATTTTTTTTTGAGTGGTACACTTTTTGTGCTAGTCATACAACTCCTATCCATGACACGCTCATTAAGGCTAAAGCTTCACTCCTAAATGTTGTAAAAAAATTTAAATTTGGTGCTAAAATTGCCCTAACAAGTATTTTTCTTAGTTTTATTACACATATACTATTGAACAAACAAACTCAAGCGTAATTGTATTCTCTAAGGTATCATCATTTACCCTCCCCTTAGGCTGAACATTGTCCCCAATGTTCAATAATAAGGATGTAAAAGTAATGAATGTAAAAGAATGAAAACAAATACTCCCCTGATTCGTTCGGTGTGGATAAATGGATAACAAGGTTAAATCCTCCTCTAAGAAGATGAACGTTGAAAGCTTCCCTCCAGAAATATAAATCATCTTCTTGTCCAATATAACCTCTTAAACCTGAGAAAACAATCATGGCAACCCTCGTGTAAAATCGGCGGCAATATATATATATATATATATATATATATATATATATATATATATATATATATATATATATATATATATATATATATATATATATACTAGATTTCAAAGCCCGTCCGATGGGCGGGCATGACTTATAATTATTCTTTTAATGGTGTTAGTTAACGGAAATTGATTTTTAAGGACGGGGACTTGTAATTTACATTTTAATTTCGTCATGTATGTATATTAGTGATCTTTTACAGTTATAATTTATGTACTAATAAAGAGACATGCATGACTTATAATTATTCTTTTGAAGGTATTAGTCAATTGAAATTCATATTTAAAGATGGGGAGGTTATTTAATATTTTGATGGTATTAGTTTACGTTAAACCTTGTGCCTATAAAACGATAGATTTTATGTAACATAATGTCATTTAAAAAATAACCTTATGCCTATAGAACAAATAACATTATGCCTATTCATCAGGTGGTAAATTCATATTTAACAATAGATTTTACGTTAAACCTTATGCGTATAGATTTTACAGTTATAATCTATGTTTTCATCAAATGGTTTAATTATATGTCATGTAGCCCAATTATTAATGTCTAAACAACGTGACTGTATTACTTGCTACAAATCTATTTATTGCAAGTCAAATGATGTAAAACTAAAAAGGAAATGAATATTTATAACAAATGATATGTGTATGTGATACCTTTTACTAAGTGAATATTTATAACAAATGAAGTTAATTTTGGAGCTTGTAGCATTTGGCAATGTAGCATTAAGTTATGCATGATGGTGCAGCAAATGGAACATGACAGGAGCCATGTTGGTAGTGACCCATTTTAAGTTTGGTTGTATTTTAGTTTAACCAAAGTCTAGACCATTTAACCTTTCATGGACCTAATTGCCATCCCTCTTCTGACATACGGAGTAATAAGCTTTTATTTCCTGGGTCCATTTAACATGGAGGTCCTATTCCATAACCTTAAGCATCTATGCTGAAGAAAATATCACATTGTCAATAATAATTCACATTCAATGGTTGTTTCAATCATAAAATTTTGGCAGAGAAACGTTTCATTCATCCGGTCAAAAACAAAAAACAAAAAAACAATAGTTCAAAGTTTTTCAACTAAGCATCAACATATGTCACCAAGCATGAACCCAAATGGAATCTAAAAACTGTAGTACATAATATATTGTAATTTTGCAAATAAACTCAACTCTACAACTTAAGTATGTCTCATTATGAGCCATTGCAGGGCTTATTTAAATAACTTATTCTCTACTCTCATGTGTCTCGCTAGACGAACACAAAACATATACATCAGAACACTTTGTTTGTGTAGTCAATTTTTTAAAAATAACCCCACTTCTAAGGAACAATGCTCTACCTACAAAATAGAGTCCATGAGAAGAAGTCGTTAATAAGTTAGTCACTTACAATTAAAAATTCAATTATCCTCAAGGTCATAGCTCACAGAACACCAGTTGAGACCCAAATATGTAGGCATTTATGGTGTTTAGGAATAACAAAATGTTATCAATTTTGAAGAATTTTCTTCCTTTTCATGGGAGACTTATAATGATATATGTGTTGGTCATTTCAAGTTATGTCTAACACCAAAAAACTTGATCTTTCAATCAGGACTAAAACCAAGCCATGAAGCTGCCACAAAACAACAACAACGAATTTCATATGAAGTCCCCCAATAGCCATTCCCTTTACCTCGAAGATCGCCTAGACTGAAAATACGGCTTCCATTTGTAAGTACAACCATGTCTACCTGCAAATCATAATAAGTTGTTTATGTTGTGATGCTATACGACCATTTAGAATGCACAATAATCATCTAATAGATAAGCTGGAATCAAGCATAAACCTGTATGTGACTAAATACAAACACCATTGGGATAAAATCTAAACTTTCTTAGCTGGCCAATTGAATTAAAACTAATGAATTTTATCTTTTTAACTAATTTTCAGTGAAGCCAACGTGAATGTATAACAACCTGTATTAAGGTAGTGTTTGGGAATGCTTTTCAAAAATTGAAAGTGCTTAATGCTATTGAAATACACAAAAGCTGACGAGTCAAGTAGGTCTAATAAGCACTACCAGATCTCTTATTTCACCCTTCAAATAAGTAGAAAATCATATGGAATATGCATATATCCAACCACATCTACTTGCTGTTATAAATGACCACACTGATTTATATAATTGCATATATCCAACCTTATGTCTGCCTATTTTTGTAGATACTTGTGCATACAAATTGGTTTATGGATACAATTGCCTGTAGATGTTAAGTGGCTGAATAATTGTGTTCTTTCAATATATATAATGTGAGACCTGAAGAATATAGCAAATAACATAGACACACCATTTATGTAATATATACCTGAAGAGCGAAACATGCGCAAGGTTTACACACCCCCACATTTCCATAGGATCAATTAAGTAATTCCTCAACATCCCTGCCCATCCATATCCTACAATCTGCAACAATATCACATCCATCATTAAGTCACTATATAATATATTTTACTTAATATATAAATAAATAAATAAATAAAATGTAACATGGGTGTCAAGACACAAATGAAATTTAAGCTCTGTCTATAATAAGCTTTCATAACCGTAATAGCACCGATAGAATATCCATCACCTCCAGCCATTGACACCCCGCAGTTAGCAAACACCATGATGATCAAGTGCTCCTTCATATAACCCATGAAATGAATATCTTTGGTGGGCAAATTGGTAGCCATGAACTTACCAATTGGCAACATAGCTATTTGCATAAGAATAGCAGATATGGTTAAAGGTTGTATTCGGTATACAAAGAAATTGTTTCGGAATATCAAAAGGGTGCATGAAGCCACACCAAGTGTCCATGCTCGAAATGTCAGCACAGGCAGTGAAGGGTCTTCGGTTCCAGGCACAACCAACGACACCTCTTCCACCGTACATTTATCATTGCTTATTTTTGAAGCCACAACTTTTAGTTCAGACAAAGCTAGTTAGTAGTGCTCGTATATTGATGCCTCATATGATTCACACTCTTCATAGCCAATGTGTATGGACTTAATCAGATATAAACGTATCACTTACTTGGCCCACGTAACAGTTAATACGTTTATATATTATATATGTAGCATAAAATTAAGTCAAAATACCATATATATGTAACATGTTACATATGACTTTTATGATTCATAAGGTACAAAGAATCATCAAGTTGAGTTGCATGCTAAATATCAATATTAAACACGACAGATACAAACCAAATATATTCCTTGAGAGGACTATGATTTTGTCGGAAGCAGCCGCAACGCGTATCCCATAATTTCATTTGCTCCAATAGTCCCCCCATTTAGCCCACCCACCGATTTTCCTTCACAATAATACAGCTACGCCTTCCAATATCTACAGGCAAAGGTCTACAGAACAAATATCTGAGAAACAAATACACAAAATTCGAATATAAAAAATACTGATCGCACATAATTATCATCCTGATAAACACATATTAAAAAAATCATACCTATTGGGAAGTGCAGACCATGACGAAGCAGGTGCAACTTCGTTATCCGCATAATCCCAAATATTACCCGAATAATTTTTACTCAAATCAACATGTTCATAACGACCCAAACCTAAGTTGGGATTCAGGTCATTCAACTGCAGTCAAAGCTGCAAAGAAGATGACTTCCTCACCGTAATCTTTCACCGATTTAGCCCACCTTTCGAGCTGTAATTCAAAAGAAGCCCATTTAAGTTTAAAGGTGTAAATGCAATAAATATATGATTTTTGGAATATATATAAAGAGATCATCACTTTTTAAACCACCATGTATGTCATACTAATAATAGATTTTTGTAATGTTGTTTGTTTATCATGGGAGGATTATCATATTCTGACTTACCAGTTGTCTAGGCTTCCCGAATGATTCTTTTACCTTTTTTTCGTAGATTTGAGAATGAACGTGTGTGAAGATATTTTTTTAGGGGATACGGGATTAGGGTTAGGGTTTTGAGAATGAACGTATGTGAATGATTTTTTTTTACGTAGGTTTTACATGTTTCATAAGGGCATTGAGGTGTTATTATAAGATATCAATTTAAGCATGTCATTATTGTTTTCAAATGTCTTTCACAAAATCCTGCTTGGTCCAATGGTTGAAGTGTTTGCTTGTGGATGCCAAGTCCTATGTTCGAATCCTGCCACTATCAAAATTTTTAAAAAAACCCGGATTTTAGCTTGTTAAATGCATGCTTATGTGCCTTTAAAGATGACATGGCATTATAGGTGATGATGTGGCATGCTAAATTATAAAAATTGCTTACATGGACGACAAAATGTGATGACATGGCAGAAAATGAATTACATGGCAATGACTGGGCAATGAGGTGGCAATACGCTTGTAACGCCTCCTGTTATATATATATATATATATATATATATATATATATATATATATATATATATATATATATATATATATATATATATAAGGATATAATGCTTGTGGAATGAATGTTTGCAGATTTCCTGAAGTTTATAAAACTAAAGAATTAACAAAAACTTTAATACTCCGTTAGAAAAACGAAACTTGCAAAATTTTTCAGAATTTTTACACCTGATGCCGTCAGGTTATGATTCTGACAGAAATCTCATGTTAAGTTTCCAGAAAATTTATGAAAAAACTTACCCCTTAATTCCTGAAATTCCTGCAAAACATCATTATGACTCGATACAAGCATTTAACTCAAGCAAATACTAATATACATGTTAATTTAATATTGTTGTGGTTCATGTCCAATTCCCATTCTTAAAAACAAATTTAGGTCTCCCTTACACTTAGCTTTTGCGAAATACTTTTTTATGAAGTTAAGACAAACAACAAGGTAAAGCATTTTCACAATTTATTAAGAAACGTGATCCACAAACAATAAAACTAAAGCATGCATACAGAAACAAATAAAATCAAACAAACAAACAATCAAACAAATAAATTAAAATAAAACAAATAAAACATGGGTTGCCTTCCAAGAAGCGTTTTTCTTTATTTACGAGTCTTATAGCTAGACTCAAGGTCATGGGCTATCCTATATGAGTGAGCTCCTCATCGAGGACATCTTTGGGATCAAACTTAGGTTTCAATTTCCTATCGGTACTCTTGGTGCGGTATGACTTCTCAAAATTTTCTCCATCCGGATCATATAGAATCATCTTCATATGCCATGATCCGTCACCTTCCTTAGGTGGCTTGTCCCAATTCCATTTACATTTATCACATTCCCTTTTCCACTTGTTCATTCCTAAGTTGATAGGAATCATTCCTAGGAATTCAATCATTTTCCTAAAGACTGAGAGATCCTCAAAGGGGTTTAGTTCTTCATCCCTAGCTATGAGTTGCTCTACCGATTTTTTTTTTTTTTTTTTTTTTTTTAAAAAAAAACTCCTCCTCTATATAAATCAGATTTTATCTATTAAATAAGTGTCATCTTTGATGTCAGTTTTCAATTTTCCCTTTACAAACCATTGCATGATTGTTAGTTGTTACACACAACATGACAATTAACAAGAATCACAAATAACGTTTAATCTTTTATTCCTACTAGTATAGTTACATATATAGAAAAGAAAAAGAAAAATAATAATAATCGAACAATGTGTTCTCCTAATCAAGCATATCTACATGTATTGATCACCCTTCCCCGACCATGTGGTAAGTAGGCGACGTTTTTTCCAGCAACGCCAACAACCACCCCACGAACTATGCTTATCTTTTCCTTTGGCTAAACCTTCTGCACGTTTGAACAAAAGGAAATTATTGCATGTACATAAATTTCATTAAACCTAACTCACACATCAGCACGTATAAAGTATATATATGCTACTCATTGATCATACTTGTTGGTATCGGACTTTCGGATCGTGTAGTGGCCTGCAGAAGGTGTCTTCCTTCTGAAGGAATAAGGAAAAATGCAAAAAGAACAACGACTAAAAACAATGTCGCACCATTGAACTTCATTGTACGTTAGAACCGCGTAATGCTGTTAATGATGCTGTGCATGCGTGGTGCTTCAAGTTATATAGAAGGTAGTGATGTTGCTGTCAACCGAAAATGAACGATTATTTATTCTATTCACTTGTTAGACAAGGAAAAAGTAAATAACTTGACTTTAAGTTCTATAAAAATTACATTTTATTATTTGAAAGATTGAAATATTCAAATCTATTTATATTTTACTACGATGTGAAGCTGTAGACTTACGTAGATATAGATTAACATCTTCTGTCAACATCTTGAAAAGGTCTCTTTGAAGTTGGCATTCACTTCTTGAGGCATCATGACATTAGAATTTAAATAATACTTTACCGATTTGTAAATTTTTGCAAACATAGGAAAAGTTTCTTTTTGTTTACAGATCCATCAATAAGTATATCAAATTCTCAACCATTGTGTTTACATGCAGATGCATATTGATTGTTTAAACCGTTGAATGTCTAACTATGAGATAATTCTCGTACCAAGGTACAACTATATGAGACACATTGTTGTACTTGTCTCTTTTCTCTCATCATAGCGTGTTTGGAACAAGATAATGTCCTATAGGTTATGATGTAACTTGTAATTAACATTAACATGATTTACAGAAAAGAAAGAAAGCTTTAAACTTTTGAATATTTTTATATACCTACTGCTAATATGTTTATTAAAAAAGCTGATTATTTCCAAAGGGATACAATACTATTTTTATCAAATCAAGATCCTTTCTTTGAGAAAAACCTCTCATTATATTGTATGTATGAGGTTCAAAATTCATGTATGTCAGTAAATCGGGTATATATAACTACCGAAATGGAATTCACAACCAACGTAAAATAAACTAGTCATAAGACCAGTGCACGCACATGTTTAGACAAGAATCAAATTAATTTTAGATAACACACGTGTATTGTTGCATTATACCGTTCACCATCACTTGCACTTCATAATCATCACGTGCATACAAGATGTTTAGTATAAAAGTTAATTTAAGGGTCCGTTAGGTTTATAAGTGGGGTTAGCATAGGATTTCAATTTAGTTTAGGATTTAGATTTACGGTAGGTTTATGAGTGATAAAATATATTTATTTACATATATTTATACTAAAATTTAAATAAAAAATAATATTATTAAAGTAGTTAAGTATATGAGGGAAGAGAAATAGGTCCCACGAGTTTAGAACAAAACTAAAGCCAAAATCTTAAAAATTCATATTAATTAGTTTTGAAAAGTCAAACCCCATCAAACAAACACCAATTTTTGGACTTAAACCCAAAAATCCCTTTATAAATCTTCCAACCAACACACCCTAATTTTATAACAATATTACAAAGATTGTTCTATTTAGAAAATTAAAGCTGAGGCTCGTATATTTACTTGCATATCTCAATAACTCGTGTTTCTGCTTCATATTTATAATCCATACGTATAACGGGTTTTAATATTGCGACCAATTTAATACTACCTCCGTCCCTAAATAAGTGTCCACTATTGACTTTTTAAGTCTTCTCTTTTTAACTTTGGCCGTAAATTATTTTATTTGTGTTATGTAATACTTGATACAAAATATATGAACGAATTTGGTCTTAAATGTATTTTCATTGGTATAATTTTTATCAAGTATTACATAACACGAATGAAATAATTCAAAGTCAAAGTTGGAACAAAAAGACTTTAAAAGTCAATAGTGGACATTTATTTAGGGACGGAGGGAGTAATAAAAATAATAATAGTAATAATGATAAGAGTAAATTGCAGAATAGATCAATGTGGTTTGCAAACTTTCACAGTCTATATCCTATCACAATGTTAAGCTATTTTCATCCCTCCGTTAGTAAAAGTTAAAAAAATTACATCCAGAGCACGATGCAAATTCTTTTCCATTATTTGCCATCATGGATCCCACGTGAGGGGATTTTTTGTCATATTGTTTATCCAAGTAACCACAATTCTTTTTTTTTTTTTTTTTTTTTTTTTTTTTTTTTTTTTTTCTAGTCCACCTTAGCACTTTATTAATCACCTCTGAAAATCCCTCAATAAAAATGAATCACAGTTATGTTCAATCCAAGAATTTGTTTTATTAGAAGATTTTGAGAGGTTATTAATGAAGTGATAACATTGAGTAGACAAATAAAGAGGGGTCGTGCTAGCTTGGACAATTAAAATGTCGAAAAACCCCACACATGAGACGTATGTTAGTAGATAACGGGAAAAAAATTGGATCATTAGTCCCTAAAGTTGTAATTTTTTATGTTATTTTTTACTTTTACTAACGTAGAGATGTAGATAGCTAAAGGTTTCTAACAAAGATTGTTGTCACCATAATCCTACGTCTATACTTAATCTAGAGAGAGTGGGTGTGAATACTTCTATCCTAGAGAGAGAAACGAGAGAGAGAGAGAGATAGAGGAAAAGTCTCGCAAGACATAATATAGACACACACCTTATTTCTCATAAGGTAGGAGGTATTTATACCATTACAACCAAATGTTAAGAGACCTCTCAATATATTAGATTTCACTCAAAACTATACCACTGTTTCCTGGGTAGGAGGTCTCACAACAGTACAAACAATTACATAACGTACCCTATCTATTATAATGTTTACATAGAAGACCATGTACTAATGATTTATACTTTTTGTGTTCGAATAATCTCCGCCTAAGGGTAGATCATGCAAGTCTTCTACAGGTAGGCATCTTGTAGACTTCAGCTCCGGTATCCTATGCACTTTCCCATGAATTTCCAGATGCCTCGAAACCTGAGTCTTTCATCCAAGTACTGAGCAACTAACCAAAGACATACCTTTTGATTATCATCTATAATTGTAGGGTTCTTTTGGTCATCTGCACGACAATAAAACATGCACATCAAAAAATAAATACATAAAGTCGTGCAGACCAATACTCTAAGTCCAGATTTACTAAATAACGATATAACCTAATTTAACACGTATAGGGTGTTTAGAAGACTTACTTGTTAATCATGTTGTAGTTAAGCTTCTTTGACCTTTTCTACTGCACATAGCACCTTCTTGATCTTCTTGATACTTCACGAATCTTCTTAGGGTTTCTTTTTTGGGTTATCACTTCTTGGATTGCGTCAGGTATCCATCGGTACTGCATAGGTAGAAATGGGGATACAAACCTATGCAAGTTAGATGAGCACGTAACCAGGTAAAACCCTAATCGACAAGACAAGTCGACTAGGGTGTCGACTTGGGTTTTGCCAACTTAATGTCGATCGAACAAAAGGAATTTATCCCTTTGGTCATACGATCAAACACAAGAGAGAGGAGAAAGGAGAGTTTTAGGGATATTGGAAGAGTTATGAGAATCCATTAAGAGGGCTTTATATTTTTAGGCTTCTTAAGGAGGTTCTAGAATACTTATAGAACAAGTATTCGTGTTTGACTTTTCAAACACTCCCTCCCATGGGGTTTTGTTGAACGACCCAACAAACAACCTTTAGAGATATATATATATTTTTTTTATTATTATTTTTTTCATTAATTTCCCTATAATATTTATCCCAGATAAATATTAGACTTTGGGTAATAACAGTTTAACCCTTAAATAAAAATGACACCACATTTTCTTTTCCTCTTTATGATCTTTTTATTTCGTGAACTCGTTTCTTATTTTCGCTTATCTTGTTCTGTTTAGTGTGCACCGGTGTAATCCTTCGGCATTTCTGTAAAGGCAAGTGTGAAAGTCATTGTGTTGTTTGCACAAAAACCCTTTAGACTCCCACTTGTGCAAATACAACAATATATGAATCTCTTTCACTGTACCAAGAGGTCCCGAGCAAGACATTGTTGTACCACACTCACCGAAACTGATTCAATACCCAAGGTAGTGATTTCTCAAACTCTGCAACACCTCAACTGAGTTCGGGTATGTGACTGTATCCCTTTGCACTTTATTGACAATTTTGAAAGTACTAGACATGGATGTATATTCTCGTAATACTTTCTTCCTTTCTTGCTCTCATGAAGAGCCCATGTATCTGCTGCTAAATGAATAAGTGTCCAATAAAATGCACAGCGCAAAGCCTCGAAAACAATGATTTTCTGATGATATATAGATTGTTACACACTACAAGAATCATAAACTATACTTGTCCTTATATTTTAACCAAATAAGTATAGTTGCATAAATAGAAAAAAAATCAAACAGTGTGTTCTCCTAATCCCCATACTTTCCTCTATGACGGGATTAAGTATTGTTGTTGATGTCGTAGTTTTGTTCTCTTCAAACATATCTACATATACCGACCACCCTGCCCCGACCATGTGGTAAGTAGGCGACGCTTTTTCCAGCAACGCCAACAACCACCCCCCTGCCCTTGCCCAGGCTTGTCTTTTCCTTTAGTTGAATATTCTACATGGTGAACAAAACGAAATTAGTATGCAACTATACATATATCATTCTGTAAACAATAAGCATGCGTGTATACTATGTATATATGCTATTCATTGATCCTACTTGCTGGTTTTGGACTTTGGGCTAGTGTAGTGGCTTGAAGAAGATTTCTGCTTCCTTCTGAAAAAATAAGGACGAACGTGAAGAGAACAACTAATATCAATGTCACACTATTGATCTTCATTCCTTTTTGCGTGTTTTAATTTGCATTTGATGTTAGTGTCTGATTGCCTTTTTTTGTTTATATAGAAGTTAGTAATCTTATTGTCAAGCTAATGACACGGTTTGATTTGTTTACTCTTGTCAAATTCAAACAAGGAAAGAGTAAACAATAGTCAACTATATTTTACTTAATTTAAGTAGGTTGACATTTTCACTATCTTGAAAAAGCTCTCTTTGCAGTTGGCAGTCACTCAACATATTCTTTTATGAAGTAGTTTTCACACACACATAATCTTTTTTAGATTGCACCAAAAGAAAAAACATAACTTTTTTGAGATACATTCTAATAATCGGTTTTTAGCCTAACGATTCAATATGCATTTTAGATGTTACATTAGTTAAGTGATCGTAGGTTTAAGGTTTAGAAGGAAGGATGTACGTGTGAAGTGTGTAGCATGGTTAAGAAATCTTTCTAGAGTACAAACAAGACCACATATATGAACTTCTTAACTTCAAACAAGGTCTTAAGCTCTCATATCACGCGAAAGTGTACAATTTTAATTGTATACTCATAACTCAAGGTAGGCATGTGAAGGTAAACTAATGAGCAAAGTAATAAAATCGCCCAAGTCACCGTCGATAAGGCTATATAACCATAACCTTAACTCTTCACGTTTGGCAAATCATGAGTATATGTTAAGAATTTTGTTCACCATCATTTTTTTTTTGGGTAAAAGGTCAGCGACCCGGTAAATATATTACTCTAAAAAACGCTTAAGTACAACGGTTATGTGTGAATCCCATAACTCAGCCCGTTACATAGGCGAAAAGCTTACATAACAAGATACTTCCTATTTTCTAATCAAGAAAACAAACCATTAATCACATGATAGTAATGACTCTGACAAAAGATAAATTATTTCCTACGATATTGGAGATTAAAACCATAAATGGCATTAAGAGCATCCAATTCCCCTAGAAGATCATAAATTTGCTTCGAATAATCATCATAGTCATACTCATCTTCACGCTCATGACCACCACCAAAAAGATTTGCTGATTCGTCGAACGTGTTAAGAACTTCATCTTCATCACTATCAGAAACAACAACCTCACCCACTTTAGAGAATGGGTTAGCCCTCTTAGTGACAGATGTAGACGGAATAGGATGACCCTCATCATCCACAAGAGTAGCTTTCCCATCAATAATTAGCTTTTCAAGCTTACTAATTTTCTCAACAATAGGGGTAGAACCATCCGAAGTACCTTCCCTTGTAAGACCAGCAGACTCTTCCACATTACCTTCCATATATTATATTACCTGTCTTTGTAGACTCATCAGCAGTAACTTTCCTAGTAAGACCAGCATCTACATCCATGTTGTTTACATTAGACGGAATACCGAAAGCATCCATATCATCCATATTAAGAGCATCAAACTGATTAGATGTAGAAATCTTCGTTCCACTCACACTTGGTACATCAGAGGTCTTCTTCTTATTGCCATCCACCTTCTTAAGATCAGGAGGAATCTTTTTGGGTTGATACTGAAACTGCTTACCCACAACAGGTTTATTAAACCCTCCTTTACCCTGAGTAGTAAAACCACCTTGCTTACCCTTCTTTTTATTATTGACAGTCGTGAAGCCATCATTAACAGGTTTAGTAGGCTGAACTAGAGGTGCAACAACTTTAAGACAATCAACCAGCGTATGACCAAAGATCTTACAGTGGTCACAACGAGGTGGTTTCCATTCGTATTCAACCTGTATCTTCTCAATTGTCGAACCCGAACCATCAAGTAATGGTATCTCAATAGTGAGGCTGTCCCGAAGCACCTCATCCGACTTTACTTCTATCATGCATCTAGCAAAACTACTACTACCCCACGATTCTTTGCACATTTGGCTTGTAAAAGCATCTAACCTTTTGGGCGTGCCAATCAGTGTGGCAAGAAGACTGAGGCCATCATCAGAAAACATAGCAAGGGGAACATCATGGAATTTAACCCACACCGGGATGTTAGTCAAATCCTCTTTAAGTAGATTTGTATTCAAAGTCCATGGTTTAAGAATAATAGGAACATTTCTGATCAACCAAGGACCGTTTTCAAGCACATCATCAACATCTTTCTTTGAGTTGAATTTAAAGAAGAAGAACCCCTTAGCATTCATCATTACCTTTTGCACACCAAACTTAGCCCATGCATTGCGGACATAGTAGTCAACAACAGGAAAAGCAAGGCGTTGGCCAAGGAAGTAACCATAGAGAGTATTCTCAAACCGCATGTTCACCTCTTCCTCCACTTTCATTGGAACTGAAATATCAACATCATCCTTCTTATTGCTACATTCCAACCTCCGAAAATTAGACACATGTTTCTGAGGTTCATTATAAGTAGCACCCGCGTAAGAAATCGACTTCAATCCAGTACCATTAGTAGTACCAACCATAGGGTTACTTGTGAAAATAGCTTCAGAAGGACCAATTTCACTTTGAATTTTGTTCATGGCGTCATCAAAATTCTTATTCGCATTAGCTATCAATTGTTCCACATTAGGCTGATTAGAGCCTTTAGAAGACAATTTTGAATCATGTGTAACATTTAGCTGCTCCACATCTAAAACAACCTTATCATTGTCAATAAAAATGTTATCAGCCCCATGCAAATCATTAACGACATTACCAAGTGAAACCGGCATCCCTTGGTTTGGTAGTCGCTTCATGTTATCATCACGTTGTGATTGGGAACCCAAATCAAAAACAGCATGACCAACCACGTTATCAACACTATTGACCAAAG
Organism: Artemisia argyi; assembly: GCA_030686995.1. NCBI lineage: Eukaryota > Viridiplantae > Streptophyta > Magnoliopsida > Asterales > Asteraceae > Artemisia > Artemisia argyi. The sequence continues at coordinate 166,927,337 of CM060694.1, read as the reverse complement.
GAGGGTCAACACTACCTGGATGAATGACAACCGAACCCCTAGTACCCATGTTCACCTTGGAAACCGATTCACCAAGACTAATGGCAACAGAGTTACCATCTGATTCAAGCGATTGCTGCTCAACATCAACACGAACACTAGATGCAGACATGGATGCGCTCGTGTTATTAAGAAATCCCTTGTTCATCTCTCACAAAACCACGTACAATAATACCAAAAAAAAAAAAAAAAAAAAAAAACAGCAGAATGCACAACCAATAAAGTAAAGAAAACCCTAACTAATAGTTAGGGTTTTAATCGATTAAGCGCAAAATAACTAACCAGCTTCCATGATGATCGTACCTTATGATATAATAAATTGATTCCACACAGGCAGGATGATAACAAACTGACTGAGGATGCGATCAAAATCCAAAGATGGTAAAGAAAAAACGATTTAATTAAACCCTAATAGAATGATGATACTGATGACCAGGGAACGAATGGACTCTGATCAAAAGGAAAAAGCGATTAAGGGTTGTTAGGGTTTAAAAAAATCGCCAGAGAGTTAATCGGTTAGGGATTTTTAAGTGTGTATCTTGTTCACCATCATATTTTCAACCTCAGAAGCTGCTTGAGTTTGTTTTGGCCGACACACACATGGTTAATTAGCTTATCAGTTTATTCGAAATGGAGAAAGCTAATAAGCTAACTTTTTTAAATTAGTAAATGTATGAGCTAAATTATTAGAGTATCGTAAATTTGCTCATAAGCTAAAATTTCTACCATCTCAGTATAACAAAATGTAACAATAAAGTGAAACAAGTTTATTTTAAGAATAAGCCAAAAAATTTTACAAATTTCTATCTCACCTAATCTATTATCCCACACATGTTTTACATGAGAGTTAAACCAACAACTTCTTACTTAATGATCCATATTATACCGAAAGATCAAAGCCGCATTATTCTTACTGATATACAGTTTTTTTATTTTATTTTATTTTTTTAGTAAGGTTCTTGAATTTTTGCCAACTAATTCATGAGGTTTAAACTCAAAATCACACACTCAAAACAAGTAAAACCCTACTTTTTTTATAAAGGTTATGACCATGTAACAGTTGTTTACACCTGTATTATTCATACTAATTTAGTAACATGTGTAGAAAAAAATGCGTTCTCCTAATCAAGCATCATTATAGCTCACTCCAACCATATAGTATGAAGGCGGTGCCTTTCCCAGCAACGTTAACAACCGCCCCTATAATATGGTTTTCTATTTTAGGTGACGCCTGCACCTGCCTTGATGGTTTTCTCTCTTTCAAGTGTAGTTTTATGTTTTAAAAGGATGTACATGTACGTGTGAGTTTGTGGCATGCTTAAAAAATCTTTCAAGTTGTATAAAAAAAGATTATAAAATATGAATTTTAAACTTAGGACAGAACCCTATAAGCTCTCATATCACGTGAAAGTGTACACGTTTTATTTTAATTTCAGCGTGTATATTGACGACTTTTGATGCCAAACCAAATCCTTGATGTTTGATATAGACGTATATAATATTATACTATGAAATATGTTAAATATATAATATTTATATTTGTAAATGAGGACGAAAAACCCAAATTGGTTAGGTGTGCACTTGTTACGCAAGGCATCGTTTATGTCTATATAAAGTTATGCACTAAGTTGACCCTTGACTCAATGATCTAATCCCAAAAATCAATAATCAATGTTTTATTCCAGATTAATAAAAATAATATCGAACTAATACAATTTTTTTTTTTTTTTTTTTAAATATGGGTTTCCAACTTGATATTTCGAGCCGACTAATCCCACGGCGACTATCTTTTTGGGTAGCCCGTAGTCGATCGAACTAATACATTGGTCCATGAATAAACAACATTATTTTGAATTTTAATGAAAATTATGACAAACCATGGCATTGTATAGGTAGTTCGAAAAAATACTCAGTGTTAATGTTAGTCACCTTCAATCATATCAGTTCTAAGCAAGTGTGTACAAAACACTCTCTTTTACTAACCTTTTACTAAATTATCTACTACAATATAGACTATATCACCAATCTAGTTTCAACTAATTAACATTATATACAGTTATGTGTTTAGACATGCAGGTTTTATGATAATTTAAGGTAGAAATCGTTGAACTTGGTGTTATCACCTTGAGAGAATAGATTATAGTTTTGAATTTAGGTATTCTTCACTTTCTCGTATATATGTCGCAAATCAGTATGTCTAGTTTTATTGTCATACTGATACATGCTCTTCTAATTAGCACTGATAATTTGGTCATTATTTTTTTAGAAGAACTTAACAATTATTTTTCATGCCTTAATCATATCTTACCGTTTATCTCACAACATATCATATAAATGTCTCCAACAAGACTTGGACTATTGTCTTGGACTCACAACCTTTTTTGTTGATAAACAACGCACTTACAACTAGCTAGATCAGGACTAAATGACTTGGGTACCGTGTTGGTAATAATTACAACGTACAGACCTAGCTTATGTTTAATCTTAACTACACAACATTGATCTCAAATTCTCAATGATCAAGGTTTTGCACTTTTGCCAACGTACAATCCCTACAACATCCACACTTATATTTTGCCTGCGCTTCGCTGAGGGTGTAAGTAGCTAACGCATAGTTTTCAATTTATCGATGACACTTTTTATGCATTTATGAAATTGCATTTTAGCTCGATTATAGTTTGATATTTGAAGCATGAGAAAAATACATAGTCCATAAAGTCATGAAACTGCTTGCCTCACTGCCATCAATCCATCCTTTGTGAGAGGAGCAATGTAAAATAATAGTCAACGAAGATGCATGCTTCATTGCCTTCGGTCACGCAAATAAGACGATAGTTATCACCAATGGACGTCCTTACAACACCCAAAATCTCATTATAGCTAGTTAGTTGAAAAAACACTTTTACCTGCAATGTTAAAAGATGTTATATAAATAAGATTTTATCTATTAAATAAGTGTCATCTTTGAGGTCAGTTTTCAATTTTTCCCTTTACAAACCATTGCATGATTGTTAGTTGTTACACACAACATGACAATTAACAAGAATCACAAATAACGTTTAATCTTTTATTCCTACTAGTATAGTTACATATATCGAAAAGAATAATAATAATAATAATAATAATAATAATAATAATAATAATAATAATAGTCAAACAATGTGTTCTCCTAATCAAGCATATCATTTTTTTTTAACGGCGAGTTAGTAGTTAGTGATCTGAGCCCACAGTGACATCCAATTAGGCAGTATACAAGCCTCGAACCTTACTCCTTAGGGGATAAACCCCACTCTTGCTTCTATTTATTTCGGGCCCCTGAAGGTCCATGGTAAGACTCGAACCTGAGACCTCTCCAAAAAAACCTCCTCAAAGTTACCTGGTGGCCAACTGAGCTAGCCCAGTTGCTTGTTAATCAGGCATATCTACATGTATTGATCACCCTTCCCCGATCATGTGTAAGTAGGCGACGTTTTTTCCAGCAACGCCAACAACCGCCCTATTTGGGTAAAAGGTCAAAAGACCCGGTAAATATATTACTCCAAAAAATGTGTAAGTACATAGGATATAGGTGAACCCATATCTCAGTCCGTTACATAGGTGAACTCTTACATAACAAGATACTATCTATTCTCCAAAAGGAAAAGAAACCAATACTCAAATGATGACAAAAGACAATGAAAAAATAAATTACTTCCTACGACCTTGAAGCTTAGTGTCGTACATGGCATTAAAAGCAACCAAATTCCCTGGAAGATCATAAACCTGTTGCGCATAGTCATATCCATCAGAGTCATATCCATCATACTCATATTCGCGTTCGTGACCCCCACCAAATAGATTAGCAGACTCATCAAACGTGTTAACAACCTCCTCATCATCATCACTATCAGTCACAACAACATCTCCCACTTTAGAAAATGGGTTAACCCTCTTATTAGACGAAGTAGATGGAGAAGAAAATGAACTAGGCTTAGAAGTCCCAGCTTGTTCCTTTTCAGTTGAATCACGCACAAGGGGTTCTTGTGATGTAGTAGCAATCTTAAAAGACCCATCCTCGTTAGCCTCCTTAGTACTTCCAGACATCACCTCCAAAGTCACTTCCTCAGTACGAATACCAAAATCATCAGTATCAGCCATATTGAGTGCATCAAACTTATCTGATGTAACAATCTTAGCTCCACTAGTACTCGGCATATCATCATTCTTCTTCTTATTGGCATCCACTTTCTTGGGTTCCGGCTGAGGTGCTTTGGGTCTATATTGCATCTTCTTACCCACACCAATCTTTGTAAAACCTCCTTTAATAGGACCAGATTGACCATCACTATTACTCTTCTTCTAATTAGTAACCGTTTGGAAGCCATCATTAACTCTCGGTGTAGGTTGAGTAGTAGTTGGTACAAAATTCAGACAATCAACAAGAGTATGACCAAATACCTTACATTTATCACAACGAGGCGGTTTCAACTCATATTCAACCCAAATCTTCTCAATAATCGAGCCCTTCCCATCAAGCAAATGTATTTCAACAGTAATGCTATCCCTAAGCACCACATCCGACTTCACTTCAATCATACATCTAGCAAAGCTACTACGGCCCCACGATTCCTTGCACATATGGATGGTAAAAGCATCTAACCTTTTTGGCATACCAATCAATGTAGCAAGAAGAATAAGACCATCATCAGAAAACATAGCAAGAGGAACATCATGGAATTTCACCTACACCGGGATGTTGGTCAAATCCTCTTTAAGTAAATTGGTGTTCAGTGTCCATGGTTTAAGAATAATAGGCACATTTTTAATCAACCATGGACCGTTTTCAAGTACATCATCAACACCGTTACACGAATTGAACTTAAAGAAAAAGAACCCCTTAGCATTCATCATCACCTTTTGTATACCAAACTTAGCCCACGCATTGTGTACATAGTAATCGACAACAGGAAAAGCAAGGCGTTGACCAAGGAAATACCCATAAAGAGTATTCTCAAATCTAAGATTCACCTCTTCCACTACTTTAATCGGGACACAAAGATCAACTTCAGTCTTCTTGTTACTACATTCCAACCTACGAAAATTAGACACATATTTCTTCGGATCGTTAGAAGTAGCACCCGCATAAGAGACCGACTTCACTCCCGTACCACTCGAATTAGAAGGCTGATCCAAACCATCTAAAGTGTTTGAATTCTTATTAGTACCCTTACTAGCAGCAATGTCATGTTGAACTTGATTCATAGTAGCATCAAAATTCTTACGTGCACTTAACAATAACTGTTCAACATTAGGAGCAACCATATGTTCATTAGTAAACTCCTTCGCCACTTGAGGTTCATTCACTGTATCATAAACATTAGCATCAGCCTTAGCAACAATACTACTGACAGGATTCCCATCATTCAGAGGTAATAGAACCCCATCATCATCCACGAACACAAGCTTACCTTCGATAAATTTCCGTTCCATGTCGCGGATCTTTTCATCAAAAGAACTCATCACCGCATCACCTTGGGAAGCAACCGATCCACCCAAGTTGTCATCTTTTTTCTTTTTCGTCCTCTCTCCATCCCCACCAGCCACATCATCTTTTTTCTTTTTCTCCCTCTCCCCTCCTCCTCCCGAAGCAACAACCGCCCCATGAACTATGCTTATCTTTTACTTTTGCTAAACCTTCTGCACGTTTGAACAAAAGGAAATTATTGCATGTACATGAATTTCATTAAACCTAAATCACACATCTGAATGTATAAGGTATATATGTATCATACTTGTTGGTATCGGACTTTTGGCTCGTGTAGTGGCCTGTAGAAGGTGTCTTCCTTGTGAAGAAATAAGGACAAATGCAAAGAGAACAACGACTAAAAACAATGTCGCACCATTGAACTTCATTGTTAGAACCGCGTACGTAATGCTGTTAATGATGCTGTACCTTGTGCTTCAATTTATATAGAAGATGGTGATGTTGCTGTCAACCTAAAATGAACGATTTATTTATTCTATTTACTTGTTAGACAAGGAAAAAGTAAACAACTTGACTTTAAGTTCTATACCAAATACGTGCATTTTAGTATTTGAAAGATTGAAATGTTCAAATCTAATTATGTTTTACTATGATGCATGAAGTAGACATAAGTAGTTTTAGATTAACAGCATCTTGTGTCACCATCTTGAAAAGGTCCCTTTTAAGTTGGCATTCACAACCACTTAAGAGTTTTGCTTTACCTGGTTTGAGTCTGTGTGGCGGTGAGTTCAAACTCCGTGAATTAATCGGTCAAAATGTCAGAAATCATGGTTAAAAAAAAGAAAAAAGAAAAGTTGGCATTCACTTCTTGAGGCATCATGAAATTAGAATAATACTTTATCGATTTGTAAAATTTTTGCAAACCAACTTTGAAATTAATATATATATATATATATATATATATATATATATATATATATATACACACACACAGAAATGGAAACGTTAACGAAATCTACAAGAGGGGACGAACAACTAAAAGATATAGTTGAATTCTAATTCTAGTATTCAAGATAGGAAAATTCAAATGTAACACCATTTTATAATTGCCTTACATCATCATGTATTATACACAAGATACATTGTTTGTATACTAAAATACATCTTGATGACCACTTAACATCATCTTAAGTGTTTACAGAAATTTCACAGCTCACACACATACATTAGGTATCATGACGTCTCGTTACTCGATCAAGTGACTGTCACTAGGTTCGAGTTTGAATCGAAACAAAAATGAAGAGTTAAATACATAAATTTAGTATTCAAACCATTTCACATATATTGATGAAATTGTTTTATAATTTATTTTACACAGCTTTAATTTGTTAAGAAAATGTAACATACTGTTATGAAATATAGATAGCTATTTGAACATAATTTCTGATTATTTGGAAGTTAAAATAGTTGTAGCTTTTTTTGAAATTTCAAAGCAATGGTTTTAGTTAGTAAAGTAATTCATTTGTCTTATTTATCAACTTTGGCGCTGCAAAGCGCGGATAATAAAAACCTCGTTGATTTTTATAAGGCGTAACAACCAGCGATTACAATTCAAAACCTTTAATTGCACTTTCGTCACAAGCTGTTGCATTTCGTGCGTATATTTATGGCGAGACCCAATTTTAAACACGACTTTAGTTGCTAAATAAAGTATATGCGATGATTTTATAAAGATTTTTAATTCATTTTAAACTATCTTTAGTTGCTAAATAAAGTATGTGATGATTTTATAAAGGTTTTGTTATCATGTGTACGCACACACTACATTACAGTACGTGAGGAAGAGAAAATGAGATGTCTTTGGTTCATGTATGTGTTCTTGTTAATTTACATACATTCCCCAAATCATTGTTATATTTTTTTTTCATGCTATACGACATTAGATAACGATTTTTTAGAGAATCAAACTCGCACACACGACTACAACATACATATCCTCACACAATCACAAAAACTGCACTTTCCCTGACTTTAACCCGCAACACTATAAGATAACGTGTTGTATATTACTATCTTGCCATGTACATGTTTTAGAATTGATTTCCAGCAGTACGTACACTATATTTCTCTATCATTGGTATATAGTGTTTTACAAGTCTTGGAGTATAAATCCAAATTTTATCCGGCTACAGTAATTTACCAAAAATTCGTATATATAGGCTCTTAAAACAACAATCAAACAAAACCTAATGAATTATTCTTATTTTATACTCTTAATATTTTATTTATAGCTACATAAATAGAAAGAATCAAACAATTAATGTATTGTCTGAATCGAGTATATCTAGTTATCTACATATATATCACCCCAACCATATGGTATGTAGACGACGCTTTTTCCAGCAACTCCAACAACCTCCCCAGTCACGATGGTTTGGCACTTTAGTTGAAGCTTCTGCACGTATAAAAGAAAAAAAAGTTGATATACATTAAGGTATATATAATTCAGAAGTGCATATATGTATAAGGACAATGCAGTGTTCAATGAACACTGTTCATTTACGTATGTACATAGCTAGTCGTTGATCATATACCTCTTGGTTCTGGACTTTGGGTTTGCGTTGTGGCTTGAAGTAGGGTTCTTCCTTCGGAAGAAATAAGGACGAACGCAAAAAGAACAACTAAGATTAAGATTACGCCATTGAACTTCATTTTTTGATGCATGTACATTTCGCTAGTGTTTCGATTTATATAGAAGGTAGTAATTTTATTGTCAACCTAAAGAGATGTAACCATTTTATTTTGTCAAACAAGAAAAGAGTAAACAATAGCCATTTATTGGCATTAAGTTTAACTTTAGACAAAATGCAACTTTAACTGAAAACTTGAATGTTCATATCCTATATTTGACAATATTGCATGAAGTTCGTGTAAGTAGGTTGACATTTTCAATATCTTGAAGAACAGTCTCTCTAGGCAGCTGGAATACACGTATATGGCATCATTTTCTAATACATGCATATATTAAGCATACACACACACACACAAATATGTGTATATGAAATTATAAATGTATGATGGACTATATCAACCTTTGAAAAAAAAATCAGAAATGTCTATGTAAGACATTCCATGTAGTTTTCCACTTTTATAGAATTACTTTGTGAGAATAAGAGTAATAGGTGCCATTACATAGCATACTTACTCATTCGAGGTAACGGGGTGCCACATCACTATAACAAACCTACACAACTAACCTCTCTCGCTCATAACTAACACCAACTTACTCATTTGAGGCGCATCACTTACAACTTTTTTTTTATTCAAATTTCCAAATAAACTAAATTCATTTCATTAAAAATAAAAATACAATACAACACAATAAAAAACATATGAAACGTAAAATAAAGATACGATAAAAAAAAACCCACGCAGCTTAAGAAATACATCAAAGTATTACAAAACTAAATTCTGATTTTGTTGTTGAATTTGTTCCCATTGATGTCGTTGCCAAACATGCTCGATGAGACATCTTCGGAGCGTTGCGTGTTTGCGTTTATCATGTAGTTCTTTGGCTTTTCTTCTTTACACTGCGCAACGTGGCTGTTGTAAATTTGGTTGCAGAGAAATATACATTTCACTAGCTTCGGATATCGCAAATTTTTTATTTTTCAAAATCATCTTATGCATTATGATGCACGAGTACGTGATTCTCTGTAACTTACCCACAATAAATGCACGGGCCGGTTGGCCAATAATATGCCAACGTCCTTGGAGCACACCAAAAGTACTTTCAATACTTTTCGAGCACTTTCTTGTTTCGCTTTAAATACGGCATTTTTGGGTTATTTGCAATCATAAACGATTTGTTAAAAGATGCCCACTCTGGGTAAATTCAGTCGGCTAGATAATACCCTTGCTAAAATGTACGCTCGTATACTTCAAACGGAACCTCAGGGGCGATGTCATCAAGCAGGTGGTCAAATAACAGAGAATTATTCCAAATGGTAACATCGTTATTCGCACCCGCTACCCCAAAAAATACTTGCCAAATCCACAAATCGTATGACGTAACGACTTCAAGCATTATAGTTGGATACTTTTTATCACCCCTGCGAAATTGACCTTGCCATTCTTTCGGACAATTTTTTCATTCCCAGTGCATACAATCGATGCTTCCCAACATTCCCGGTATCTTATGAACCAAGTTATGTGCGTGGTATAAGTTTTGAATGTCATTCTCATCTGGTTTTCTTAAAAACTCCTTTCCAAATAACTGGATTATGCACATGGTAAAAAAATCTAGACAATCGCAAGCTCAGTGTTCACCTATTCGTAGATACTCATCTAATGCATCAGCTGATACCCCGTAAGCTAATTGGCGTATGGCACATGTGCATTTCATAATCACACTAAAACTCATTACACCCTTACCATCGGGTCGGACTCTAAAGAAATCAAAATTCTTGGGAAGAGAATGATGAGTTTGAATATATGTTTCAATACCTTGTACTATTTCTAAAAATAGCTTACAGCTAATACGATAGTGACTCCTAAAATTTTCATCCGTATATTTTGGGTTGTTACCAAAATAATCAGCCATTAGACGTTCTTCAGAATGTCACGTTCACGGGGGATGTATCTACGGTGTAATGAAGGTCCAGCTTGTTGTTGTTGCAATGATTGCTCGAACTCAAACTCTTGGAGAATCATCTCTAGCTCTGTTAGCTCTTCAAGGCCATTGTCACCGGAATAAGATGATTCGCTCATGATTATTGATTATATGTGTAAGTGTTTTGAAATATAATAAGTTATGTAGAATTTGATTGCAAAGTGTATTATTTATAGTGTCAAATATGTGTGTTTTTTTAAATGGTAACGCTTTAATTTTGAACCATTCCACAATGCATCTATTTGACAAAATCTGACGAAAATACAATATTTACCCTCGTCGCACGGACAACGAGGTTCTCTACATCGAGCAATAACGAAGGAGCACGGTGTCACGGCGAGCCACAAAGAGATGCCACGGTGACACGACAAAGAATAACGAGCATGGCACCATGTGCTCTAATACCATTTTATAACTTCATTCTATCATAACAATGTTTAAATACTAAAAACCATGCTAACATGTTGTTAAGACTTGGTATTCATTCTTTATATAATTTTTGATACACACATGTAATCTTTCAATATAGAAAGCCGTAATAGGTCTTTAAGATAGCGTTATCCAACGTGTAACTAAGGTGTTTTATGTCAGTGAATAAGGCCTATAGGCCTGTCCCATTTGTTTTGGCCCGTTTGATATTTAGGGTTTTGTCATTGTCTTTTCTATTTAATGTATTGTAATGTTTTAGTTATAGTTGAATCTGATAATATATTTTCAGTACTCCTTCTTGGTTCTCGTTGGTTGAATACCTTGATGTCGCCTGTTCTGTATTCACTTTAGAAGAAAACGGGATTGGTAGTTGGATCATATATTCAATAATGATAGTGAACATGTGGGTTATTAATTCATTGGTTGAAACGTTTGTAGGATCAGATGGGATTAATTAGCATGGAATTAATTAATTTCACTTTGTAGCATTTGTTTGATATTTGTGAAATTAATTACTATTGCACGCATGCCAACAAAGATGAATCGTAGTTTATTATTGTCGGTTATAATTTGGTTTTAGTTTCATGCTACTGTTTGAATTTTGTTGATATTGGTATTTATTTGATTTGTTCAGTGTTGGTATTCGTGTTGAATTTGAAATTGTTTTGGATTCGCCTGGTTTTGCTTTGGTTTCATACGTGGTTTTGCATCTGGTTCCGTTTGGTTTTGTCCGTTTGAATCTGCTGCTCTGTCTGCATCTATCTGTCTGCCTGAATATGCTCTTCGTCTACATCTGTTCGGATCTCTCTGCCACTGAATCTGTATTTGTATGTTGCTGCTCTTCGTTTACCTCTGTTCGGATCTCTCTGCTGCTGAAGTTGTATTTGTCTGCTACTCTTTGTCGACCTCTGTTCGGATTTCTCTGCTGTTGAATTTGTAATTGTTTGATGATGTCTGCATTTGTTCGTCTGATTTTGCAGTTTTCTTGTCAAACTCTCAATGTAGCATTGTGAGTTTGAGGTAGGATGTTAGTAAATAAGGCCTATAGGTCTAGCCCACTTGTTTTGGCCCGTTTGATAGTTACGGTTTTGTCATTGTCTTTTCTATTTAATATATTGTAATGTTTTAGTTATATTGAATCTGATAATATATTTTCAGTATTCCTTATTGGTTGCTACATTTTACATATCTAGTGTTTGCAATTTCAAAACTATTGTTTAAGTGGTCTAACTGTGTCTTATATATGTCCTCACAAGAGGCTTGAGCTTCAAACCTTATTAAATACATATATAAAGGTTGTCAAAGAAAGGCTCGAAAATAGTTACGGGGATATCCAGATTAGGCCGCATAAATCTGAGTCAAAAATTCGCTCTCCTCAAATAATTCGAGTAGAGAAAAACCTTATATATTTACTCATTCACAAAGATGGGTGTATCTTTGTGACAATTTAGTGTTGGTTGTTCCTAAACTCGTAAAGGAAGGATATACAAAGGAAACTATTCACATTGAATACGAGTGGGAACCACTTTGGTGTAGTATTTGTTTGATTTATGGTAGCAAGAATGATGATTATCCTAAAGCCGCTCCAAAACGTGTGATGAATGGGATGGGTAAAAGCAAAGATATTCATTCTGGTGTATCTAAGAAGTTGTCTGATCATGAATTTATTGTTGTGAAGCGGAAAGGTGGTAATACTAAGAGTTTCAATGCTATTCAAATGAAAATAATTGAGTATTGACCGATTGCTCTTAAGTTAAGACATCTCATACTAAAGATAACACAAAAGAGGCGTCTACATCTGGACAACCAAAGAAGACTACGAAAGTGGCGAAGACTTCTACCAATGTGGCGTCTAATTCTAAACAACCTACTAATTAAAGATCGTAATGTGGTTAGTACTTGTCACACCCCAAAAATGGCCCAGCGGAATGTCATTTAATGGGTATGACTTCAAGATCAAGAACACAAGGTGTCTAAATAGAGAAATACTAAATGCGTTCATCACAACACAAGTCAAAGTTACAATGATCCCATAACACGGGTAAATAAATGTCTTGCTACATAAGTTCACAATAATTAAGTCTTAAGGGAAACTTTCCAAATGCATAACTCCTCGGGAAAACACAACCGAGAGAGTCTTGTCTTATGTCTGCTAGGCCAGGCCAATACTCAACCTTCTAAAGCAACTTCTATCTAAACACCTGAAAATGGAAACTCGAAAACGTCAACATAAAGTTGGTGAGCTCGTAGGTTTGAAAGTAAACCACGAAGCTGCGAATAATAGCGTAGGACAAATGTGAGAATGATTACCAACTACAAGCACGTTAACAAATCAGAAATAGTGTCACGCCAACTGAACCTATAGTGTACATCATACTCATAACAAATATCATGTGGGGAGCTACCCCGATAGATCTATCAACATGTGGGCTCTCAAAGAGAGTTAACAGTTACATCAACTGAACCTATCAACTTGTGAGCTCTCAGCAGAGAGTTAACAGTGGCGTAGTCATGTATTCACAAAACAAACATGTCACAGCAGATAATCACATCATCTCACAAATATGTCCAAAATCATGAAAAATAGAAATTCACAGCATAAAAACATTTGTAAAGAATTGAGTACCATTTCCACCCCAAGGTAAAACATGTTTAAAAGTGGGGCTACGAGAACTCACCTCAAACAAAGTTGAAACTTGAGAACAATCGGTCAAGTACTCGTGCACAACGGTACCGGAACACGACCTAGTTAATAACAGTCCGACTTAGTATTATGCTAAATGAAATGAAATGGTGCATATGTGTTTTGAAAAGGCTTTGTATCACCAATGAATGTTCGCGTTCTAGTAGTTTACAAAATATCCAAGTGTCCTACTCTAAAAGTTTGTATCTCGCCTAATATACACTATTTTTTGAAAGCCTTCGACTCGTAATAAAAGTACTTAGACCTTACTACAATATTCCTTAAGAACTCTACGCCTCATACGGATTCTAAAATGCTCAAAAATGTGTTCGAAGTTAACCAATCAGCTCAAAAATAGTTGCTGCAAGTTATATTAGAAGTGTATTTTTTGTCAACTTTACGAGACCATAACTTTTTCATTACAAGGTTTTACAAAGCGTGCAAAGACACTCTGAAAACGTTAGTGCGAGAGCTACAAGTTTTATGTTTTAAGTTTTCAAAAATTCGTGGATTAAAAGGTTCAAAACTGGACTCGAACTTTCGACCTCAGAAAATATCAAGTGCAGTTTTTCAGCTTTTGTAAACTTTTAGCGATTTTCAAATGGACATAACTTTCTCGTTTTAAATCCGTTTTTGGCGGTTCAAGCGGTCACATTTAGCTTATATCGTCTAGTTTCTAAGAAAAGTATTAGATGCTACAAAACTTAACTTCCCGTTCCCCAAAACGCGCCTATGGGACAGCCCTCTACACACTACGCTAAATACTACTTTTCAACACTTCCCCAACAAAACTCAACAACACTAAACTAAAGTTAGTCCCTTCCACCAATTTACAATAACAACATAATAAGTAACATGTTAACCTTAGTAAATCAAGTTTATACCATAATAATAAAACTAAAACTCCAAATAAGCCCGTAGGCTGCACATTAAACTTTTTACACATTTTACTCAAAATAAGCCGAATAGGCCGCACATTAAAGTTTTTACATATTTTTTTTTTTTCAAAAGACGAGCAACGCAACCATGGTGATACAATTTTTATAGAATGATGTATATGTGCGTATATGTATGTCGTGTATACTTATGTATGTAACATTTATAAACTTTTCATGTAGATTTTCACAGACGACTTGTACTTTTGTTATATACAAGTCATGAATGTTATGAAAGTACAAGAAAAAATAAAAAGATTACTTACAAGGATTTGCTAAAAGAAATGGTTTAAGTGCAAGATTCAACTCCCAAATGATGTGTTATGACCCAAGAAAATAACCCAATGAACTAACTAAGCTCCTTATACTCAAATCTTCAAAAGAACAAGAAAAAATTATGGTTTGTGTTTGTGTTTGTGGGCATACGAACCAACAGATAGGGAAAGGATGGAGATGAATTTTTTTTGACTATGTAATTTGTGGTTTGTGAAGTGTAGGTGGTTAGGTTCTAATAGGCCAAATATAAGCTATACAACAAAACTGAGTGGGTGACATCAAAGGTAAGACAAAAATGAATAAAACAATTATGTACTTAGTTTGTTACACTAGCAAACAAGCATCCGTATGGTGTGTGCATTGATGGTGCGTCAAACAAGAGAAAGAAAGAGTGAGCAGCAGGAAAAAAAAAGAAAGAGAAATTGTATGTGTTGTGAAGAGAGTTTGTGTGTAGCTATAATAAGTTAAACAAGATAGGTTACATTGAGATCAAGCCAAATTGCATGACATAAGGCAAGTACTAGTTGGTTAAGCTTGTGGACAAGTGACCCATGTGGGGTGTTGGAGGGGGGATCGACCACAAGACAAAAAGAGGGAAGAAATGATTTATTTTGGATAATGTATTTGTGTATGACCAAAAATGCTAGTCGTATGTGTTTTAAAAAAAGTTACGAAGATAATTTAAATAAATGCAATGACATGTTAAGTAAATTCATGAAAGTCATTGTGTATTAATTGAATATAGGTTTTACTTAGACTCGTGCCGGTACGCGTTGAAGGTCGTCTTTCCCAGTCCGTCTCGGTTTTAGTTTAAAGTAACACATAAATGAATAAATAAATAAATATTTCGAGTTTGAGGTTGAGTAAGGACCTTGAAAAATGCGGGTTGTTATAGTACTTCTAATGTGTTTACTGCTCTTAATGAGATAGATGATTCTAGTATTGAAAATGCTCAACCAAGTGGAAATACCAATACACCTATTCTTGATGAAGGTGCTATTGTTAATGTTGCATCTAGCGGTAATGTTGCTATTAATGTTGATGGAGGACACATGGAAAACAATGAAAACATCCCTAGTTCGTCCAATGCTGCTCCTTTTTCAAAGGGCACACCTCACATGGTTAAAATAGAAAAAAAGTTGGTAATCCATTTTCTAAGGTTGAGAATTTGATTATTTCGGATAATGATAGTGATGATGATGAAGTTCTTGATGACTACAATGAAACCACAAGTTTTATGGCATTTAACAGTTCTAAAAGTGGTAGTAGATTAGGCATGAAGAGCTTATTGGAACAATGTAAGGTGGACACCTATGACCAAAACTCTTATGATGATGACGAGTTTGATTATTGTTGTATGCTAATGCATATGATATATTAGTTCCATAGTTAGCTTATATAGGTTGTTATTTTTTATTTTATTTTTTTGCATAAGTATGATATGTCATTTCAGTTATTAAAAGTACTGTAGGTAGGGGTGTTCATCGGTTCGGTTCTCGGTTAATCGGTTTATTCGGTTCTGGTTGTTCGGTTAAAATTTTATTTTGGGTCATAACCGAAAACCGAACCGAACCGAAAATATCTATAACCGAACCGAACCGAGAACCGAACCGAAGTTCGGTTCGGTTATGGGTCAAAACCGAAAACCGAAATTTATACTTGAATTACACTATTTATATATATTTTTTTAATTTAATTATTTATATTTTTGACAAAAAAAATATTTCAAGTATAAAAAAGTGTTTTTTATATTAGTATAAAATTTTAATAGATATTTTTTATATATAAAATAATATATATATATATATATATATATATATATATATATATATATATATATATATATATATATATATATATATATATATATATATATATATATATATAAATTCGGTTTTCGGTTCAATTTTCGGTTGAGATAGCCAAACCCATATCCAAACGGAAAACCGAATTTTTAATACGGTTCGGTTCGGTTTTAACAAGTTCGGTTCGGTTATATGTTCGGTTCGGTTTTCGGTTTATTCGGTTTATTACCCGACCCATGAACACCCCTAACTGTAGGCACTTTTAGTTTGCTTTTTGGGCTGATCAACCGGACTTACCCACATCCATTGTATTTAAATTATTTTTTAGAGTACTAATATTTTATCATGGTAACCTTTTTACTCAAAATAAATAAATAAATAAAAACAAAAAATAAAATAAAATTAAAAGTAACTATATATAGTCACGAATTGACGACTTTTGTTGCCAACAAACTCTTTAATGCTTTATATAGACCAACGAGCGGGTAAGCCCGCGCGTTGCTGCGGGAGTGCTGTGTAACTATGTTAATAGTAGGAAGAACAATTCAGCCTCGAGATGACTTGCAAAAAAAAAAGCTTTCTAAAGAATGGCATGCATCTACGTACACTAGTACAAAACAGGCTTTCCCCGGCGACTTTTTTAACCCCTACCCGTCGACATGTCGACGGAATAATACCGTCCCGTCGACATGTCGACAGCACTATATCGACGGCTATCCTTCGACGGGAACCGTGTTCCCGTCGAAAATCGCCGTCGACACGGTGGGTCCCACATCGTTTTCCAGTCAAAGGATTTGTTGTCCGTCAAACCCTATCCCGTCGACATGTCGACGGGAACATATAACTAATTAATGTTTTAATTAGTTAATAATAATTATGTTTTATATAATACCGTCGACATGTCGACGGTATTATATAAAACAATAATAGTGTTATTATATTATGCCGTCGACATGTCAACGGCATAAAATTAAAAACATTATTTTTTTTAATTATACTGTCAACATGTCGACGGTATTATAAATACCCAATTACTATGTTTTAATGATGCCGTCGACATGTCGACGGCATCATTATTAATATCCTGCTAACAGCAGGCTGCAAATATTGCAATATTCCAGAATTTTTCCGGATTTTTCGGAAAAAATCTACCAAAACCTGTAACTGTAATAGCACCTATAACCACTCAATATCAACATGTCCTAAACGTATAACTCGCCATCGGCTATAACACTTGCAAAATATCGCTAAACACCCTCAAAATGCATAAAAACATATAAAGTTTACAAAACGGGGTGTGCTAATATCTAAACCTAGCTGCCATATCCACAAATGTTTTAATATCCGCGACGTTCAAGTCGCCAAAAGGTTAAACTATACAATACTAACATATGGGTCGCCAAAATATTGTTTCAAGCATAAGTACAACACAAAATACCCAAGTTTGTACCTCTACATCCAAAATCACTCGTGATCATCAGTAGGACCCTCATCATCGCCAGAACCATCCTCATCGCCTCTGCGACTCCCGCTCCCTCCAGCTGAGCCACTACCTCCAACGCCACTGCCTGAGCCATCCACGTGCTGAGAACCCGCCTGACTAACATACTCATTCCATCGCGGGTTGGAGGACATAAAACCTGTGACCAGATCAATCTGCGCCTTCAAGACCTTACGCTCTTCAGCTTCTTTACGGCTCTTCTCCTCTGCCTCAGCAATCTTCTTCTCGGCCTCAGCAAGCTTTTTCTCCATCTCAGCATATTCTGAAAATGAAATAATCAAAATTAAAAAACATCTATTGCAATACTTAATTTGAGTCATGATCGAGTAATCTATAATTAATATATTATCAAACTGTACATACCTGGAGGTGGAGGCGGGGTGTATGGTAACGGTGGCCTGGAGAGCCCGGGTACGACCCTACCCCGTCCGGCGATGTGGCCCCGCTGCTTGCCCTTCAAAACCATCGCAAGTATCTGCTCCTCCGTATACGCCACCCCTTCCGGCGTATTCGCTCCCAGATCTCGCAGCCGGACCATCTCTTCCTATTTAATTGAGAAAAAATTTGAGAAAATTTATATATATATGTAAGTGTATATATATATATATATATATATATATATATATATATATATATATATATATATATATATATATATATATATATATATATATATATATATATATCGGGTTAATTACAAGATTATGTTTCAATGAATCATTAAAGTGCGTGTTTGGGGAAATAAATAAATAAATAAATAATAAATTAAAAAAAAAAAATACTTACATATTGAACACGAGCCTCATCCTGCAACCACATACCATCATTGTCGCAGTGTGTGTCGTAAAACGACTGGATGAGGGACGGGTATTCTTTGTCCTTGCTGTTCAGAAACTGTATATACACATGCATATATATAAGATGAAACAAATTAAAAATGGCAAATCAAACACCATATTTATTCTAATTAAACTTAAATACTTTTATAAAATTAAAATTAATTACTTTTATCGTTGTTGTAATTAAATAATTTTATAAAAATAAAATACTTTTATAAAAATAAAATGTGTCTTACATAGTCGTGGCGAATAGCGGCCAATGACTTGGAACCGTGGCGGCTGTACACCTTCAACTTCTTTCGGTTCTCCTTGTTCACAGCAGCACGCTTCAGGTTCTCCTCCTTCATGTAAAACTTGATATGCTCCTCCCACACAGATGGCTCGACGTTCGGAGGAGGGTTTCTTCGTATCTCATCCACTTTTTCAGGCCCACCCTCCCCGTCGAAGTAAACCCTCTTCATCTTGCCCTTGTTGTCGGAGTAGACCTTAGCAATGTACGCATTGAGGCCCTTCGAAATGGTAGTCCAATTGGGTGAGAGCATGTGGCTCTGCAAGTCGAAGAATTCCTGCAAACAAATTTAAACAAATATACACAATTAAACAAATTTAAATAAATGTACACATTCAAAGATATAATTAAAAGGAAAATAAAATAACTGACCCCGAGTCGGTTCATGAAGCCCTGTCGAGTCGCTTCGTCAAGGTCGTGCCAGGAGGGATAGTGCAATGGCAAGGACCTAACCAGCTCGCCAACATAGTTACTGAACCATGCGTGGTGGGGCCCAACATGCTTAAATGTCTTCTGATCACGCCACTCGAACTCGATCGATTGCGGGCCCGAGGCAGTCACAGCTTTCCTGAGGTCTTTGTTTTTGTTGGATTCACGGACCTGTGCCCTGCCGCCAGCCCGACCTCCACCCCTGCCGCCAGCTTGTCTCGCTCTACCTCCTCGTCGAGGTTTTTGTGAGGAACCTACAATTGAAGTGAGTGAAAACGTTAAAAAATAACAAGTAACAAAATTTCAAATTATCAAGTTTAATTTTCTTACCACTACGGTGACCGCTAGTAATCGAACGAGGAGGGGGTGGTGGGTCATCGGCACCGTCACCACCGTGACCTCGCGCTACTGCTGCCATCTGTAAAAAGTACAAGTTGAATTAACATATAGAAATTCGGGAACAAATTAACATAAGCATGCACACATTCAAATACATACAAATTTAAAATAAATAAACACATTTAAACAATCCATAACAATTTCATTCAAATAAGCTAAGTGTCGTTTTACAAGTTATAATTTAAGATCAATCTGCTACATCTACATCACTATCATAAACAGCATGAGTCGCATCTTCAACTTCATCATCAGAATTGTTTGCGTCAGAGTCTGCTAAATCATAAGGATCGTCGTCCTCATCATCAATAAATTCATCGTCGTCATCAACATGAATGATTGGTGGTGGTGCCTCAACTAACGTTGATTGACCATCGATATTTAAGGTTTCAAATGCCAAATCATTCAAATTAGCAGACAGTTGGAGATTCGATGAGTTGTTGCCATGTATCACATCATCATCGTCTTCTGCCACAATGACATCCCAGGTCGTGTTGTGATTCACTTCTTGGACGACCTTCCAATGGAGTGGTCGTCTGGCAGGATCTTCAAGGTAGAAGACTTGTTTTGCTTGTGTTGCGAGAATGTAAGGTTGATCTTCAAACGCTGTGCTACATGCCCAAATTTGTGTCATGTTGTTTCTAGTGTTATAACGTTCGACTCTACCTCTTTTGACCAAGTCGAACCACTTAACTCGAAACAGCACAACTTTGAACTGGGTATACGCGAACTCCAGAATTTCTTCTAGATGACCATAGTACATTTCTCCTTCCTTCTCGCCAGGAGAACAAATTCCGCTGTTCTGAGTTGTACGTTTTACATCGCGGCTGTGTACAACAAACTTCACACCGTTGACTACGCAAGAGTGAACTGAGGTTACGGTCGATAATGGTCCACAAGCCAAAGCGAATAAGTCGGGAGTACACCTTGGGTCATTGTCCGTGTAAAGTTTACCGATCTATGAACAAAGAAAAGAATAGATGGAGATGAGTAATATATATAGTCGTTATTTATACAAGGAATTACATATAATAAGTTTACCTTTGTCTGAAACCATCTAGGAAATTCTTGTTGCATGTCGCTATCAGGATGTTCACTGAAAATGGACATGATATTAGAATTAATCGAAAAGATAACTTGGGAAAAGGAAATTTCAAAATAAAAACGCGTACCTCTCGAACTCGTTCATGTACGCGTCGATCTCAGGACTGTTGTGAAGTACATACCATATCACTTTCTTCATTTCTTGGAGACCTAACCGAATAATTGTCACTTTACCAGACGTTTTACATAGTGATCGGAACACCTGGAAATCACTTGTTGGGCGAGGACAACCCTGAGATGCAGTGGGACGATTAAATTTCGTCCCAATTTCGCCCCGAAAATAACGAGAACAAAAAGTTAATGCTTCGTCTGCAACATAACCCTCCGCTATTGAACCTTCCGGCTTAGCTTTATTTCGTACATAGTTTTTTAGCTTCTTCATGTATCTTTCAAATGGATACATCCACCGAAATGAAACAGGCCCGCCTTGAAGAGCCTCTTCAGGTAAATGCATAACCAAGTGAATCATAATGTCAAAAAAAGCAGGAGGATATATTTGCTCGAGACTGCACAAAATTTTGATCAACTGTTCTTTAGCTTTCACCATGTCATTCACCATCAAAGTTCGGGCACAAATTTGCTTAAAGAATGAACAAAGCTCGATTAATGGTGTATAAGTCGGTGTGTCCAGGTATTGCTGAAGTCCATAAGGAAGTAACCGTTGCATCATTATATGACAGTCATGAGACTTCATGCCCGTTATATTGTTATCATCTTTGGTCACTTTCGACTTGAACTTGGATCCGAACCCATCTGGCAGTTTAATTGTTTTGATGTATTGACAGAACAATTTTCTTTTATCGGGTGTGAGGGAGTACTTAGCTTGAGGCTTCGAGCACTTCCCGTTTTGTTTGTTTCTGAGCCACAACTCCTGTCGAATGCCCAAAGCTTGCAAGTCTTGTCTTGCCTTAGCGGTGTCTTTAGATTTGTCATTCATTAACAAAGTGTTCAAGATACTCTCCAACACATTTTTTTCAATATGCATGACATCTAAATTGTGTTTTAGAGTAAGAGAAGACCAATATTCAAGCTCGTAGAAAATAGACCGTTTAGTCCAGTTCAGGTCGGTTGTAGTATTACGTTTTATCTTCCCACCCCCATAATCTGGATGTTTCCCCGGCAAACGTGTAGGCAATATTGCAAGTTGAGTCAAGATATCAGCCGGACATTCTTTTTTAGGAGGATCTGTAAAATCAGGTGCACCATTGAATGTAGTAGTATCCCTCCTCCATTTATGGTTTTTTTTAAGAATCTTCTATGGCCAACATAACCTATTTTGCTTATCACACGCGTAGCTGGAGTGTCTACTTTGCATGTAGGGCATGCGTAGTAACCTTGCCCACTCCAACCTGACAAACTACTACGAGCAGGAAAATCATTGATGGTCCATAAAAGCATCGCTCTCATGTTGAATACTTTGCCTGTAACAACGTCCATAGTCGGGATACCTGGTATTTTCCATAATTCCTTAAGGTCATCAATCAAAGGCTTTAAGTAAACATCAATGTCCTTCGCGGGTGATTTAGGTCCAGGAATCAACAACGTCAGCATCAAAGTAGTCTCTTTCATGCATAACCACGGAGGCAAGTTGTATGTTGTTAAGATAACAGGCCACATGCTGTAAGTCTGACTAAGGTTGCCGAATGGATTGAAACCATCAGCAGCCAACCCTAATCGAACGTTTCTCGGTTCGTTAGCAAATTCCGAATATTTACCGTTGTCAAACTTCTGCCATGCTTCACCATCAACCGGGTGTTGCATCATACCGTTTACCGTAGACTTTCCAGTAGCTTGCCAAGTCATATGTTTTGCGGTGTGAATAGATTTGTACAAACGTTGTAGCCTAGGAATGATAGGAAAGTAACGCAACACCTTGTTAGGAACTTTCTTCCCCGTTGTGTTCTTGTCTTTCCATCTACTCGTTTTACAGACCGGACAATACTACAAATCTTCGGCACCAGTCCCCCGATATAAAAAAACAATCATTTTCACAAGCATGTATCGACTCATACCCTAACCCGACCTTTTTAAATGTTTTTTTTATAGCAGAGTATGATGGTGGGAGATTGTAACCTAACCTAGGAGGAAATACTTCCTGGAGAAATTTTAGCGTATTGTTAAATGAAGTATCACTCCATTTACCGCTGACCTTGAGATGCGTAAACTTTGACATAAAATCCAAGGTTGTCATAAAGTCACAACCCGGGTAAAGAGGCTGAGTGGAACTGGCAAGTAACTCTTCATACTCGTTACGTACAGGAGGTGTCGTTGCTTGAGCTGGCTCGTTACTTGTCTCGCCAATATTTGGAAGAGTTGGCTCATTTTGTTCATTATTTGGAGGAATATCAAAAATATCATTAATGCACGCACGCATGTCACTCATCTCACATCGTGTTGTGTTATCTTGTATAGGAAGAGGATCCGGTTCACCGTGTTCACGCCATTATGTATAAGTTGGGTCCCACCCATTTTCGCTTATGTGGCTTTTAAGTAAGTCGAGAGATACCCATGGAACATTACAACAAAGACGACATGGACATTTTATGTTGCCGTAACTATTCAATAACGGCTTGCAATGTTCAACGAATGCGGCAAGACCATCAAAAAACTCTTTGGAAACACGAGTGTCTAAACGGGTCCAACTCTTATCAAGTATCATAACTGCATATTGTTTTGTTCAACTCTTAGTTATTACACATTCAAAATAAAGGAAAGTTGTTTTGTTCACCTAGTGCAACTATGGAAGGCAATCCTAACCCACTCTTTGAATGATTCATCTCATATATGAATGCGTATAACTGATTTACTATCTGAGAAAATTTCGGCAGCATTTCCCCTCAACTCCCCAAATATGTACATTAAAGACATATTCGTAGGAGTAAAGGAGAAACACTGTCGAAATCATCTCAAATAGTAAATCAATTATACGCATCCATATCCTAAATGAGACAAAACATTCAAAAAGCAGTCCCAAACAGGGGACTTTCCTAAATTAATTTCTAATAAATTAATTTCGGACGGGTTTTCTATAGGATGATTAACTTCGGACGGGGACTTTCCGAAATTAATCACTAAAATCCTAAAACATTCACAAAAGTCTAACAATATCATATATTTTAAGTTAAACAATTAGACTATAAACAATTGTTTGGTTTTCGGTTTATGTTTCATAAAACTATTTTGTTATTTTGAAACTTGTTTTTGTGACTTATTTTTGAAACTATTATGAAACATAAGCCGAAAACCAAACAATATATCTACGGGCTTATGGCTTATTTGGTTTTCGGCTTATGTTTCATAAGCTTTTTTTTTTTTTTTTTTACTTATTTTGAAACTATTTAAGTTAAAAAGTTTCAAAATATATTAAAACTAGTATACCATATATACTAACCAAACGCCAACTAACATTTAACCAATACTAACTTCACATTTTTAAAATGAATCTTAGTGTGCAAAGGGATCCTAATTAAACGCAACATCTACAACTAGTATACCATATATACTAACCAAACGCCAACTAACATTTAACCAAACGCAACCAAACAACTAACCAAACGCAACCAAACGCAATATCTACAACAACTAACCAAAGTCTAACATACCTAATATACTATACTAATATGTAAAAAATAATACGGATACGAAAAGAAACAACATACTGTCTTGGGCTCTCGACTGTGGTCTCGGGAACGGGCTGTGACCTCCGGTTGTGGTCTCGGGCTCTCGACTGTGGTCTTGGGCTCGGGCTATAATAAAAGAGAGCAATGTTTTATATCAAAAGTTTCAAAACTTGGTCTCGGCTGTTGTCGTCGACATGTCGTCGGGATACCAAAATTTAATAAAAAAAATAAAACGAGTTACATTACCTGCTGTCTTGGTTGTCTCGGCTCTCACCCTCGGCTCTGACTCTCGGCTCTCACCCTCGGCTCTGCTACTGTATTAAAAAAAAATTATAACAAAAAGTAACAACAATTCTATTAACAAAACTAAATAACAATTTTATTAACAATTTTTAATAACAATTTTTAATAACAATTTTAATAACAATTAAAAAAAATTACCTGTGGTGCTCAGTGGGAAAAAAGGAGAAGAAAGAAGAAGGAAAGAATTAAACAAATGAGGGGTTGAGGAAAGAATTAAACATGGGAATAGGAGGAGGAGGAGGTGCACAGTGGTGCTCGTGTGGTGGAGCTGTGGTGGTGTTGTTGGGGAGGAGCTGTGGTGGTGGTGTTGGTATAATGTGGTATGTTGTTAGGGTGGAGGAGTGGTTGAGGTGGTGTTGTGTGGTCGTATAATAGCCGGAGGAGTGGTGGAGGTGGTGTGGTGGTGGTATAATCGCCGGAGAGAAAGTGCGATGGTTTAATTTTTTTGGGTATTGCGTTTTGTGAGAAATAATTGACCAGATCTGGTTTTGTATAGTTTTTTATCCCCGTCGACATGTCGACGGGAATATAAACGAAATTTTTTATGTTATTACTAATACCGTCGACATGTCGGCGGTAATATCACACTATTTTGTCGTTTGCGTTTTGGCGGGGCGTATAAAATTTTCACGAAATTTTGGCGGTTTTATTCCCGTCGACATGTCGATGGGAAAATATCTTTTATTAAAAAAAATTTATAATAAATACTTTTATAAAATTACTTTATTATAAATACTTTTATAAAATTACTTTAATATAATTTAAAAAAATTATTTATTATAAATACTTTTATAAAATATTAAAAAATAAGTTTTATAAAATTAATAAACTAAATTAATTATATAATTGAAAAAAATTATTTATTATAAATACTTTTATAAAATTACTTTAATATAATTAAAATAATTATTTATTATAAATACTTTTATAAAATATTAAAAAATAAGTTTTATAAAATTAATAAACTAAATTAATTATATAATTGAAAAAAATTATTTATTATAAATACTTTTATAAAATTAAAAAAATATATAAATTTAAAATTAATTACTTATATTATAATTAAAAAAAATCATTTATTAAAATATAAAATAAAATAATTAAAATATCACAAAATACTAAATCCCAACCATTATAAAATTACTAAACGAGTCGAGATGTTAAACGAACGAGTCGAGATGCAATGGTTATACATGAGATATTAAACGAACGAGTCGAGATGCAATGGTTATACATGAGATGTTAAACGAACGAGTCGATATGCTATGGTTATACATGAGATGTTAAACGAACGAGTCGAGATGCAATGGTTATACATGATATGTAAAACGAACGAGTCGAGATGCAATGGTTAAACATGCGATGTTAAAACGAACGAGTCGAGATGCTATGGTTATATATGAGATGTTAAACGAACGAGTCGAGATGCAATGGTTATACATGAGATGTTAAACGAACGAGTCGAGATGCAATGGTTATACATGAGATGTTAAACGAACGAGTCGAGATGCTATGGTTATACATGATATGTCTCATCTCACTATATCTCTCTCTCTACCTAACACCTTATCCTCACAATATAAACACACACACACACACACATACTCATCTCACTATATCTCTCTCTATCAGTTTCTGTTTTCTAGCGACACCAGCATTTTCCGGCCGCCGGAATCTTTTTCTGGCCACCACCTTTTATCACCTCAACTTGTAGATCGGGCCACACCGGTCACGATTCAACCACTCAACCTCACAACCACAAACATACACTGTTATCATGGTGAAGAAGATGGCAGAATTTGAAGCTTTTCCTTGTCCTTGTGAACGAGGAGACGTGGTTCTACGAGAATCGTGTAAACCTTACTCCCGTGGTAAACTATACTATGCGTGTCCTTTCTCGCATGTGAACAATTACATATTTTTTCTTTAAATAATTTGGTTAGTTGTTAATAATAATAGTTTTTACTCTTTAACAGCCTGGGACAGACGACCATGGATGTAATTTTTTTTTATGGAAGGAGGAACGACTCGCCAAAATGATGATCGGTTCTCTGGGAGCTTCAACATCAAGCGGTTCTGGATCTACTCCAAAAAGGTGCTCAAACTGTCATGAAAAAAATCTTAGAATAAACTTGCTGGAGGCACAAAAACAGGTGTTGGAGGCACAAAAACAGGTGTTAGAGACAAAATTAAGGGTGCTGGAGGCAAAACTTGACATAGCAACGTATCCCAACCACGACCACGCATGTCAGTCGGATGCAATACTCCGTGACCTTGTAGGTGACATGGATAAATTTCATATGTAGTACTGTTATCGTTGTTGTTGTTGTTGTTTGCTGTTGTTGTTGATGTTTTTGATGTTTAATAAAATGTTGTTGTTGTTTAATAAAATGTTGTTGTTGTGGAGCAATAATTAGAACTGAAGAAGCAATAATTATCAAACACAAAGGCAAACTGTTTATTTAAAACAAGCAAGAGTTCTTAACCACATGCATTTTCATACAGACTCAAACTAAACAACTCGACAACCAAACTAAACAACTAAACAACTCAAAAACCAAAGGAAACAACTCAAACTTAACAACTCGACAACCAAACGAAACAACTCAAACTAAACAACTCGACAACCAAACGAAACAACTCGACAACTAAAACAACATATCAAACGAAACAACCCGTTTATTTTTTTTTTTGCGGCTACTTCCCGCTTTACTCGAACTCGCACCATCTTTTCCCTTCCTTGCTCTCATTTCCTTGATATGTGCAAACGTAGCTTCAAGATTTGTGATCCTATTTCCCATATTATCAAGTTTTGTTTCCAACGTACTTTCAGCTTCGTCGTCACCTCCAACAGCAAGAACTTGAGCTTCAGCAGCAGCTTGAGCTTCAGCAGCATCTAGCTCGTCCATGTACTCTTTGTAGTACGGCTTTTTCCTACACCATTCGATAATCTTGTCTCTCATCCACGGTTCAGCATCCTTAAAATCACCATATTCCTCATAAACTGCATGACCAAAAGTTAACATAACTTCATTAAAGAGGAGCTCGTGTGACAAGATTTTTGAGTACTCCTCTTCAACTGTGCAACCACGCCAAGTCATGTGTGTCTTGTAAAAATTGACGATTGAATTATTTGTGAGATGTGTAAAATGAGACGGAAATAATTTTGTGAAAATGTATATATTGGTAAAAAAAATGAGACGGGAATGTATTTGTGAGGATATATATAGCCTGATTTTTGAAGATATATTCCCGTCGACATGTCGACGGGAACAATAAAGCGGGAAAATATCCCGCCCAATATTTTACCCATTTAGTAAAAACGTTTATAATTAGTAATATACTCCCGTCGACATGTCGACGGGAATCTTAAAACATAATAATTATTATGCTTAATCACACGTTAACTACGAGATAAAACGTTATTAATATAGTCCCGTCGACATGTCGACGGGAAAATATTAGCGGGTAAATTTCGCGCCCAACTTTGGTGAATTATTGAGGCTAAAAAAATATTCTAAAATGGTCCCGTCGACATGTCGACGGGAAAATACGATTATGAAAAATTCAACGCAGTTGGGCTCGGTCAAGCGTTTTTTTTGTCGTTTTGTGCCTTATGCCGTCGACATAATGTCGACGGGAAAACCCTCGACGCCTGTTCTCCTGATCCTTGTAGTGGTATATGCAGCGAAACAATACATTACTCTGACTCATAAGAGTGAGAGTTGTACATGCAAATATTGAAATTACAAAGCAAAAAGATGATTGATAAAGCGAATAAGAAAATCAAACTAATTGTACGTAAAAATGTTTAATACAAAAACCTAACCAACACCAGTCGCAAATATTAAGCACCAACCATCTAAGACTAAAAACCAACGACTACACCCTAACAAAACAAACAACCTAAGAAATTAGAATTACAAACACCAACTCAGCCTAGCGCTCCCACAGCTGTCTGCTAGTTCTCAATCAACCTGTCGAAAAAAAAAAAAAAAGTTTTGTTCAAGACTTCATGGGTTACCAGTTAAAAAACAAAAGGATTATTACAGTGAGTTACATAAAATGGTCCTTATGGCTTGCTCAAAATTAATACACTATTCCCTTGCCCTTGATTAGAGACAAAAGCAAAAACTAAATGAGTAAAAGTCATTTTTGGTACAGGTAAAAGAGGTTGGTTGGGTTAAATTGGGATAGACTCACAAACATTTTTTTATTTTTTATTTTTTTTTTTATTTTTTTTTAACATAACGTGGCAAATCACAATTAGAAAACAACATTATTGCAATAAAATGGTTGTCTTGGCGATAGCAAACCATTTAAATACATATATATTTCATTGATTAATAAAAAGCATACAAAGAAGACATTTATGTAAACTATACTCGTAACAGGAACGCTAATAAAGAAGAGAAACATGCCTGAATATCAACTTCATCGATAATAACGGATGGCTTATCAATGCTTAAAAGAGCTTTAAGAATCACCAGGTATAAACCTAAACCTCAACAGTCAATACACTTAAAAAAAAGTTAATTGAACTACCCTGTACTTGATGCAAATCCGGTTGTCTATCTACCGAAAAATCAAAATCTGATCATGAAGAAGACATAGAAAAATAGTCAAAAAAAAAAGAGGAAGTTAGTT
Source organism: Artemisia argyi (assembly GCA_030686995.1). NCBI lineage: Eukaryota > Viridiplantae > Streptophyta > Magnoliopsida > Asterales > Asteraceae > Artemisia > Artemisia argyi. Next base: position 166,897,906 of record CM060694.1, on the reverse strand, counting down.
GACTATTAAAGCCATTATATTGAAAGAGAGCTGTAATTGCACAATTGAATGTTAAGGTAGAATGATCGTACCCACTTGGCGACAGTGACAATTGTGGGTAAGTTGTCGTCTAGAATAATAACATTTGCTTACCTCAGTTTCAGCAATGCTCATGGCAAGGCCTATGTGTATATAAGAACACTATGATTTGATTAATAAATAACAGGTTCATTTTGCTTACCTCAGTTCCAGCAATGCTCATGGCAGGGCATCATAAGTTTGGTCTCCAGCGACAGCCACAACCGTACCAAATGTGGTACTTAAATGTTTCACCAACATATGCTTATCTGGAGATGAAGATCGAGCCATAACCTACATGAATTGACAAAAAAAAATCATATTCTGATTAACATATTATGCACATTTGAAATAACTAAAATTGGAAGTTTGGTTTGATTTGATGCCTATATTTGTAACACCTCCAAAATTTGGTACAGCGGAAGACTCAACAAGTTTTCGAGGTGTTACGGGGATTGGTATCCATTCAAAGTCATGAAAGAACGAGATAAAGTAAACATAAGAAAAACACAACCAAACGGGGTTTTGAAGTTTACATTTATCCCAAGAATTATCCAAAGTAAGGCCCAAAAGAAATAAACTTAGGTCCACAATAACATATCAAAGTTTTAGAAAAATAGATCCATAAACTAGGTACCATAGCCAAGCCTCCAATCCAAGCATCCAAGGGCATCACTTAATTACCTGAGAAAACGCGCTAAAAGTCAGTTTTCGCTGGTGAGATCATAGGTTTAATTTCATAACTAAATCAAGTGGACATATACGCAAAACGCTTGCTAGCTAGACTAGGCCTCGATCATCCAACCAAACAAACAAACCAAAACTAACCAACCCTATAGGTGCACGCTATAGCTCAAATCAATCAAATCAATAGCTTACCTAGTTCATGACTAGGCCTCGCTCCATAACCAATCCAATAGCTTACCTAGTTCGGGACTAGGCCTCGCTCAACAACCAATCAATAGCTAACCTAGTTCGGGACTAGGTCTCGCTCTATAACCAAATCAATAGCTCACCTAGTTCAGGACTAGGTCTCGCTCTATAATCTACCTAGTTCTATAAGCATAGCAAGTTTTAAAATAAACAAAGCGACAATAGTCCACATAAACAATTTTCATGTTTCTCACCCCAAGTATTGAAAACAAAGTTCAAGAGTAAAAGTGGGGCTATGACTCATCTCAAGTCCAGCAATGAGCAAAAGAAATCAATAGATGTAAGACGTAAAGCAACTCAAATAACAGCAACTACAGACTCGGCACCTCCTAACAATATAAACGCGTTCAGAATCATTTCCTCAAAATCAAATATTCCCAATCCCGATCGTATTCCATTTTACTTTCCAATAATAAATCCATTTCTCGTATTATCCTCATATAGTTTGGAGTTTGACGTTTGGTATCCATGCGGGTGGAGGGTCGACAAAACTCACAACAAGAAGCCACAACGAAAAAGAACAAGATAAACACTCTATAGGTCTAATATTAGCCCAATATATTAATTAAATAAATCATCGAAGTTTATCAAATCCGTCGATTTGGTAATCCCCTATATTTATCTACGTAATATATCGTTCTAATATTATACCCAAACCTAAATCACATAGCACGAAGAATACTATATGGTCAGTATCAAAGTTTAATATAATAAATTCCCTATATATATCGTCAAGTTTACCAAATTCGTCAATTTAGCCAACTCCACGAGATATTTAGTAATTCATTATTCCTGTACACGTACCACAACCTATGAGCGTCGTAGGATACAATGCCCATTAATATATTCATTTTATATAGCTAAATAAACCTTATTTAACCCGTCGATTAAATAAGTTAGGTAGTTATAGAAAATGGATGTATTAATCCTCACTTATCCGTGACAAACACAAAAGTCACAAAATAATAATATGGTCCACTTGGAATCAAGTGACCACCACCCCGTATAACTCGATAGTTTTCCCTCGTTTATTAAAAGATATATTTTATTTAATAATTACCCAACGTAAAAGATTTCGTCGTTATTTATAGTTATTTATTTGTAGTAACGCTCCCGACATTTATCACACTATTTCAATAGTATATTAATTATCGTCACGTTATTATGATATGTTACTCGTGATCGTTTTATTTTTAATATACGCATTTATATATTTATATATACGTTTTTCACGTCTATATACTTATATAAACGGTTATATTACCAATAATATTATTACGAGTTTTATTATTAATGTTTTGATTATAAATAATTATCAAGTTATATGAGATGGTCACATGTCCGAGTCATCACTCTCGGCTCATTGTCCAATTCCAAAATAATATAACCAAGCCACAATCAATTAATCGAACTCCGTCCAACAATTCCCAAATCACGTGCTACAACAATAGGGTCCAACTACGGCACCCGACTAACCTATCTCAGTCATCTAATTTGACCGTCTCACAATCGGTCCCCAATACTCTTTTCGCCAACACATCTCCAAAATACCAAAATTTATATAGTTGCCGAGACCATGAGGTTTCGACCTCAACATTACCTTCGGTCCACAACGCAAGGACAACACAAATAATAATAGTAACAATAAACAACAACAAGAATAGCAGCAAGAAAAACAAGTATCCAAGATGAGGAGATGACCAAACCACTTGGTCTCGGGTCACCCCCTAGTCGGCTACAACAAAGCCGAAAGACACACCAAGACTTGGGTGGTCTTGGCTTGGCTCTATCGAGCTATAACAACCAAACGGACCCCTTGGGTCTTTGGTGTCACAACAACAACAACAACAACATGAAACGAGAGACCCCTATTGGGGCTCGGCTTGAATATACGAGCCACAAAACGTGACCCCGAGACCTCAAGGGTCTCGGTTATGCTCAATCCGAGCATCCATCCAACCAAGCAACATCAACCCGCACAAATCCAACCATGAATTCGAAACCAAATCGACCCAACCTGGATACCAAACCATATCTTTATCAAAAATCTTTTCCATTATCTTTTTACTCTTTAAATCTTGCCCCAAAACCCATATTCAAGACAAGTTGGACTCGATTTAGTCAAACCCACGTGTAAAAACGTGTTTTCTCACCTTCAAACTCACGGATCTATATCAATCTTCAAAGAAATGATGGTGGTGGTGTGGTGTACGCGTGGCGGTGAACCAACGAGAGGTGGGGGGGGGGGGGTTCACTTTTGAGGCGCGTGTGTTACAATACAAGGTAGAGGAGATTACGGGGAGTGTTTTGCCGATAGTGGTGATGGTGGTGGTGCGGCGGTGAGGCGGCTGTGGTGGCGGCTAGTATGGTGGCTAGGGTTTGCTCAAGAATAAGAGAGAGAGATGAGGATGGAGGTTGTGTTTGTATGTTTTGTGTTTGTGTGAGTGGGGCGTGGGTGTTAATACCCACAAACCAAAACCGGCCCTCAAGCCCAAAAAAATAATAAATTTTAATAATAATGATAATAATAATAAGATTATTATCAAGAATGTGGGTGAGGTAACCTGATGTAAATAATGCGGACCAAACCCGAAACTTGTTTAAATTAAACTGACTCTCTCGAACCGAGCTCATTCCCAAATATTCAAAATCTCACGATACGTTCCAGAAATATATAATAACCGAACCAAACATTTAAAATATATAAAATTTTGTTAGGTTATCCTAGTGCCGGAGTCAATGTAGTGCCAAATAACTATCTCAAAATAAATCACCACGAATATACCGAACCAATCCAAAAATTAACAATCAACTTCCATAAATATCACAAAGTTTAAAACTACGGTTCAACGTTTACAATTCCCATCACTAATAAACATTTCAAATATTCCAAAAATCATTAAATTTAAAGTAATGCGGGTTTATAAATTGTTTCCCTAAATTGCCAGTTGTCACATCCTCCCAGCCTCAGAAGAAACCCGTCCCGGGTTTCACTCGGAACAAACCATCTATGAAGTAAAAAGCTTCGGATATCTCTTTCGAAACTCATCCTCACGTTCCCAAGTGAATTCCGGTCCATGCCGCGAATTCCAACGAACTTTGATGAGTGGAATACGACTTCGCTTGAGTCATTTAATCTCTCGATCCAAAATCTCAATCGGCTCTTACACAAAGTTCAAACTCTCATCCACATGAATATCCTTTATCGGTATAACCGGCGTTTCATCCGAAAGACACTTCTTCAAATTACTAACATGAAACACATCGTGAACTTTACTCACTTCCTGTGGTAGTTTCAACCTATAAGCCACGGGCCCAATTCTTTCCAAAATGAGAAATGGTCCAATGTAGCGGGGGTTGAGTTTCCCACGTTTCCCTAAACGTATCCCTCCTTTCCAAGGCGAGACTTTCAGCATCAGTTTGTCTCCAATCTGGAACTCTAGGGGTTTACGTCTCTGATCAGTGTAACTTTTCTGTCTATCTCTAGCTGCTTGTAATCGATCACGAATTTGAGTCACTTTCTCAGTAGTCTCCAATATAAGCAAAGGGCCATTGAGTTGGCTATCTCCAACTTCAGCCCAACCAATCGGCGAACGGCATTTACGGCCATATAAAGCTTCGAATTGTGCAACTTTAAGACTTGTGTGGTAACTATTGTTATAGGAGAATTCTGCAAGGGGTAGATACTTCTCCCAGCCTTTACTAAAGTCTATTATACATGCACGAAGCATATCTTCCAAAGTCTGAATGGTCCTCTCACTTTGACCATCTGTTTGGGGATGATATGCAGTACTCATGTCAAGTCTCGTCCCCAAAGCGGTTTGAAGTGATTGCCACAAAGTTGAAGTGAAACGGCTGTCGCGATCAGAAATAATCGATATCGGAACTCCATGACGAGAAATAATTTCATTTACATACAACCTCGCAAATTTGTCGACACTATCATCTTCACTAATTGCCAGGAAATGCGCAAACTTAGTCAATCGATCCACAATTACCCAGATAGCGTCACAACCGCTAGTTGTCTTCGGTCATTTGGTAATGAAGTCCATCGTAATCCGCTCCAATTTCCAAACCGGGAGTTCTGGCTGCGTCAATAATCCTGATGGTCTTTGATGTTCGGCCTTAACCTTAGAACATGTCAAGCACTTGCTAACATACAATGCTATATCTGCCTTCATATTTGGCCACCAGTATAACTTCTTCAGATCCTGGTACATCTTGTCAGACCCAGGATGAATTGAGTACCTTGACTTATGCGACTCATGCATAATCAACTCTCGAATTCCTCCATACAATGGTACCCAACTTCGGTCTCCAAAACACAATACTCCATCAGAACGCCTAACAAATCCTTTCCCATTTTCAGCCATCCCAAATATGTTCTCAGCAGGTCGGTTTTCTGCTTTCAACGCTTCCGTTTGAGCTTATAATATTTGAGACGGTAACGTCGATACGATAGTCATTCCCAACGACCTAACTCGTAATGGCGGGATTCTCTCCTTTCGACTAAGAGCATCAGCAGTGACGTTCGCTTTATCGGGATGATAGCGAATTTCACAATCATAATCGCTTAGCAACTCAATCCAACGTCGCTGTCTCATGTTGAGCTCTTTTTGATTCAAGATGTGTTGTAGACTTTTGGGATCAGTGAACACAACACACTTGGTTCCATACAAGTAATGTCTCCATATTCTCAAAGCAAAAACCACAGCACCTAACTCCAAATCATGGGTGGTGTAGTTCTTCTCGTGCTTCTTGAGCTGTCGGGAAGCATAAGCTATTACCTTCTCTCGTTGCATTAACACAGCTGCCAAACCTTTATGCGAAGCGTCACAATAGACGACAAAGTCCTCATTACCTTCAGGTAATGCTAAGATAGGAGCACTACACAACATCTCCTTAAGTAATTGAAATGCTTCCTCTTCCTTATCTCCCCATTCATATTTAACACTCTTTTGAGTCAATTTGGTCAACGGTTTTGCTATCTTCAAAAATCCCTCAATGAATCTTCGGTAATAACCGGCTAAACCCAAAAATAGACGAACTTCTGTTGGGGTCGTCGGTGCAGCCCAATCTTTAATTGCTTCAATCTTAGTAGGATCTACATGAACTCCTTGTCTATCAATTACATGACCCAAAAATTGTACCATCGGAATCCAAAATTCACATTTAGAGAACTTGGCATACAGCTTCTCCCTCCTGAGAAATTCTAAGATAAGCCTTAGATGCTCCTCATGCTCCTTTTCACTCTTCGAATAAATTAGAATATCGTCGATGAACACAATCACAAACTTGTCTAAGTAAGGCTTACACACCCGATTCATGAGATTCATGAATACCGCCGGTGCGTTAATCAACCCAAATGGCATCACTTGGAATTCGTAATGTCCGTAACGGGTCCTGAAAGCCGTTTTCGGAATATCTTCCTCGCGAACTCTAAGCTGATGATATCCCGATCTCAGATCAATCTTTGAATATACACTCGATCCTTGAAGCTAATCGAACAAGTCTTCGATCCTCAGTAATGGGTATCTATTCTTCACCGTTAACTTGTTCAGCTCTCGGTAATCAATACACATACGAAACGATCCATCCTTCTTCTTCACGAATAAAACTGGGGCTCCTCAAGGCGAAGAACTTGGTCTTATAAATCTTTTTTCGGCTAACTCCACTAATTGTTTCGACAACTCTTCCAGTTCATTGGGTGCAAGTCGATAAGGCACTCGTGCCACGGGTGCAGCACCAGGTATCAACTCAATCTGAAACTCCACTTGCCTAGGAGGCGGGATTCCCGGCAATTCATCGGGAAATACATCAAAAAAATCACGAACTATAGGCACATCCCCAATGCATATTTCTTTCTTCTCCTTCCCTCCTTTCTCAGAGATTTGAGCTAAGAAAAGGCAACATCCTTTTTCCATTAGCTTTGGTAACTTAGTGCAAGAAATGACCGCTAGTCTAGATGGGCTCCTCAAACCTTTTCGATCTCCTTGTATATTTAGGATCTCCTTGCCGTAAGGCACACGCACGATCTTCTCATCACAAAGTATATGAGCACGATACTTCGAGAACCAATCCATACCAATGATGACATCGAAACTTCCTAACGTGACGGGTAGAAGATCTATGTTGAAAGGACGATTCAGGAAATTTAACGTGCAACCGCGAATGATAGTCTTAATCCTTTCTATGTTCCCATTAGCTAACTCTACATCATAACCAATTCCTAAGGCCATCGGGGGTTTCTTTAGTAAGGGTGCAAAAGTAGTGGACACAAAACTCCTATCGGCACCAATATCAAATAGTATAGAAGCATAACGATTATTGAGAAGGAACGTACCAGTAATGACGTTCGGATCTTCTCCTCTCTCGTTCCCAAGTGTATACACTCTCCCATGAGCAGCTCCTACTTCCACGCGTTGGTCCTCATTGTCTTGACATCCACGGTTTCCTCCAACTCCACGGTTTCCATGATTGTACCCATTACCAACCGATCCTTGATTTCCTCGGTTCCACGATTCCCTACACTCATTCCTATAGTGTCCCTTCTTTCCACATCCATAACAAGTAACATTTGCCTTACTCATAGCTTCAGGAGTAGCTTGAACCATAGCAAGTGGTCGAGCTCTACAGTCCTTAGCTATATGTCCCACTTTTGAGCAATTTTTGCACACCACATTACATCGTCCAGAATGATTCTTGTAACATCGGCCACACTTGGGCGTATCTCCATTGTAGCTCTTCTTATCTCTATCTCCCATAGCATAAGCTCTAGTAGTTGCCTGTCGTTTGTTTCGGTGATCATTACCCTTAGAGTGATTATCCCTCTTCCTCTTTCCATTCATGTCTTTCTCAGCTTCTTCCAATACCAATGAGTCCATCAATTGTTGAGCGATCGTGATAGCCTCATGAATATTTACAAGCTTAGCAGAAATCACATTGTTCCTTGTAGCTACCGGTAACCCATCGGTATACCGCTCAATCCTTTGAGTCTCAGTCCTAACCATATCTGGGCAAAGCAAGGCTAACTCTCGGTAGCGGCGATTGTAAGTTGCCATGTCGGTACCTTTCACCTTGTGATTTCAGAACTCAATCTCCAGCTTCTTAACCTTGTTCCTTGGGCAGTAAGTCTGAATCAGCAAAGACTTAAATTGCTCCCAAGTTATAGCATATGCCACATCACTCCCAACCGAATTTCGGTAATTGTTCCACCAAGTTAAAGCTTCATCCTTAAAGGTAAAAGAAACAAACTTTACCTTAGCGTTCTCCGCATAATTGCTGACATTAAACACTGACTCGGTCTTCTCTATCCACCTGACCAAGTAGACCACTCCTTCAGTCCCACCAAACTCCATGGGTCCACAAATTCGAAACTCCTTGTAGTTACATCCATTAGCACGAACAGGTGGAAATATTCCAGCAGAATTGTTGGAATGATATGACTCAGCTAGTAACTCAGCAACTCGTTGCTCTACAAGTTGATTGATCATTGCTTGATCCACAGTAGGTGCATTAGGTGGAGCATGATCATTGTCTCCCTGAACATCAACATTTTGATTCCTGTTGTTGCGATTAGTAGTGTCCAGGTTATCAGGAGTAGGGGTTTCAACATTTCAAGTAGGACGGCGTCCTCGGCGACTAGGGGTAGTCGCGGCAGTTCCAGTTCGGGTAGCTCTGACAGGGTTTCGTCATGGGGCCATTGATCTGAAACATCATACAAGGTTCGTAAGTCTCCGATAGCACTTATCATACGCACACCAAGAATTGAATAAATGAAGCCAAGTCATGGAAAGAATATCAATCATGCACCACAAGACATCAATACGACGAATAGGAACTCATTTTTCATAACATCCAAAAATCACATAACATCATATAATAATAACCATCATCCATACAATAGCGATCCAACATCGTTCCAACTACCAAAAACACAAAAGATACTAATCGTTCCAAACGAGATGAATAATCAACGAAAAATACATCAAAATATGATAACTAGCTTTTCTAACCGAACACTCCTCGGTGTAGAAAGCAACAAGACAACATAACCCAACTATCTAGCCATTATGCTGGCGTAGGCTCCTCAACTCCTGCCTCAAACCATCTAGCTCTCTCCACAATGATCCTAACTCCACACTATGGGTGTCGCTATCTCTCGTGAGGTCTGCTACCTCCTTCTCTAACTCAGTGTTTCTCTGCCACAACTTACGATCGGCCTCGCGAGCTGTGATGAAACCTCGCTGTAAGCTCTCAATATGCTCATGAATCTCCATCATGCCTCTCCTCATCTCAGTAACTCTCCTCTCAGCCATAACCAAGTCAATCCTCAACTCTCCAATGAACTCAACGGTCACCCTATCAATCCACTCAGACATACGTGTAACCCTTTCACCTAAAGCAGTAATCTGAGCCCACATCCTACCAGTCTCACCCAACTCTGCCTACTCAGTAGAAACCTCAGATGGCGCGTCCGACGCCACGGGACTACTAGGTGGTGAATCGAACAAAAACGGATGATCAGGTGAAACAGGCTCTAACGGATGTATCGGAGAATCAGGCTCCTCGGCCTGAGCTGGCTGTGCTAGCAAACCATCATCATCAGGCATCTCCTCCTCCTGAGGATCATCCTCCTCCTTAGGGTCATCATCACCCTGCTCAGCCTCCTGAGGGTCATCAGCCTCATCCTCACCCTCGTACTCCTCCTCCTCCTCATCGGAAGAGTACTCCATCAATCGCCATCTCCTAACAGGTGAACCATGTGGTGATGGGGTAGGTGATCTAGGACGACGCAATGATGTAGGTGGTGCATCTGACGGAAGGGCGTACCGACATACGTGTCGTAGCTCGATGGGCAAAACGTGGAGCCACACGAGCCAAAGCCTGATGAAGAGTAAGCTTTCTCAAAGTACCAGGGAGCCCTAAAGAAGATGAGGGTCCCTACGTAGTAGGTGCAGCAGGCGGTGCAGAAATAGAAGCTGTCGGTGACGCAGTAGCTGAATGCATGACAATCTTGTAAGGATCATTAGGAACCATGGTGATCTGTGCTGGGCGTACAGGTGCAGTAAGAATATCCTCAACAACGTCGAACTTACGGGAGGCCATAGTCTGTGACAATGGCGTAGGGTAGGTGTAAGTGTTTCAAAACAACTAAACCGCAAACTCAAAATACCGTATCAAACCATCATAAAAAAAAATCCCAATCGTATAGTTCAAGAAAGATTTAAAATACCGCATTACTAAAACATTTATATAAACAATTAAGCCATATAATTCCTCAAAACGCCATCATATCACATAATCAATAAATCCTAAATCCTCAAATCGTCTCAAAACCTCATATCTACTAATCATCTCAATATACCTTAATATAAACAATGATGCTTCGGCTTGGCGGACTGGCGGGCATTAGTCGAGGATCGTTTTCTATAAAAATCGGTTATAGTTTAGGTGTCTATTTACCTAGTTCTCTATAGCCTTGGCTCTGATACCAATCTGTAACACCCCCAAAATTTGGTACAGCGGAAGACTCAGCAAGTTTTCGAGGTTTTACGGGGATTCGTATCCATTCAAAGTCATGAAAGAACGAGATAAAGTAAACATAAGAAAAACACAACTAAATGGGGTTTTGAAGTTTACATTTATCCCAAGAATTATCCAAAGTAAGGCCCAAAATAAATAAACTTAGGTCCACAATAACATATCAGAGTTTTAAAAAAATAGATCCATAAACCAGGTACCATAGCCAAGCCTCCAATCCAAGCATCAAAGGGCATCACTTAATTACCTGAGAAAACGCGCTAAAAGTCAGCTTTCGCTGGTGAGATCATAGGTTTAATTTTATAACTAAATCAAGTGGACATATACGCAAAACGCTTGCTAGCTAGACTAGGTCTCGATCATCCAACCAAACGAACCAACCAAAACTAACTAACCCTATAGGTGCATGTTATAGCTCAAATCAATCAAATCAATAGCTTACCTAGTTCATGACTAGGCCTCGCTCCATAAACAATCCAATAGCTTACCTAGTTCGGGACTAGGCCTCGCTCAACAACCCATCAATAGCTTACCTAGTTCAGGACTAGGCCTCGCTCTATAACCAAATCAATAGCTCACCTAGTTCAGGACTAGGTCTCGCTCTATAATCTACCTAGTTCCATAAGCATAGCAAGTTTTAAAATAAACAAAGCGATAATAGTCCACATAAAATAATTTGCACGTTTCTCACCCCAAGTATTGAAAACAAAGTTCAAGAGTAAAAGTGGGGCTATGACTCACCTCAAGTCCAGCAATCAGCAAAAGAAATCGATAGATGTAAGACGTAAAGCAACTCAAATAACAGCAACTACAGACTCGACACCTCCTAACAATATAAACGCGTTCAGAATCATTTCCTCAAAATCAAATATTCCCAATCCCGATCGTATTCCATTTTACTTTCCAAAAATAAATCCATTTCTCGTATTATCCTCATATAGTTTGGAGTTTGACGTTTGGTATCCATGTGGGTGGAGGGTCGACATAACTCACAACAAGAAGCCACAACAACAAAAAAACAAGATAAACACTCTATAGATCTAATATTAGCCCAATATATTAATTAAATAAATCATCGAAGTTTATCAAATCCGTCGATTTGGTAATCCCCCATATTTATCTACGTAATATATTGTTCTAAGATTATACCCAAACCTAAATCACATAGCACGAAGAATACTATATGGTCAGTATCAAAGTTTAATAAATTCCCTATATATATCGTCAAGTTTACCAAATTCGTCAATTTAGCCAACTCCACGAGATATTTAGTAATTTATTATTCCTGTACACGTACCACAACCTATGGGCGTTGTAGCATACAATGCCCATTAATATATTCATTTTATATAGCTAAATAAACCCTATTTAACCCGTCGATTAAATAGGTTACGTAGTTATAGAAAATGGATATATTAATCGTCACTTATCCGTGACAAACACAAAAGTCACAAAATAATAATATGGTCCACTTGGACTCAAGTGACCACCACCCCGTATAACTCAAAAGTTTTCCCTCGTTTATTAAAAGATATATTTTATTTAATAATTACCCAATGTAAAAGATTTCGTCGTTATTTATAGTTTTTTTATTTATAGTAACGCTCCCGACATTTATCACACTATTCTCATAGTATATTAATTATCGTCACGTTATTATGATATGTTACTCGTGATCGTTTTATTTTTAATATACGCATTTATATATTTATATATACGTTTTTCACGTCTATATACTTATATAAACGGTTATATTACCAATAATATTATTATGAATTTTATTATTAATGTTTTGATTATAAATAATTATCGAGTTATATGAGATGGTCACATGTCTGAGTCATCACTCTCGGCTCATTGTCCAAGTCCAAAATAATATAACCAAGTAACAATCAATTAATCCAACTCCGTCCAACAATTCCCAAATCACGTGCTACAACAATAGGGTCCGACTACGGCACCCGACTAACCTATCTCCGTCATCTAATTTGACCGTCTCACAATCGGTCCCCAATACTCTTTTCGCCAACACATCTCCAAAATACCAAAATTTATATAGTTGCCGAGACCATGAGGTTTCGACCTCAACATTACCTTCGGTCCACAATGCAAGGACAACACAAATAATAATAGTAACAATAAACAACAACAAGAATAGCAGCAAGAAAAACAAGTATCCAAGATGAGGAGATGACCAAACCACTTGGTCTCGGGTCACCCCCTAGTCGGCTACAACAAAGCCGAAAGACACACCAAGACTTGGGTGGTCTTGGCTTGGCTCTATCGAGCTATAACAACCAAACGGACTCCTTGGGTCTTTGGTGTCACAACAACAACAACAACAACATGAAACGAGAGACCCTTATTGGGGCTCGGCCTGAATATACGAGCCAAAAAACGCGACCCCGAGACCTCAAGGGTCTCGGTTATGCTCAATCCGAGCATCCATCCAACCAAGCAACATCAACCCGCTTAAATCCAACCATGAATTCGAAACCAAATCGACCCAACCCGGATACCAAACCATATCTTTATAAAAAATCTTTCCCATTATCTTTTTACTCTTTAAATCTTGCCCCAAAACCATTATTCAAGACGAGTTTGACTCAATTTAGTCAAACCCACGTGTAAAAACGTGTTTTCTCACCTTCCAACTCACGGATCTATATCAATCTTCAAAGAAATGATGGTGGTGGTGTTGATCCCAGTTGAGCTAATACGATCTTATATAGAAGTTAACTTAAACAAATACTTAAGCTTAAATGCGGAATATAAAAGCTTAACTTAAGAAGATTAAGAATTCTCTTTCAACACTTCAATATTTATTAATACGAGCACTCAATAATGCTAGGGTTTTACAACCTTGAAGTGAATAATAATGCGTACATAAACTAACCCTAGGATCCTCCTTTTATAGGCCAAGGAGTCCTACTAGGTTTACAATACCTTTCTCTACAAGATAAGAATAATCTAAATAGATAAACTATACAAAAAATCTATTCCATAATTATCCTATCGTATACAATGTTAATCTCTTCAGCAGTAGTTTCACCAAGCAGCAGATTGTCTTCAGCAGCAGAGTCATTAACACTAGCAGCAGTTTCATTGTAGCAGCAGTATTACTCAGCAGCAGAGTTACTTAGCAGCAGTGTTACTTGGTCAAAACCCAACAATCCTCCCCTAAACTTAATATTTATTTCTAAATATTTAAGTTTCTTCAAAGCTCAATTCATCACTTGGAGGATGCTTCCAAACACTTCAACTCTTTTGAATTCAGTTGATCAAATATCTTCTTATACTTTGACAGCAAATTGAATGCTTGATCATCAGAATCATAATCTTTCTGCAGCTTAAGTGTTTTATCACCATTAACCATCTGATTGACAATATTCCAGTATCTTACCACTGGATAATCTACTTCAGCTAGCATATACAAAGTAGTTGGTCCAAGTTCTAGTACATGAACTCCAGAATCTTGAAAGAGTCTCCATTTTCTTACTTTGTATTCTACTATCTCTGTCCATTCAGAATCATCCATTGAAGGATCAAACATAAGTTTAAGAGCTCTCCACATAACATTATCAGAAGCAGTTAAGATATGATCAATTTGATCTACCTCATACTTTTTACCATCAAATTTCTTAGCTCCAAACTTTGCCTTGTATAACTTCCACAAGTCTTCAACATCCTCTCTATCAAAGTAATGTAACATCTGTTGAAATCTAAGAAATCTGTGAGACTTACCATCAGATCTCTGAACATCATGAAATACTCCAATGTTAGCATCATAACCTGTAGTTACTTTGATGATAGGATATTTAACTCCTAATGGTTTGGCATCAACCACTTCAGGATCTTCCATCTTGCCAACCACAGTGTAACCCTTCAATTGTTCTTTTTGATGCTCAGAAGGAATATGATCAAGACCATGTTTAAACTCATCTCCTTCAGGCATAGAACTACTACCTTCTCCAATCTTTCTCTTCTTCTTTGCAACTGACTTATGAATAACACCTTTTCTTTTATCACCCTGCACAGAAGAAGTAGTCTTTGCTGCATCACTTTCAAGCTTTTCAACATTAACTTCTTGAACATACTCTGCTTCAGCTACCTTTTCAGGCACCAACTTCTTATTCATCTTATCAATTTGTTCCAAGTCCTCAGCACATCCCATAACATAAAAAGTATCTGTTCTCTTCTTTGTTTGTTGATACAAATCAAAAACTTCTTTGTCAGAGTAAGCTTTCAATTGCACCAATGTCCATCCACCCATATTCTTTAGATATCTTTCATACTCTTTCCTTTGCTGTTTAACTGTTGGACCTTTGAATACTTTAACCTTTCTTCTAGCAGCAGCATTCTCTTTTCTCTTATTAGAAGCAAAGTTACTATACCAAGATTGCACATTAAAATTTGGAACTTCATTTTCTTCAATCTTGATCAGCTTGTTTAATTCAATATCAGCAGCAATTCTGATCTTTTCATCATCCCATTCATCATACATTCTTAAACCTTCAGTCTCTTTCTCAGCCAGCTGCTGATCTTCCAAATTAAACAACTCTTGTGTTTTAATAGCAGCAGCTTCATCATGTTCAACTTGCAATGGCTTAGGCCAAGAATCAAAAGGCACATCAGTAAAATCAACCCCTTTATATATCCACCTCTGAACATCAACTTGCTTGCCTTTACTCTTATCAGTAGAAGATGATGTGATTGTCTTCTTTTGAGTAGCAGCAGGTTCTCTAATTGTTATTCCTTTTTGAGGTTTTCTTGTTGTTGATGTTATGTTTGTTGTTGTGATAGGTTGTGATAATGATGGAGTTGGTAATTGTGGTGTATGAGCCTCAGCAGTAGTCTTCTTACTTAGCAAGACCATTGCCTCTGCAGCAGCATTGTCCATAGATCCAGCAGCAGAGTCTTGTACTTCAGCAGTATTCACTATTCCACTAGCAGCAGAACCATCAACATTCTTAGCAGCAGAAACATGAACAGCAGTAGAGTCAGCAATAGCAGCATTTTCCACTGAATCTTCCAAAGTCTTTAACACATTACCCATCAACCCTGTTGCCTTCACAAGTTGCTCAGACTCCAAAGTTTTAAGAGTATCTACCACCTTTTCTTGTGCAGCAGCCACTTTTTCCATAACAACTTCATTCCCAGACTTATCAGCAACCACAAAATCTTCATCATTCTGAGGACTATCCACATCCATATCTTCCATCACTGGAACCTCCCCTGAAACTATTCCAGCATCCATATCTTGAACTTTATCAACTTTTTCAAGACTTACCTCCCCTGAATCCATGACAATCTCTTTCCTCCCCTGTTTGGAAGCATCCTCTTCCAAATGAGTAGATGGTTCAGAAGAACTTACAACCTGAGTAGTCCCCACTTTCTTCAATCTGTGCAATGAGGTTGAAGATTTTGATTTCTTGAAGCTCTTAATCTGTTTTCGCATTTTGATGATGACCTTGGCTTGACCAGCAACAGCATCAGATAGATTAAGAACCTTATCTTCCAAAGACTCACATTTCAACCCCAAAGCTGTACAAGTAGCCGTCAATTCTTTTATAAGTTCCATTGTAGTCTCATCACTTCGACCTGTATTACCTGGTCCGAGAGGTGAATCACTGACATTGTCATCATGTACAAGTGGATCCGTCAATTCATGAGTCACTGGCCTGTCCTCATCACTTCGACCTGTGTGACCTGGTCCGAGAGGTGAATCTTGGGACAAAAACTCAGTATCAAACCTAGTTTGATCATCTGAGCCCCCTATGTTTTCCATTTGGCTAGGGTTACCATCCTGAAAATCAGACTCATAAGAATCTTTTTCTCTAGATGTTGCCGTGGTTTGGGTCTTAATGATGTTATCACTGTCCTGCTCTGCTGCTAAGCTAGAAGCAGTAGTGACAGCCCTTGCCAACATGTCCTCTCCATCACCTAGGACAGCCTCATCTGGTACAGCCATACTAACACTATCCTGAGGTAGATTAGTGTCCTTTTTGGTTTTCCTACGTGTATATTGTTTTGTAGGTTGTGTAACAGATGTAGTAACATTGGGTGTGTGATGGGAATCAGTGGGATTTCCTGATCCTTCACCCTGGTTGGTGTGCACAATTTGTTCCATAAAAGAAGTAAGATTTGTATGTGCACCAGAAAAACCTTTGCCATGTTTATTCAAAAAGGTAAAAGTCCTTGAAGCCAATTTTGGAGCATCATATTCAGAAACATGGGTTCTTGTTTTGGAAATTTGTTTTTCAATAAAGATTTGAAGAAATCTTGGATATAGCAAATAAGAACCATCTTCAACACCTTTAAACAACCCAGCCAATATCATTTTTGAAAAATTAAATGGTTGACCTTTGCACAGACATATCATTGCAGAAGCAATGGTAGTACTGAACTCATGCCACCCAGATGTTTTAGGACTCAAACAATGAAGGAATAAATGTATCAAAAACTTGTATTGAGGACAGAGGAGAGCTTTTTGAAATTTTAAATTTGTATGTTTCCCCTCATATCCCAATTCTTTTAAACCAGCAAAAATAGCATCATTGGCAAGGCAAGTGGTCTCTGTCTCATCATCTAAGAGAAGAAATTCCCTTATTGATGATTCAGTGACACGAACCTTTTGCCCATCAACAAAAGCACTGACATGTTTTTCCCCATTCATAGTTTTGATTTTGGCAGTAAACCAAAACTGTTTGATGTAGGAAGCATATATAGTAGGGTTCACAGTGAGTGCATACCTAAGAGAAGTAGCATTCAAAAACTTTACCATGTCTGTGAAACCTTCAGGAACTAACTCTTCATTCAAAACGACCACACTGTTGTGTTGCTCAACCCAGGTACGTTGTAGCTCCATGAATTAGGTTTAGTGAATTTGGGGATTTGTGATTATTGGAATGATTAGGTGTAAGGGTTTGTGATAACTTCAATTGAGAACATATGAAAACCAACTATGAAGGTCAATTAGGTTTTAAACTGATGGATGAAAGTTACACATAACACCCTCTTACTTACGACCATAGCAGCAGAACCATGTCATTCACAACTAGCAGCAGAGTGATAGAACTAGCAGCAGAGTGAACTGGAGCCAGCAGCAGAGTTGACTATCGACCTTGGTCAAAAATACATAACAATTAATGCACATATCACTCCGTAATCCCTATAAAACCGGCGAGATCTTTTCCCCAAATTATGCAATCAAACCCTAATCTCTTTCAAAAACGCCTCACAAACAATTAATACTATCCATCTTTGCAATCAAATCATCACACAATGAAATCAACACCCGAAATTATCAATATCTCATCCGATTCATCATCCGAAGATGAGAGCCCATTTGAAACCTATGTACCGCCATTCCGTCCTCCTCATGGTGGTTGTAGAACCAAAGAGCAAGCAAAGAAGAGAAAACATGATCTTCCGGTGTTCAAAGATCTCCTCAATTTGAATCAAACCCCTAGCACTTCCAGGGGTAAAGCTGTGATGACCCCACAATCTCCATCATCTTCAGAGTCTTCAGAAGATACAGCTTGGATCCCTGTTAGGCAACCATCCCCAAAAGAGCTTGTATCCCCTTTCATCTACACATCATCAGATGAAGATGAGGAAGAACCACCAACCAATCCACCCGCCACTCCTGAGAGGCCACAATCTTCAAGGCCAAGGCCACAATCATCAAGGTCGAGGCCACAACCATCACCTGGTCTTTCTCTTGGACCATCAAGACAAAACCCTCCTCTCCCAAAGGATAGAGAGGTTGTGCTTGGGCTTCCATGCCCTAGGAAGATGTAGGTTTAGGTGTTAGGTTATGATTTCAGCTTTTGTATTTTGTTTTTTGATGTTTGATCTTAGTACTTTTCTGGAATGAATGAATGATAAGATCTGTCTTGTTTAATTGCTTGCAAATCACCATTCATATATCTGCAAAATGTTAGACCAAACACCACAAAGCAAACAACCAACATATGTACTAGCAGTAGAGTTAGAAAATCAATGAGCAGCATAGTACATTATATCTCAAACATATACATATTAACAAGCAGCAGAATAACAAGCAGCACATGCATTACAAACTTTAACAAAAACAAAGAGATAAGTTTTTCAAAGATTAATCATACCAATGTTTGCAATTAAAAATTGAAACCTCCCCACATCAAACTGTTTAGTGAGAAGATCAGCAACATTGTTATTAGTATGAATTTTAACAATTTGAATCAACTTCTTTTCATAGCAATCCCTTATGAAGTGATGCCTTATCTCTATATGTTTTGTTTTAGAATGAAACACAGGATTTTTAATTATGCAAAGTGTGCTGTTGTTATCAATATGGATTTTAGTATTCATGAAATTGTACCCATAATCCAATAATTGATTCTGCATCCATAAGACCTGTCCACAGCAACTTGAAGCAGCCACATACTCAGCTTCTGTTGTTGAATTAGCCACCACTGTTTGCTTCTTGCATTGCCATGACACCAACCTGCTTCCAAGAAATTGACAACCCCCTGTTGTAGACTTTCTATCCAAAGAAGCTCCAGCATAATCACTATCTGAGTAGGATACCAAATCAAATGGTGAATCCTTAGGATACCAAAGGCCCAATTTTGGTTGATACCTCAGATATCTAAAAATTCTTTTCACTGCATTGAGATGTGATTCCTTGGGACACACTTGAAATCTTGCACAGGCACATACTGCAAACATAATATCAGGCCTTGATGCAGTAAGATACATCAATGATCCAATCATAGACCTGTACAAGTGTATATCCACTTCCTTTCCATGTTCATCCTTCAGCAATGGCTTATCTTTTTCCATGGTAGTCTTGGCAGGCTTAGCATCTTCAAATCCAAACTTCTTCAAAATATCATTGACATACTTATC
This sequence comes from Artemisia argyi, assembly GCA_030686995.1. Classification (NCBI taxonomy): domain Eukaryota; kingdom Viridiplantae; phylum Streptophyta; class Magnoliopsida; order Asterales; family Asteraceae; genus Artemisia; species Artemisia argyi. The sequence goes on along the minus strand of CM060694.1, from coordinate 166,878,478 downwards.
CTGACTGATAAAGATGCCATTTTCTTTCTGTGTAACTTGCAGACCTAAGAAGAAGGTGAGTTCTCCCATTGAACTCATAGCAAACTTGTCCTTCATAAGCTTCTCAAAACTAACACACATAGCTTGGTTTGTAGACCCAAAGATGATGTCATCAACATAAATTTGAACCAGCAAAATATCATCTTTTTGTCTTTTGAGGAACAAAGTTTTATCAATCTTGCCCCTGCTGAACCCAGACTCTAGCAAGTAGGTTGACAAGGTGTCATACCAAGCTCTAGGAGCTTGATGTAGACCATACATTGCTTTATTTACCTTGTAGACTTTGTCAGGATGATCAGGGTCTTCAAAGCCTGGTGGTTGAGACACATAAACTTCCTCAGTAATGGTCCCATACAGAAAAGCACTCTTCACATCCATTTGATACACTACAAAGTCTTTGTATGAAGCATAAGCCAAGAATATTCTAATAGCCTCTATTCTTGCCACAGGTGCAAATACTTCATCATAATCAAGGCCTTCTTGTTGTGTGTATCCCTGTGCTACTAACCTTGCCTTATTTCTTATGACAATTCCTCTCTCATCTCTTTTGCATCTGAAAACCCATTTTGTGCCAATCACTCTTTTACCATTTGGCAGCTCAACCAAAGTCCATACTTCTTGCAGCTTGAATTGTAAAAGCTCATCTTGCATTGCTTCTACCCAACTTGCTTCTTGTAAGGCTTTGTAAGTGTTTTTGGGTTCAATTTGAGAAAGAAAACATGCAAACAGGCAATTTTGAAGATCTTTATGACTATTTCTTTGATGCAGAGATCTGGCAAAGAAACTTTGATGTTGAGGATCTTTCAAGGCTTTAGTCATCTGCCTAGTTTGAATGGATGAATGTGGATCACTTAAGATTTGATCTTTTGGATGATCCTTGTGTATTCTTGTGGTAGGTGTAGGACTAACAGGAATAATGAGTTCCAAGTTAGTAACATCAGCAGCAGCTCCAAATAACTCACCATCAAGTGCATCATCATCTGTGTCATAATAAATATTCTCTAGAGGAGGCATATTTGGATCGTCAGGATAGATAGATTCAGCAATAGGTCTGCCCTGAGAGTCCAAATTAGGAAACATTGAAGTAACAGTAGAGTTAGTAGGCTTGGAAGCAGAATGTGGTGGAGCAGTAGTTGTAACTTTTGGCTTAGCAGTAGATTCTTCTGAGTCAGCAGCAGAGTCTTCTGGCTTTGTAGGAGAGACATCAACAACTACTTTGAGAGGCTCATTACTATCTTTTTCTGCTTCAATTGGTATTTCAATACCTTCTTCAGTTTCCTTAGGTTTATCATGAGAAACAACATCATCTTTAGGGCTGTGATCTTTCTGAAAGGGTACAAAGGTTGGACCAATCTTCAATTTCTCAATCACAACAAACTCTTCCTGTGGTTTATCAACACTGGCAATAACAGGAACATAGTTCATTGTTTTGGCAAGAATATCAACATCAAATAACCATTCTGGTCCTTTCCCTGCAGAATTATATGTGTTCTCACTAAACTTGATATGCAGATTCTCCTCTACATGTTTGGTTCTCTTATTATAAACCCTAAAGGCTTTACTATTTACAGAGTAACCAACCAAATTACCTTCATCAGCTTTTTCATCAAACTTGCCTAGCTGATCCTTTGTATTTAAAATGGTAATAGGACATCCAAATGGTTTGAGAAAATCAATCATTGGCTTCTTTCCATGAAATAGCTCATATGGAGTCTTGTTATGAGGCTTGACTACCTTACTTCTGTTTTGCACAAAACATGCAGTGTTTACAGCTTCAGCCCAAAAAGGTACAGGTAGTTTTGAATCAGATAGCATAGTTCTTGCAGCCTCAATAAGTGTCCTGTTTCTTCTTTCTGCAACACCATTTTGTTGTGGAGTTCTTGCTACACTGTACTGTCTAAGTATTCCTTTTCCCACACAAAATTGATTCATCTCACTGTTCTTGAACTCAGTACCATTGTCACATCTGATAATCTTTACCTTGTGATTGTGCAGGTTTTCAACTCTTGTAATGAAAGCTTTGAGTACTCCTGGAGTTTCATCTTTGGTGGCAAGAAAGAATACCCATGTAAACCTGCTAAAGTCATCAGTGACAACCAAACAGTATGACTTCTTGTTCAGACTTTTTACAAATACAGGCCCAAATAAATCCATGTGTAGCAAGTGTAGTGGCACAGTATTTGTGTTTACAATCTTGGACTTGAAAGAAACTCTGTGTTGTTTACCCTTTTGACATGCAACACAAGTTTCACAATTCTCAAAAATCTTTGTAGGCATACCCCTCACAAGATTTCCTTTCACCAATTTGTTCATAGTCTTGTAGTTCAGATGTCCCAGTCTTCTATGCCATAATTTGGACTCATCAATAGTGGCCTTTGCAATTAGACAAGTCAAAGCCCTCTTAGGAATAATATTCTTAATATGGTCACTGTATATATTTTCCTTTCTAGGGACCTTCAGTAACACAGATTTGTCATCTGGTAATTGAAAATCAGGAGAAAGAATCATACACTCAGTGTCTGTAAAAAGAACAAAATTCTTTTTGTCACACATTTGTGAGACACTAAAAAGGTTAAACTTAAGTCCTTTCACAAGAAACACCCTCTCAAAGTCCAAATTACCAGTCCTTAGAGTTCCAATACCAACAATTTTTCCACCTTTTGGATCATTCCCAAAAGCTACATAACCACCATCAAAAACCTCAAGATCTTCAAGTTGAGATTCATCCCCAGTCATGTGTCCAGAGCATCCACTGTCAACAATAACCATATCCTTAAGCTCATCCAGTAGATTGACCTGCACATGAAAAATAAAGAAATCAGTTTCTCTTGATGACCCAAGCCATTACTGACTTGGATCTGCCCTGTGCATCAGTATAATCAAATTTCTTCAAATCACTTGATGCACTACTATTCTTGGAAACAGAGTTTGAAACATTTGTTTTTGGTTTCCAAGTCCAGCAAGCTGAGGCCTTAACAGCATAATAGTGATTACCAACAACTGTATTTGGAAGATGTTTTGGCTCAGAAGTAGAAAGTTTTAAACTAGCAGCAGATTGCTTACTAGCAGCAGAATGCATTCTAGCAGCAGAGTGCTTACTAGCAGTAGAGCCATTTGAAGAACTAGTTGTTGATTTGAAAACACCATTTGATTTAGCAGCATAAATAGATCTAGTAGCACCAGATCTCAACAAAACAGCTCTTGGAACCATGTTTCTATTAGGATGTGGGTGAGTATGTTTAGTTGCATATTTGTGATTCACCCTAGTGTATTGATTCCAAACAGGCTTTTGGTGTTCAGAACATCTAACAATCAAGTGGTCAAAGCTACCACACTTATAACAAGCCTTCTTTTGTAATTGAAACTGATCACCTAATCTTTTTGAAACTAGGTTATTAAAGTTTCTTTGGTTACCCCTAGGCTTATTATTGAACCTTTCCATCTGTTCTCTAGGTATCTCATTGTACTCTACCAGTTTTCTAGAAAAGTTATTTCCTAACACAGGTTTAACAAACTTTACCTGTTCCACCTTAGGCTTAACCTGAGTAGGAATTTCTTCCTTTTTAAAACTTTGTTTTGGTTTAACCTGTTCCTCTTCACTATCACTATCACTATACCATTCCTCAATAATTGGAGCTTCAGGAAATTTTCTATCCTCAACCTTAGGTGTCTCAATTTTACTTGTACTACATTCACCTACAGGTTTTCCAATTTCTAGCTCACTAATGAAGGATAGCTCTTTGCATGGTGGAGCATAAGCACTTTTGGCTGGAGGAGCCACTTCATTATATCCTATTCCACTGCCTTTTCTCATCAAGGTGCTCTCTATTGACTTATTAACCATATCAGAAGCAAATTGTTGTTTTTGTACTCTCACTACATGTTTTTCTTTTTCAGCAAGAGCAGCTTCTTTTTCTTTTTCAGCTTCTTCTAACTTATTTTTAAGAACTTCTACTTCACTATTTTTCTTAAAAATTTCTATATCTCTGAGATTAAGTTGTTCTACATATTCCTTTTCACACTCTTTGAGATATTCTAACCTTCTCTCAACATTTTGAAGACCTACTTTATAACCTAAGTTATCAAGTTTTAGGTGTTCAACTTCTCTATTTAAACTCTCATTCCTAGCCTTAAGAACTTCTATAGTGTCAGAACAAGATTTAAAAGAACATCCAGATGATTCAGAATCATTAGATACCTCAGAGTCAGAGCCTGATGATGAACCATATGCCATAAGTGCAAAGTTATGCACTTTGGGTTGAACAGCAGCAACCAAAGAGAAATTTGGTTCCTCTTCAGCCATATCACTCCAGTCATATTCTCCCAGTCCATCACAAGCTACCATTGCAGACTTTGATTCTTCAGTCTTCTTTGGAACTTCAGCATTCTTCTTTGGAGATCTACACTCTCTAGCAAAGTGTCCCTTCCTGTTGCAATTGTAGCATTCAATCTTAGACTTGTCAAACCCTGGACTCTCCTTAGCCTTGTATTTGACTTCTCTTCCAGTCTTTTTCCAGAACTTTCTTGCTCTTAAAGTCAACATTGCCATTTGCCATTTGAGATCAATTTCTTCAAGATCATCTGGATCAATATGATCCAAATCTTGATTTATGACATGTGATCTTATGGTTGTAGTAAGCTCAGCCAAGAATGCACATAAAGCAACATCACTGGTAGAAACCTTGTCATTTGAGCTAGCAGCAGATCCAGATCCATCAGCAGTAGATACTCCATAAGCAGTAGAGTGAGTATCTTGTGTCTCTTTGGATTTTGAAGAAACAAAAGCAAGATTTTGTGTACTAGAAGATGAAGTAGAAGAAGTAGCCAATTCAGATTCATACACCCTTAAATTGTTGTAGAGGCTCTCCAACTTCATTGTTTCAAAGTCAGGCTTATTCCTCCACACCACTGTATGCATACTCCATTCAGGTGCAAGACTTCTTAGGAACTTGAGATTCACATCTTCCTGTGGAACAACATAACCAACAAGCTTTAGATGACTAACTAATTGATTTAGCCTGTTGTATGTGCCAATTATCTTTTCTCCAGGTTCAGAAGTAAAGTTTTCAAACTGATGCTTCAACATATTCTTTCTGGACTTCTTAGTAGCATCATTCCCTCCAAACCTGAATTCTACTGCATCCATTAATGCTTTTCCTGTTTCACAATCATCAAAGTCCATTTGAAATTCATTAGGTATTCCCATTAAGAGAATACTATGAGCCTTGATTTCCAGCTTCCTAGTTGCATTAGCTTCAGCAGACTTGATTGGTATCTCCTTACATTCAGCACTCTTCTCTGGTTCAGAATCACCATTAACAATCACATTCCACATGTTGAAGTCGATCATGCGAATGTATTGTCTGATCCTCCTCTTCCATAGCTCATACTCAGAAGGATTGAGCATGGGAACCCTTGAAGCAGTCACCATATGAGTTTCATCACCCATCTTATGCAAACGATTTGGAACAGCAAACTTTAAAGAAACAAAATCTTCTTGATTATAACTTCTAGATCACAAGCTCTGATACCACTTGTTGATCCCAGTTGAGCTAATACGATCTTATATAGAAGTTAACTTAAACAAATACTTAAGCTTAAATGCGGAATATAAAAGCTTAACTTAAGAAGATTAAGAATTCTCTTTCAACACTTCAATATTTATTAATACGAGCACTCAATAATGCTAGGGTTTTACAACCTTGAAGTGAATAATAATGCGTACATAAACTAACCCTAGGATCCTCCTTTTATAGGCCAAGGAGTCCTACTAGGTTTACAATACCTTTCTCTACAAGATAAGAATAATCTAAATAGATAAACTATACAAAAAATCTATTCCATAATTATCCTATCGTATACAATGTTAATCTCTTCAGCAGTAGTTTCACCAAGCAGCAGATTGTCTTCAGCAGCAGAGTCATTAACACTAGCAGCAGTTTCATTGTAGCAGCAGTATTACTCAGCAGCAGAGTTACTTAGCAGCAGTGTTACTTGGTCAAAACCCAACAGGTGGTGTGGTGTACGCGCGGCGGTGAACCAACGAGAGGTGGGGGGTTCACTTTTGAGGCGCGTGTGTTACAATACAAGGTAGAGGAGATTACGGGGAGTGTTTTGGCGATAGTGGTAATGGTGGTGGTGCGGCGGTGAGACGGCAGTGGTGGCGGCTAGTATGGTGGCTAGGGTTTGCTCAAGAATAAGAGAGAGAGATGAGGATGGAGGTTGTGTTTGTATGTTTTGTGTTTGTGTGAGTGGGGCGTGGGTGTTAATACCCACAAACCAAAACCGGCCCTCAAGCCCAAAAAAAAAAATAAAAAAATAAAAAAATTAATAATAATGATAATAATAATAAGATTATTATCAAGAATGTGGGTGAGGTAACCCGATGTAAATAACGCGGACCAAACCCGAAACTTGTTTAAATTAAACCGACTCTCTCGAACCGAGCTCATTCCCAAATATTCAAAATCTCACGATACGTTCCAGAAATATATAATAACCGAACCAAACATTTAAAATATATAAAATTTTGTTAGGTTATCCTAGTTCCGGAGTCAATGTAGTGCCAAATAAATATCTCAAAATAAATCACCACGAATATACCAAACCAATCCAAAAATTAACAATGAACTTCCATAAATATCACAAAGTTTAAAACTACGGTTCAACGTTTACAATTCCCATCACGAATAAACTTTTCAAATATTTAAAAAATCATTAAATTTAAAGTAATGCGGGTTTATAAATTGTTTCCCTAAATTGCCAGTTGTCACAATATTTGCTACAAAAAATGTATCCTAACTGTACTCCAACATTCAAATATCAATTTGCCACTATATTTGCTGCTAATCTCCACCATACCTTACCATGTTCTGTCACTTTTTCCCTGACCTCTTTCAAAATATTCACATCAGGTCTAAGACTTGTACATACAACATCAATTTACTGAACCTTTTTACGCATAATAATCATGCACATTAGGTGATGCCTTCAATTAGGGACAGTCTCATAAATTGAAAATAATTAATGTATAGGTTTTTTCAGAACTCGTATAAGCCGCCCATTAGTCGGTAAAATAAACCCAAACACCCAGTCATACGAATAACAGCCAACCTTTAACAATAACTTCCAATCAAGTAGCTTGACATGTGGGTCGTCTGCATTGATGTTCTACTATACATGGTGTGCAGTTCATGTACTTTAGTTAAACGTTTCTACTTTTTGACTATGGTAATAGTAAAAAAAAGGAAGTTAGTTAACTATTAAAGCCATTGTATTGAATGTGCGCGATAAAAATAATAAATTTTGATACCTGCTAGGGTTCAGGTTATTATTTCCATGTCTTTGAACATTGTGCTAACCTAGTAAGCTCAGCGGTCACATTTGCAGACATCGTTGCCGTTTCAGCTGCATCCGTCATCGCATGGGCAAGTACCGTTACTAATCATGTGATTTTAGAGTTATTTTGTGTGCCAAAAGTATGTGCTACATATGGTAGTAACGATTACCTTTTGTGCTCTTCTAACTTTGCTTTAGCTCTCAAAGTGGAGTCAGAACTTTTTAAATCCTGCAAGAGCGACAATCCAGAAGAATGGATCGTCGTGACTCTGGGCTTCAAGCATCAATAACCTCAGGCTTGAAATCAACCAAATTATGTGAACATAGAACATTAAATAGACAATAAACATAGAACATTAAGTAGACAATAATTCAGCCAACCACAACAAAAGAAATAACAACTGTCAACTACTTTTGTGAACTAATTTAGTTACCTGGATTAAGAAAATAATGTTTATGGCAACAATCAAACATTATTACATCCATAAGTAAAAAGCAAAAATATGCACAATAAACATTTTTATAATGTTTATGCAGAATTGATGAGTGCTCAAACACTCATCATTTTTGGTCAAATCTGAACTGCAAAACATACAAAAATACTCAAAAATGCATCAAAATACTAAAAATATTTCAAAATTGTGTTTTATATGTTTTAGATGCAAAATGAGTAGAAACAAATGAAAAACGTACAAAGTTTGGAAAATTAGCAGTTTCAGTCCCTCAACTTTCAAAAATTGTCAAAACTAGTCCCTGGTCATTCAAAATATGAAAATTATCACCAAAGGTCCTTTTTAAATCATAAGTGGTCATATTTAGTCCTTTGGTGAAAAATCTCAAAAGTTTTGGAAATTTACAAGTTTAGTCATTGGAGTTTAAAAATTGGCAGAATTGGTCCCTGGTGGGGAATTTTTGGAAGAAAAGTCATTTTTTGTCCTTAGAAACTCAAAAGTTATCACATGTGATCCCTGGGTGAAGTTTTGAGAAATTTACATTTTGGCCCCTAAACTTTCAAATTTGACATAAAAGGTCCCTAGGATTTCAATTTTTGGGAAATTACAAATTATGGTCCTTTGGTTATTGGTACTTGACAAGTATGAACCTTTTAATAACTTTTGGAAAATGTCAAATTCAGGCCACAAGTTTCAGCTAATTACATGAATGGTCCTTGTAATTTTGAAAATTGAAATAAAACAATACCGAAACCAAAACCAAATAACCTGATCCAACACCACCTTATACCACCCCAGCCCACCTTTTGACTCCCCAAGCCCATTACCCCTCATCTCAGCCCAATACAAACACAATAACATAATCCCACCCCGTTTTATATTTCACCTCAGTCAAACCCAACCTTTGACCAACCTCCACCTCATCTGCCCCCTTTTCCCACTACCCTGCCACAACCTGCAAACACCATCATCACTACCACCTCCCTCATCCTCTGTCACACTCCACCCCCCCCCTTGCACCTCCAAAAAAATGCTATAATCCAAGAATTACCTTCTGGCATCAAGTATTCAAAGGGAAAACGCCAAAGTCAATTGGGCGCCAAAAAGGTTTAAATGCTCAGGATTAATCCAAATGATCCAAGGGTTGTAAAACTTACTGGGAAAGGACAAAGGGTTGTGCAGAAACCCTAATTGGGAAATATAAAAGAGAAGGAAAGCAGCAGTTAACAAGAGTTAGTTTAGTTTTAGGTTAAAATTAAAAATGTCAAATTAGTGTAATTTCCTTTTATAAATGTAATTTTAGCTTTCTCATTGTACTCTAAGCATTATTAGTTAATGAAAAAGTACCTTTAATCACAAGTTTCAGTTTATTGTACTAAGTTTGTATTTTCCAAGTTCCTCTGAAATTTCTTATTTTGGTTTAAGACCTGTGAAAGTGTTGCTTCTTTGTTCCATTAAACTTATTTAAAGTATTTTGTAAGCCTTTTTCAAGCTCAGTGATTAGTTAAACAAGATTTAGTTAAAAATCCAAAAATACAAAAATAGTGAAAAATATCTGAAAAAGAAAAAAACAAAATGAAAATGGAAGAAGAAAAAGGAATGAAGGAGAATGTTGTGGGTTAGTGACCTTGAGGAAGGTCTATAGGGGGTGTTTGAGATCTGGGTATTGTATTCTCATCTTGAATGCTTGTAAGATTTTTGACTTTTCCTTTTTTGTGCACTAATCTACCTTAGCTCATTATAGTTGTAATTTGATGTTTAATTCAGTTCAAGTGTGCTTATTTTATGCTAGTGTAACCTCAGATAATGATTTCATAGATTAATTTCTCAGTTTGCAATTTTAACTTGTCAATTCAGTTTCAAAGGGGTGTTTGGATTAGGGATTTTGCTTGGACTGTTGTTGTTGATCTTTGACACTAACTGAGTAAACATACAACCCAGGCCTTAATTAGCTTCAGTCAACATTTTTCTTGGTCATTAGCAAGGCAGAAGTCAAAAATGATCTCTTAATCCATTTATCTGCCATCTGTTAGGTTTTAGGATCCCAAATCACATCACCCCCATTCATAATTAGTTAATGTAGCCCCATCTAGTGTCATTCTATTATAACATAGCATGATCAGTAGGTAGGAATCAATATAATCTCAATAAAGTCAAAGTTTTCAAGTTTCAACAAAAAGTCAAAAGTGTACCATTGGCAAAATCTCAAAACTTCAAAGATTTTTTGTGATTTTTGTATTAAGATTGAGAACTTGAAATTTCTAGCACTTATAGTCCCCCAGCTCACCTTTAGATTTCTAAGCTTATTTCATTTTTGTGATTTTTGGTGTGGGACCCACATGTGCTCAAAGTGAGCTGCAGGGGGACTGCCTCCCCTGCTACACAGACCCTCAGTCCCATGCCCATTTTCAATGAGCTTTCAAGGCCTCATTAGTGGGTCCCACTGTAACCTTATTGGCTTTTTGGAGACCCTAGTGTACCATCTTCATATGCTTGTGCTTATTTTCCTATTTCAAGCTCATTCGTTAGCTTATTTGATGTCCACTAGCTCACACCAGTGAAACCTCTACATTGACTCATCAGTGTGGTAGGTCAACTTCACAAGCTCCTTATGAGCTTGTTTTCTGGACTTAGCTGGTGAGATTTGGATTTTTGGAAAGCTATGTATGCTAAGTTGTTGGTTCAGTGCTTATTGTCAGGTTCCAAGCTTATTTGATAAGCTGTGTTAGGCCTACAAATAGCCTGACCAAACCTGTTTGGCTCAGTGGCCTGGAATGCTTATTTGAGCTCATAAGCTCTTATTCAGAGCTTTTCCCTTTTCTTTGGCTTAAGTTAAGCTCATTTCAATTGTCTCTAGCTTATTTGACTTTGGTTTGTAGAAAGTAGCTTATTTACAGCTTATTTAGTGTTTAAAAAATCAAAATATGGCTTATAAGCCATCTGTTAAGCTTATGTGCTTATTCTGAGCTTAATTTCAATTTTCAAAAAAGTTGTCTTTATTAAAATAGCTTATTTTTAGTAGTTAAATAGTTTTGTAAAATAAAAATTGAAAAAAAAAAGTGCAAAAAGGGAGAGGCAGGGGTCGAACCTGAGACCTCTCCCCTTTGAGAATGATGGAATGGTACCTGGATGCCAGTTGCCCTTGGGTCTTTTTTCAGTATATCTTTACAAAATCAAATGTTTGACCCTTCCTTTTCCATTTGGCTTAAATAAGCCTTAACAGCTTTTAAGTGCTTATTGTTTGCTTATTCTGTACTGCACCAACCCTTTTTATATTTTTTGTAGGATTATATTAACTTGTAGTTTTTTCTCAAAAAGTTTCAGAAATTTCCAACTTAGTTTAATATTTATTATAATTAAAATAGTTTAATTTAGGTTTTAAATAAATAATAAGTAATTAATTATAAAAAAGCTTATTTATTAGTACTTAGGTAATTTTATATTTTTATTAAGTTTCTGTTATATTAATGTAGTTATAGAAAAAGTTTTATCATTTTTACTTTCCATTTAGTATTTATTATAATTAAATTAGTTTAATTGGTTTAATTAAGTCTAGTTAGTAATTAATTAATAATAAATAATTAAAAATTCAAAAAAATAATTTTCTTTTTTCTAAAATTTTCTTTTATCGTTAGGATCGTAAAAATATAATTTTCATGTCCGTAGGGTTTGCGTAACATAAATTTCACTTTTTATTTCGCGCACTCGCGTTTATTTTAATTTTAACTTGCGTTTTATTTAAATAACTTTTACGTTTTAAATTTATGCTACGTTTGTTAAAGTAGTTTGTAAAATAAGAAAAACCAAAAACATAAATAAAATGATAGCTTCTATTTAAGCCGTTTGGCTTATTTTTCTACTTATTTATAAGCAAATTCTAGTTTTAAATTTTTAGCTTACGTTTTAAGTTAACTAGGTTTCACGTTATTGTTAATATAATTTGTTTAAATTGTTTTCATTCGTATTTCCTTAGCGTAATCATTCTAATCACTCAAACCCTTATTCCTGTCCAAATTCACCCGATCACAAACCCGTTTGATAACCATCCACACCTCGTCGGGACATAACGACCCGGGAATACACTGTACTCCTTGGTTAGTTGGTTTTAGACGTTTGACTTGGTTGACCATCATCTAGGAAACTTAGTTGACCGATTAGGACCAATCAAAATTTGGCGCCGCTGCCGGGGAGGTTGTGCGCGTATTTTAAACGGTTATCAGTGATTCTTGATACACGCTCATTGTATATTTATCCATCCCTTGTTCATATTTTCTTATTATAAAAACAAAAATGTTCCCGAAAACTTTTTAAAATTAGTTTTCAACGAACACAAAGACACAAAAAGATTTTCTTTCTTACAAAATGTTTTCCAAAAATATCCATCTTTACCCTCTTACCTTTTTGATTCTTCATCCCTTTACCCTCTATCGTTTTGATTCTCACTTCTTCCACTTGTCCCGTAATTGATTCTAATGGCATCTCTCGATGACGATTTCTTTGAACAAAGGGCCTTTAATAGCAAAATTGAAAAACTTATGGCCTTGTCAAAGATATCGAAATGTCGTGTTGATTATGATGGACCATCGATCCCTATTCCCTCTCCGGTGAGGGAAATGGATCAAGAAACCGGGGTGACAAAGGACCCTGTACTTCCCTCTGACGATGGAAGTGCTAAATACGTCCAACCTACGGTTGTTCAAAAACCTAAGCTCACAATTGCTCCTAAACCGTCAAGAATTGACCCTAACCTTTCACGGTTTACGGTTAAACGTTTGTCAAGCAAACGTATTGAGCTTAGGGCAGTGACTGAAAAGAACGACTTGCCCAATCTTCACGTTCATCAAGAACCAAAACCCGAGACCATAACGGAAGTGGTGGAAATTGCTAGCTCTAAGAGCACACCACTTGTCCCACCTCCGGATTTTATTCCTTGTGTTGGTTGTGGTGAGCCATTTTTTGGTTTACCATGTCGTTGGTGTACATGTGTACAATGTGGTAATGATATTCGGGACGGGAGTTGTTTGTTTTGTGGTTCGAGGAATTCATTCTCTTATGATCCTAATCAGAACTCATTCAACGACTCTTCAAAATTTTCCAATTACCCATCACATTCATACGAGCAAGAATCATATTATCCAAATCACAATTATGCTTCGTATCAAAATACACCAAACTTTTCGTGTGAATATTGTGGAGGTCCTCACCAAGGTTTTGATTGTCAAAATAGTCAAAATTTCGGTTACGACCAATATCCATACAATTCACCAAACCAGAATCAACAGTTTAACTGTTGTGAGTACTGTGGTAGCCCACACTACAGTTCTGATTGTCAATCGGGCAACACGCTTGTCTATGAGCAGTTTCCTGATAACAATTATGACTCTAGCACATACGACTCACATCCACATCAGTATTACTGTTGTGAAAACTGTGGAGGTCCTCACTTTAGCTCGGATTGTCAAATAGGGAATCAATTTCCTTGCAACAATTACGACTATTCGTTTCAAGACCAACCTCTACAGTACCAATTGACCCAAGCAACTCCTCAATTCCCGCAAGACCTTTGTCATGAGGTTCTTGAAGCATTTAAAAAATTTAAGGAGGGGTTAGCTACCTCATCGTTTCAAGAATCTCGTGAGAAATCAATGGCAGAATTACTTGCTGAAGAACGAGATGCTAGAAACGAATTGAGCATGGAAGAATTACTTGCTGAGCAAAGAGCGGCTAAAATACGTGCCAATCTTCGCTTTGCTGCTCTATATAATGACGATGATGACAGTGATGATAATGAAGATAACATTGTTATTATTCAAAAAGATTCATCAGATTCATCAATTGTGATTCCTTCCATGGAGAATCAGGGAGAAAATAATGTGACAAAGTCACTAGCCGTTGATCAAATGGAACTTGAAAATTCCATAACTGCTAGTACTTCTAAACTCCCTCAGTCTATTGATATCACACCCGAAGTTCACACTCACTCTCTGAATATGGGGGATGAGCATCTTAGCACTGTTTCTCAAAAGGAATTAGACGAATTCATAAAGTCTAGTGTTGAGAACCTTGTCCCAATCCCAGGAGAGTCACAGGGGACTTTTGATCATATGTGTGATCTACCTTCTCACCCTGAAAATCCAAAAGATCATTTTGAGACTTTCTCCGATTTTAATGAAGATTGTGCATCTTTCACAGATGAACTTACTCACATCCATCCACTTCCATTGGGAAGTGATGATGATCTGCTTGACCTTGAAGCCGATATGGGAGAAACCGAAAATCTTTTAAACTCTAATCCCAACATCGAGCTTAGTACTTTACATGTTGATGAAAATTCTTCATCTTCTAGAGACATCAGTTATGTGGAAGGATTACCTTCTGAGCTACTCAGCTTAGAAGAAGTGAATGATGAGACTGACACTGAAATCAAGGATGAAGCACTTCGTGCAAAATTATTGAATGTCAATCTCCTCATCTCAAAAATTGAGGCTTTCAAAATGAAACCTATTTCATCTCCTATCCCGATTAAGGATAGTGACATTTTCTCCGACTATCCTATTCCGGAGTTTGAAGCCTTTACTTTTGATCATATGGGAGAGAAGATCAGTGGCAGTACCACTCCTCATTCTCAAATTTCTCTCCCCGAATATGATTCATTCACCTTTGAGGAGTTCTCCGGTGAACTCACTCATATCATGACTCCTCCGGAGTATGATAGTCCGGGGGGAAATGCACTCAATCATGAAAATTTACAAAATCCCACCCACCCTCCCGGGATGTTTTCAAACCAAACGAGTTTAACCTTTGAAATCCAAAATCAGGCTAATGAGCCTGCTTTCGAGGAAGAAGATCTTATCATGATTTTCATCATGGTTTTCTTCCTTTCCTTCACCTACAGGGTGACTTCTCTTGTTCTTCACTCCTTCGGGAATGAAGACACTATATTTGCCCCGGCATTTCCATGTATCATTCTTTTGAGCCGGGATTATATCTCATCGGTGTGGAACTTTCACGTGCTTCATATGTTTGTCCAAACATTTTGAATGAAAGTCCGATGGAGATTACTTCTTCCACATCATGCTTCCCCAAGGACAAATGAATCCGGGGTCGAGTCATACTAGCGACTCGGTAAACAAAAACAGTGGCATGTTTATAGGGTTTTTACCTTAAGTGTGGGGGTGCTACCCCTACAGTGGTTACTTATGAAGTGAAAATACAAAATGGTGTTTTCCACGCTTAGCTTGTAATGTTGCCCTTTTACGTTCAAAGAGTCGGCATAATATCCGGGCCTTTGAATATTGAGGACAATATTCATTCCAAGTGTGGGGGGTATTTCGCTATTCTAGCGAATTTTATCACATTTTACTATCTAGTACCCCCGTTTGTGGCCAAAATCTCAAAAATTTTTCACTATAAGTTCAAAATTTTTGTGGTTATCAGTCCGCCTTGTCTAACCGAAAAAAGGATTGGCTAATCTAGGAGCAAACGGCTCTTGGTAAAGATATATCAAATCCGTTTATGGCTTGCAATTTGCCCAAAATTGTATGGTACCTCAACTCGCCATATCCCATAAAGCGAATGAGTTGGCTAGCCCGCAAGATTATGGCTTGTGGTAAAGGCAGTGGAAAATTCATAATTGGTAATCAGCTCACCAAGATGTTGACTATTCCATCAAGAGTTGGCTAGTCCAGAAGCAAACGGCTTTTGGTAAAGACTAATCAAATCCGTTGACAGCTGGTGGTTTTCTCAAAATCACACGGTTATCAGGTGTACCACAGTTCTTACACCTGGCTACTCCAGAAGTGATGGCTTTTGGTAAAGAGTTAAAAATCCATCAAATTTTCAAAACAGTTTATTGCTAGGGACTAGCAATAGTTTAGTGTGGGGGATTGATGAGTGCTCAAACACTCATCATTTTTGGTCAAATCTGAACTGCAAAACATACAAAAACACTCAGAAATGCATCAAAATACTAAAAATATTTCAAAATTGTGTTTTATATGTTTTAGATGCAAAATGAGTAAAAACAAATGAAAAACGTACAAAGTTTGCAAAATTAGCGGTTTCAGTCCCCCAACTTTCAAAAATTTTCAAAACTAGTCCCTGGTCATTCAAAATATGAAAATTATCACCAAAGGTCCTTTTTAAATCATAAGTGGTCATATTTAGTCCTTTGGTGAAAAATCTCAAAAGTTTTGGAAATTTACAAGTTTAGTCCCTCGAGTTTAAAAATTGGTAGAATTGGTCCCTGGTGGGGAATTTTTGGAAGAAAAGTCATTTTTTGTCCTTAGAAACTCAAAAGTTATCACATATGATCCCTGGGTGAAGTTTTGAGAAATTTACATTTTGGCCCCTAAACTTTCAAATTTGACATAAAAGGTCCCTGGGACTTTAATTTTTGGGAAATTACAAATTATGGTCCTTTGGTTATTGGTACTTGACAAGTATGAACCTTTTAATAACTTTTGGAAAATGTCAAATTCAGGCCACAAGTTTCAGCTAATTACATGAATGGTCCTTGTAATTTTGAAAATTGAAATAAAACAATACCAAAACCAAAACCAAATAACCTGATCCAACACTACCTTATACCACCCCAGGCCACCTTTTGACTCCCCAAGCCCATTACCCCTCATCTCAGCCCAATCCAAACACAATAACATAATCCCACCCCGTTTTATATTTCACCTCAGTCAAACCCAACCTTTTACCAACCTCCACCTCATCTGCCCCCTTTTCCCACTACCCTGCCACAACCTGCAAACACCATCATCACTACCACCTCCCTCATCCTCTGTCACACTCCACCCCCCCCCCCCCCTTGCACCTCCAAACAAATGCTATAATCCAAGAATTACCTTCTGGCATCAAGTATTCAAAGGGATAACGCCAAAGTCAATTGGGCGCCAAAAAAGTTTAAATGGCCAGGATTAATCCAAATGATCCAAGGGTTGTAAAACTTACTGGAAAAGGACAAAGGGTTGTGCAGAAACCCTAATTGGGACATATAAAAGAGAAGGAAAGCAGCAGTTAACAAGAGTTAGTTTAGTTTTAGGTTAAAATTAAAAATGTCAAATTAGTGTAATTTCCTTTTATAAATGTAATTTTAGCTTTCTCATTGTACTCTAAGCATTGTTAGTTAATGAAAAAGTACCTTTAATCACTAGTTTCAGTTTATTGTACTAAGTTTGTATTTTCCAAGTTCCTCTGAAATTTCTTATTTTGGTTTAAGACCTGTGAAAGTGTTGCTTCTTTGTTCCATTAAACTTATTTAAAGTATTTTGTAAGTCTTTTTCAAGCTCAGTGATTAGTTAAACAAGATTAAGTTAAAAATCCAAAAATACAAAAATAGTGAAAAATATCTGAAAAAGAAAAAAACAAAATGAAAATGGAAGAAGAAAACGGAATGAAGGAGAATGTTGTGGGTTAGTGACCTTGAGGAAGGTCTATAGGGGGTGTTTGAGATCTGGGTATTATGTTCTGAGCTTGAATGCTTGTAAGATTTTTGACTTTTCCTTTTTTGTGCACTAATCTACCTTAGCTCATTATAGTTGTAATTTGATGTTTAAATAAGCCTTAACAGCTTTTAAGTGCTTATTGTTTGCTTATTCTGTACTACACCAACCCTTTTTATATTATTTGTAGGATTATATTAACTTGTAGTTTTTTCTCAAAAAGTTTCAGAAATTTCCAACTTAGTTTAATATTTATTATAATTAAAATAGTTTAATTTAGGTTTTAAATAAATAATAAGTAATTAATTATAAAAAAGCTTATTTATTTGTACTTAGGTAATTTTATATTTTTATTAAGTTTCTGTTATATTAATGTAGTTATAGAAAAAGTTTTATAATTTTTACTTTCCATTTAGTATTTATTATAATTAAATTAGTTTAATTGGTTTAATTAAGTCTAGTTAGTAATTAATTAATAATAAATAATTAAAAAGTAAAAAAAATAATTTTCTTTTTTCTAAAATTTTCTTTTATCGTTAGGATCGTAAAAATATAATTTTCATGTCCGTAGGGTTTGCGTAGCATAAATTTCACTTTTTATTTCGCGCACTCGCGTTTATTTTAATTTTAACTCGTGTTTTATTTAAATAACTTTTACGTTTTAAATTTAGGTTACGTTTGTAAAAGTAGTTTGTAAAATAAGAAAAACCAAAAACATAAATAAAGTGATAGCTTCTATTTAAGCCGTTTGGCTTATTTTTCTGCTTATTTATAAGCAAATTCTAGTTTTAAATTTTTATCTTATGTTTTAAGTTAACTAGGTTTCACGTTATTGTTAATATAATTTGTTTAAATTGTTTTCATTCGTATCTCCTTAGCGTAATCATTCTAATCACTCAAACCCTTATTCCTTTCCAAATTCACCCGATCACAAACCCGTTTGATAACCATCCACACCTCGTCGGGACATAACGACCGGGAATACACTGTACTCCTTGGTTAGTTGGTTTTAGACGTTTGACTTGGTTGACCATCACCTGGGAAACTTAGTTGACCGATTAGGACCAATCAGGAATCCGAACAATTGTTCAAGTAGCGGAAATGGCATCAGTTTAGCTCTGCATCAAAGTAGTTCAAATGATCCATATTATTATAGTTATAATATATAAAACTATGTATTACAGTAATACAAAGCAGTAAGAATGTAGAGGCTCGTATGCAATCCATTTGCATACCAACTCACTAACGCGACCATCTTTTGTTTGTTGCCATTTGGTCATGTCAACAAACCTTTTCAGAGCCAACATACATCTCTAAACTACTCAATATTCAATGAAAAGCTCCTCTTTATCTTCAAAGTGGGAAGCCACCGTTGTCATAACTCCACGAATACAAACACAATTCGTGCACCGAAAAATTATATCAAATTACATGCAATCATTTTTACTTCAACTACTAATGTCTATATACGTATCTGGTTTAGTTTATACCAGGTCGTAATAAAGATTGCCTTTAGTGATTTTCTAACTTTGTTTGCCCGCGTGCCTGCATCTACTTTTAGAATGGATGTTTGGGTGAAAGATCAAAAAATGACTAACTTTGTAGAAATGACTTTTTAATAACCTAATAAGAGATCAATTACATGCATCAAATTCACGTTATGTTGGACTGGTCCCAACCTATTCAACCCAGTTGACCTATTTTTTCTATAGCTCAATTTTTAGTTATCTATTTGCCGTGTTAAAGATATAGTATCATCCAAATCGACCCATTCATATGTAAATGGGTCGAAATTGCCACCTCTAGTGTGAAGAGGTCGAATAAGATTACGTTCTCAAACCTTCATAAACGCTTAATAAAAATAAAAAATTACTCAAAAACATAATAAAAATAAAAAATTACTCCAAACTAAAACACGAAATTTATTTATTAAAAAAATGTTTTTTTTTTTGTCATACCTCGTTATTGTGAGGTTGGTGTCTGAGTGTTTTGGAGTGTCGGAATCAGCCGCTATCTACGTAATCAAAAATGTAAAACTAATTGATATAAGAAATATGAATAAAAACTTGTAAACATCTTTTTATAAAACAAATGGGTGCTTCGCTTACTGTTTAGCAAAAATTAAACTTAAAACACTCGAGTTTTGGATTGATGATTACGTGACGGTGATTGATGACTTGTGTGGTTGGACTCTTCATTACAGAAAATTAAAGATGATGATGATGGTGGTGGTTAGATGGAGGCTGAGATAGAGAAGATGAATGAGAGGGCTGTAATTTTCTAGGAAGTAAGGTGAGGAGGCAGATGGAGAAGATAATGGATTCTCTGGAATTTTCTATGAAGTGAAGAGAAAGTTTAGAGGGATGTGATAAAGAGAAAGGCCTAGAAAAATGGAGTGCTAGAGGGCAAAACAGTGCAACACAGTAGTAAAACGGGAGTCACTGTTCATAGTGCACTGTAGTTCCGTTACTTGATTAAGGCTTGCAATCAATAGATCACTGACTTTTGTCCCACTACCCCCAAAAAGACCAATAGGAGGCCCAGTTAAGATGCTAATTACTCCGTAACACACTTGCGTTGGACCCGTTTCCAAATGCCTTTTAGAATATAGTATAATACCACCAAATGTACTTAAGATATTATATATTTATATTTGTTAATGAGGACGAAAAACTCAAATGGGTTGGTGTGCATTTATTACGCACGGCCTAGTGTTGACTGTATAATGTTATGCTTGGCAAAATTAGCTATTAGTATTAGTAGTAGCAGTGAATTGTAGCTGCAGCTCACTGCTCACCGCTCATTGTTTCTTAAAATAATATTGAAAAAATGGGCTTTCCTAAAAAATAGCAAAGGTTATCACTTTTTTGTCAAACGAACAAAAAAAATCAAAAAACTTATTACCAACCGCTTATCGCCTCAAAAAACTATGTGCTAAACATAGCCTAACTTATGTAATATGTTGAAAGCTAGGCATAATTTCTTACATAAATGTTATATATATATATATATATATATATATATATATATATATATATATATATATATATATATATATATATATTATCGACCTAATACAAGTCGGTGAGTGAACAACACATATTTTAACATATAACCTATAGTCACGTTGTAACCATGCTTTCGGTCGCATGCATCTATGTAGAAATGGAGAACTCTACCAAATTATCGACCACGCATATATGGACGATATCTTCTAGCTACTAAATCAACGACTGGCCGGCTAGACTATGTTATGTGATACTACACCGGATAAATAATTTTTTTTGGGTAAAAGGTCAACGACCCGGTAAATATATTACTCCAAAAAACGTTTAAGTACAATGGATATGGGTGAATCCCATATCTCAGCCCGTTACATAGGCGAAAAGCTTACATAACAAGATACTTCCTATTTTCAAAACAAGAAAACAAACCATTACTCACATGATAGTAGTGACACTGATAAAAGATAAACTACTTCCTACGACCTTGGAGATTAAAACCATAAATGGCATTAAGAGCATCCAATTCCTCTGGAAGATCATAAATTTGCTTCGAATAATCATCATAGTCATACTCATCTTCACGCTCATGACCACCACCAAAAAGATTTGCTGATTCGTCGAACGTGTTAAGAACCTCATCCTCCTCACTATCAGAAACCACAACCTCACCCACTTTAGAAAATGGGTTAGACCTCTTAGTGATAGAGGTAGACGGAATAGGATGACCAGCATCATCCACAAGAGTAGCTTTCCCATCGATCAGTAGCTTTTCAAGCTTACTAATTTTCTCAACAATAGGAGTAGAACCAACTTCCATTGTTCCCATATAATCACTCACAAACGGTTGTTGCATATCACTCACAAGAGGGACTTGTGATGTAGTACCAGTCCTAACCGACTCATCCTTATTAACTTCCATTGTACTGCCAGCATCCACATCCATGTTAGTAACATCCTGAGGAATACCAAAACCATCTGTATCATCCATGTTAAGAGCATCAAACTGATTAGAAGTAGTGATCTTGGTTCCACTCGTACTAGCCACATCAGAAGCCTTATTCTTAGTTCCATCCACCTTCTTAGGTTCAGGAGGGTTCTTTTTGGGTCGATATTGGAATTGCTTACCCACAACAGGTTTAGAAAAGCCTCCTTTACCCTGATATGTAGTACCACCTTGTTTACCTTTCTTATTGTTATTGACAGCCGTGAAATCATCATAAACCGGCTTAGTAGGTTGAACTGGAGGAAAAACAGCTTTCGGACAATCAATAAGAGTATGACCAAAAACCTTACACTTATCACAATGCGGTGGTTTCCACTTGTATTCAACCCGAATCTTCTCAATAGTCGAACCCGTACCATCAAGTAAAGGTATCTAAACAGTAATGCTATCCCTAAGCACCTCATCCGACTTTACTTCAATCATGCATCTAGCAAAGCTACTACGGCCCCACGAATCCTTGCACATTTGGCTGGTAAAAGCATCTAACCTTTTGGGCGTCCCAATTAAAGTAGCAAGAAGACTAATCCCGTCATCCGAAAACATAGCTAAAGGAACATCATGGAATTTAACCCACACCGGGATGTTAGTTAAATCCTCTTTAAGCAAATTTGTGTTCAATGTCCATGGTTTAAGAATAATAGGAACATTACGAATCAACCAAGGACCATTATCAAGAACATCATCAACACCTTTCTTCGAGTTAAACTTGAAGAAAAAGAACCCCTTAGCATTCATCATAACCTTATGTAACCCATACTTAGACCACGCATTGCGAACATAATAATCAACAACAGGGAAAGCAAGACGTTGACCAAGAAAGTATCCATAGAGAGTATTCTCAAACCTCATGTTCACCTCTTCCACTACTTTCAACGGGACTGAGAGGTCAACATTATCCTTCATTTTGCTGCATTCTAACCTCCGAAAATTAGACACGTGTTTCTGGGATTCATTAGAAGCAACACCCACGTAAGAAATCGACTTAACTCGATTACCACTAGTAGTATCAATCTTGGGTGCATTCGGATCAGAAGTAACACTCTGATTCATGTGAAGCCCAAGACCACTCGAATTATTCAACTCAGAAGATGAAGCCATATTAGCAATATCACTGTTAATTTTATTAATTGCTTCATCAAACTTGTAATGCGCATTAGCAATTAATTGCTCCACATCAGGCTGTATTGAACCATGAGAATCATCCAAAACAACCTTATCATTACCCTCGTTTACGTGATCAGCCAACTCATCAACATAACCCATTGGAACACTAACAACCTTCATACCACGCTTAGGACTCAAAAAACCCTTTTCCATCTCTCACCACCACGTACACAAAGCAATAAATAATTAAACCAGCATGCATGCGATACCAAAAAAAGGGAATAAAACCCTAATCTTAGCGATTAGGGTTTATAGCAATACTAACCAAAATACTAACCTCCCACCATAATAAGAGATCGATCAGTTAAAGGATAAGAGTTAGTAGATATCGATCAACAGTAAATTACCTACCAGACCCGAACAAGAAGCAATCGGTTTAAACACCAATTGCGATACCCAAAGAACCCTAAAAAACAATCCAAGAAATCGACAATTAACTCATTCGAATCACCCTAATCTGTACCGGAATCTAGGACAGATAGAAGCAAAAAGAACTACCTTTTACTAATAGAGTATATATTGTTATAATGCCAACCCACGATCGATTCTCTCCTAAATATAGTGTTTTAAATCAAAATGTTATCTCACTTAATTAATGTTGTTTTAGTATTTCGCGATAATGAAACTTATAGACCTAGATACACAATAACAAGGTTGTTTAGTTTTGACTTTATCACAATTGTCAGCATTTTAGATCTGAGTTGGAATACATATGCATGGCCACATTACATCACACTAATATAGAAGGTAAAATGAAATGATTCTTCATTAAAAGATAATAACATCTGGAGTTAAGTGATGAAAGAATTTATTTTTCTCACAACCTTACATTTTACGTGATAAAACATTTTTACAAAAGTACTTTTTTAATTTAAAAAAAATATATTTTATTAAGAAAATGAATTCAAACTTCAAATTTTATAACAACCATTTTTCACACCTAAACCCGACAGGTATTTTCATCAGATAAAATTTCACCACTTCAAGACAAAAATGGTGGCGTCTATCTGAACGGTCCCTTAAATAGGGTGATGGTCCCTTAAAGATAAAGGATCGTCCATATATACAGGACCGTCCCCCCTTTCCTCCTTGCGCCTATAAAATAACTGTTCTTTTCAGAAAAATCACCTTTTGCACACTAAAACATTATGTCTTCCAAATTCTCTCTAAATACTCTTCTTTGAACACATTATCGGGTTCTAAGATTGTTTACAAGTTATCACATCCATCTTTCCTCTAAGTGCAATAGAAGAACATTCGTATTCGTCAAGAAACGAAGTCTTGAAGAAAAGACATTCACCTCTCAAGCCGTTGTTACGAATCTCATACTCCATTCTTTATATCTTAATTCTTGAGTGTAATCCGACTTGAGTGCAAGCTCGGAATTGTGTATTGTGTTGATTTGTATCGTCGTCTTGGTTCGAGTTGTGTAGCCACGTGGGCTTAGTGGTTCTAGCTATGATTAGGAGTCGACATTCCACTTAGTATCGTTAAACCTTGTGTAAGCCTTGGTGTACAGTTTGTTCCGCCATAAGGAAGCATGTTGATTAAGTGTTTTTGAAACTCTCGAGTGTGAGACTCGAGGAGTGGAGTAGGGCGAAGAGTGAGCTTCGTAGCAGAACCACTATAAATCTCCGTGTCCCCGTTTGATTGTTTCTTTCCTTATCTTTACTTACTCGTATACTATTATTAATTGTTGTGTTGATATCAAATAAGAGTCAAATTGAAAAACATTTTATAAAACAAACTTGAAAAATGAAATTTTCAAAAAAGTAATCAAAAAACAGTGAAACTATTCAAACCCCATTCTAGTTTTTACAACATTATTATATTCCCGCTCCGTTATAAACTTTTATTCAAGGAACAATAAAACGAATTTTGTCTATTATATTTTCACTTTACATACGTAAGTGATATTAGAACATTTATGTATTCCTAGAACGGTACCCGCGCAATGCGACGGTGGGTACCCTGTGGTTATATTTTGCGTTATTTAGTTATACGTTTAGCTGTATTCATGGTTTATAAGTAGAGATATTAGAGATGGTTAAGCCAAATGATTTTAGTTTGAACAATCAACCGCTTACTAACAAACTTCCTAATCAACCTGCTTCCTAACAAGTTAATTTTGAAATCTTTCCATAATAAAAAAGAAAAAGTCTGAATTTTAAGCATTTCTAATTATATAATAGTCTCAAATGCATTATAATATAGCATAGATATTCAAAATTTCATTGGTTAATTAAACTTTAATGTAATTTGTCATTTTAAAGAGTAAATTGCAAAAATCATCCTTGCGGGTTCACAAAATTGCAGATGTAGTCCTCATCGTTTTGAAAGCGCAGACACAATCCCTGTGAGGAACGTTGATGCAAAAGTTTCGTCCATGTACAAAATGAAATGGCTAAACTTCCATTGTCTTCTCTTCCCTCTAAATGTTACCTTGAATTTAATCTTCTTCCAATAAAATAGAAGAACATAAAGAACGCAATAAATATTTTAATTCATTTCTTTGATTATTCACTACTTAATTGTATATTAATACCCAAAACACTGAAAAAAATACAAATAACTCTATGTTTAACGTAAACCTATTAGCTAAAATTTATATATATCATACACACGCACACACAAAACAAACCCGGTTTATTTACACAAATATCAACTAACTACTTCCAACACTAACCCTAACTACCACTGCCCCCACTGACAACCACCTATTGCCAGAAAAACCTTCATCGCCATCGGATCAGGCCAGACAACTACTACTACCACCACCATCAATACCCCCTTCACCATACCCACCCGAATTCATTCCTTTCTGAAAAATCTCTAGGTTTAATTAAATTTATCTCTATTAAATGGGTTGTTTTGTTTATGTTGGAGTGTTTGTTAACTAAAAGGTTAGGTGTTATTGGGAATGAGGTGAAGAGTAAGGCTAATTGTTTGAGAAGATTGGTGTTGTTGTATTAGAAAAGAAAATGTGTTTAGGGCTCTTTTACATGTTGGTTGATGATTTTTGTTGTTGATGATGATGACTTTCAATACTAAATTTACGTATTTTTTGTTATCAAAGGTGTTTTGGTGGAGAGGTTGCGTGTATAGTGAAATGAATCTGAGAAGTATTTTCATGTAGTTCTTTATATTTAAAGAAGAAAAAATTCAAGGGAAAAATAACTGAGAAACAAGAAAAGAGCAGTTTGGTCATTTCTGTTCATCCAGGGACGAAACTTGCATGCCAATGTTCCTCACAAGGATGGTCTATGCACTTTTAAAATGATAAGAACTGCACCTTGCAATTTGGTCAAACATTAGGGACAATTTATGCAATTTAATTATTTATTTTAAAGAACAAACTAATTCGTATTTTCTATCATTACACTGCCTAATATAATATGTCATCGTTAGACAATAAATCCCCGTAGGTATAATTTATTAGTAAGTGTTCATATATAAGTTACAACGTATTGAAACTTTAATGGACTCAATCCACAATTGGATTTTGATCAAATCTATACTCGAATAGTTCCTCGCAATTTAAGCGAGAAAATTGTAAAAAGCTTTAATATTTTCCAATATACATAATTAAACTATGAATATAGAAAAAATAAAGTTAAAAACAAAGCTAAAAATATTTATCCTGATAGTAATTCAAAACTTTTATAGCACCTGGTCGTAGTACATAAACGTAATTAAACCTAGTTTACTACACGAGTCCTAAATTGTGGCGAGTTTGCTACTTAAAAGTCTAGTAAACGGAACAACTTGCAATAGTTGACTAATGCATTGACTTTTAGGTCATTTTTGGTTGAAAATGTCAAAGTTAAGAATGTCATGCAATTATAGTAAAAACTAGAGGCATACTAATTACATACATAACATATACCCGGATCATGCATGCATAGTACGTATATGCACATGCATATCATGTATGTGTGTACGTTGTATGTATATATACGTCAATACATCATTGATCAATGGTGTACCCAAGATTATACATATGTACCAGGTGTATTTTATTAAAAATAAACGAAATTTGTAAAACACGGTTTTTGAACACGATGCATTTTGTAAAAATTGATATATTTAGTAGATTTTACAATACATGAGAAAGTTTTATTTCTTTCACTGAAATCACCCAAATTTAGCCCCTGAATATTACATGCATGTTAATAGATAAGTTTGGGGTTCCATAGTAGTACTAGTTTGATGGGTTCTTTGGCAGAAATTTGTTTTGATATCATATGGTTTTACAAACACACATATGTGTACACATGTATGTATATGTATATATTCTATCTCGTACGTGAGTTGAATATTGAAGTTTGTTAGAGAAAATTAATGAACAAGGTGCAATAAGTGACTCTAAGTCTACCAAATACAAAAACAGATTAGAGCTGTCGTCTTCGGTGAGAATATCTAGATTTTCTTTTTTTGAAATACTACTGCACAGGGACGGGCCAGTACCAAATATAACTGGGTGCACAAAATCTTTTGAACCGTAATATTGAAAATACATTTTGAAGAACCGGATGCATTTAAGATGCATTTAAAAAAATCGGTGTTTTGTTCAAAAATTAACACTAAATTGAAAAAAATCCATAAAGTTCCCGGACACATGCGGGAACCCCTACCTCCGTCCCCACTACTGCATGTGAACGTTTATATATAAGGCTAGGCACAACAATAAGGGTCAATTCCTCTTATTTTCTCTGTCACAGCAGCTTTCTCTCTCCAGCGACCTGCAAGCGATTCAGTGCCACAATAAGGGCGACCAAGTTCATTAAAAAAAAAAAAAAAAAAAAAAAAAAAAACCATTTTTAACACAAACTAAAAATTTCATTCATAAATTAAAACGTTACATATTAATTCAACTAAAATAAAAACATTACAACATTTATTAAAACATAACAACATAAAAACTAATCTTCAAGGTTGTATTGTTCCTTGATCGCGTCTTTAAGTTCTTGCATTTTTTGTCGTTGAAATACGAGCAAAGATGGGTCGATTGGTTTGAAACAGAAGATGATGTCTTTTTGATATTTTTTTTTTTTTTTGTCGCTCAAATTCAAGCCTTTCTGCTTCCATTGCCAATCTTTTATCTTCTTGCTCCGCTTTCTTTTGCTGCATCTCCAACTCCTTATCCCTTTGCTCCAGTTCTTTTTTTTTTTCAATTTGTAGTATCCGTCTGCAAGCTCCTGCTTCTTACCCCATGCCTTTGACGTAATGGCTTGCCATTTTTCGGCTACCCCATCCAAACTAAACCCCGGCGATATCTTCTTAGTAGCCTTATTTTTTTTAGCTGCATCACGCCCAACCGGTCGCTCATTTCGAGGCTCTTCATTACCAGGCACATCCGAGCCCGTGTTAGAAGTCCTTGGTTTTTTTCGAGCCGCGTTTTGGTTTAAAAAAACTGGCATCTCATTTTTCTTCCAAATCTGATGGTCCCTTAAAATCTTCCAACAATGATCCAAATGAAAGGCATGCTTCATCATTATCGCATATTCGTCACACGCTCTTTGGTAAATATTGAGATCATTCGCACCACTTCCAAAATTCTCATAACAATTGTCGTAAATGGCACAAAATGCACCAACTCTAGGACGAATCCTATTTTTCCACTTGCTAGTAATTGAGTTGTACGATCTCCTTTCACCGACCTCCTTTTCAAAGTATGCAATCACTTTTGCCCAAAATCCTTTAGAATTTTGGTTGTTTCCAACTACGCTATCCTCCGACGAATCACACCAAGCCATGCACAATGCGACCTCTTCTTGTTTTGACCAATTTGAGCTGTCTTTGTCAACCTCTTTCTCAACCGCCTTCTTCTTAGCCTTTGTAGCACGCTTATTTGGTTGGACCAGTGACATCTCTTCAGAAATAGTGTTGTCATCGTCAACACCAACAAGATCATCATTTGAAACCGAATCGTGATACGATTCGTGACCCGAACCTTGATAACCCGGTGACATTTGTTGACTCGGATAACCTGAACCGGTTCCAACAAAAAAAGCCGGATTGTTTTCTAATTGTTCCATAAAATCAACCGCATCAAGATTGATGTGGTTAACCGGAGAATAATTTTGATAATTAGCGTATAAAGACATTGATGAGTCCATTGTTGGATGATAGCCCGATTCGGGGGAGCCATACATAGATTGTTGGCTTCGACGAGAGTGGCTTTGTTGTGGTTGTTGGAAGTTTTGTTGTGGTTGTTGGATGTTTTGTTGTTGTTGTTGGATGTTTTGATACGGTGGAATGAACGGACGATTTAAATTACGATTCATAGCAAATGGATTGAATGTTTGTTGTTGTGGAGGTCGTTGAGATTCGTAATCAAGAGAACGAGGTCAGAAATTGATGCTTGGTGACACACCGGTTAACCGGAAAGTCGAATCCGGTGATACTTGCGGGATGTTTTGTGGTACTCGGGATTTTCGGACTTTTCTTGTGGTATTTTCTTAGACATTTTTAATGGAGATAGTGTGAATTGGAGTGTTGTTATGTTGGGTATTTATAACAAATTTCTCTTTTTTTTAGCCGAATGTTGCAAATCCAAACGGTCAAAAAAAAATTTACTATTGTTGGTTTCTAGTTCAAACGGTCAAAAACACAATTAATTCATGTTCAACGGATCAAGAAAACAAAGTTTTCTAGTTTCAAAATCAGTCGAGGTCAGGACCGATTGCATTTGTGTTTTGGGTTTATGTCGGTCGCGACCGACTGCTTACAACAAGGACGACCGCGAGTCCTTTTGCTCGACCGACTCGGTCGATTTCATTATTGTGGCCAGTCTAAGAATGATATGTCAGTTGGTTACAACAGGGTCTAATTTAACGAGTTTTCTAATGAAAGAATGTATTAGTTCTATATTATTTTATACATAAAAGAAAATGCATCTGGGGATATCATTCTTTCAAACACGATGCCGTGCGTAATTAGAGGTACATACCAACCTCATTTGATGTTTTCGTTATCATTTACAAATATATTAATCTATTTCATATATGATATTAGAAGTCTATATAAAACTTCAAATACCTTGTTTGGCACATAAGTTGCCATTATATACGCTTTATATACAATAAGAAAATGTACATACGTACTCACGTGATATGAGATCTTAAGATTTTGTTCCAAGTTAATTAATAAGTTCATCTATAATCTTGTTTGTATACTAGAAAACTAACTAAAAGCAAGAACCGTTTGTGAGTGTTTTGAAAGAGAGTGCAGGCCCGCAACTAGCAAGTCTAGTTCTTCTTTTTCTCCGATTAACCCATTTTTTAAAGTGTGAGAGATTGTTGATTCTGACAGTAAAGACGAGAAGGTTGCATGTGAACACTTTTGATGAGTCAATGAACCTATTTGGTGGTGGTCACGATCGTGAAGCTGATTATGATTACTATGATTATGACGACTATGCGGATTAGGTCTGCTATCTTTCAGGAAATTTGGATGCCTTTTATGACACGTATGGTATATATCAAGCTCCAAGGCCTTGGTATAAAATAAATTTGTTTTCATAGGAGTCTAATGTTATCTTTTGAGTAGTGGTTTATTTTATTGTTTAGAGAATATGAAGTGTCTTGTTATGTAAGCTTTTATGCATGTGTAATGGGCTGAGATATGAAATTTACTCATATCCTTTGTACTTAAACTTTTTTTTAGAGTAATATATTTAATGGGTGTTTGACCTTTTACCAAAAACAAATAAATAAAAATAAAATACGGAGTAATAAACTAAAAAAATCCACATCCTTTCATTTGATACTTAAATTAACCTACAGTCACTCTTCTAAATGATTATTGGATTCGCTAGGACAAAAGCGTACGTCAAAAGGGTTATAATGCTTGTGTGGAGTATTTTACTCTAACATGCATGTATATATATTAGTATTCAAACATGCTATCTTGTATAATCGAACACAATGATGTAAGACGGTTATGTTAAAGTGTTATAGTTATTGATCTTTCTTCCTTAAAATCTACAGTTTGAAGTCGAACATATATTTTTTTTAAAGTTATTCGCTCCTCAAATAACTTTTGTTAAAATTTCAAACCTTTGTATTTTCAGCCACTAGTTTCAAATTTTGGTTGATTTCACAAGTTGGAATTTGGTAAGATATTATATATGTGCATGGAATTTCATGATGCCTAAAATAGTGAGTGACAACTGCAAAGAGAGTTTTTCATGATGTTGAAAATGTCAACCTACTTAAGTCTTCTTCATGCAATAAATCAAAAACTGAACTTTCTATAGAATTTAAAGTCAAGAATTGGCCCTCGTTTACTTTTGCTTGTTTGATAAACATGAATAAGTTAAATCTTTTCATTAGGTTGACAATGACAGTACTACCTTCTATATAAATGAAAGAACGACACAAACATCAATAGCAAAACACGCATTCAAAAATGAAGTTCAATGGTATGACACTGATCTTAGTTGTTCTGTTCGCATTTGCCTTAATTTCGGCAAAAGGAAGCAGAAACCTTCTTCAAGCCACTACACGAGCCCAAAGTCCGATACCAACAAGTATGATCAATGAGTAGCACATACTTATATACTTTATACGCTTAAGCGTGTGTTTAGTTTTGATGAAATTTGTCTATATTAATTTCTTTTGTTCAAACGTGCAGAAGCTTCAATGAAAGGGCATAAGCTTAGTGACACCGAAAGAAAGAGTTTCGGTTGGGGCGATTGTTGGCGTTGCTGGAAAAAGTGTCACCTACTATGCTTGGGGTGATCGACATTTGTAGATATGCTCATATGCTTGATCAAGAGAACACACTGTTAATTTCCTTTTTCTCGATTTGTGTAACTATATACTAGTACTAATAAAAGATTAAGCATTGTTTGTGCTTCTTGTAATGTGTTGCAATGGTGAATTTCAAACAAGTTTTATCGTCAGATTTTGATATAAATGAATTAGTAGGTCATTGTTTACCAGTTATGAAAATTGAGATGTGATATTATTGAAATGAGTTCATACAAACTCTAATTAACTGATGACGTGGCACTTAGAAAAATATTTTTATGCCTTATGTAGTGTGGTGAGATGTAACATTGATCCTTCTTTGCTTCCATCTTCATCACTGCAATGTCTTCTGCACATTTTGTTAGCGGCACAAAAATCGGAAAAACCGAAATTAAATAATAAAAAATAAAAAGAAGAAGAAGAACCGGAATAACCAATCGAAACAAAAAATTGGTGGTTTGGGTTTTACTTTTTTCAAAAACCGAAAAATTCGGTTCGGTTTCGGTTTTTTTCTAAAAATCGAAACTTAAAAACCGAACTGAAC
Source organism: Artemisia argyi (assembly GCA_030686995.1). NCBI lineage: Eukaryota > Viridiplantae > Streptophyta > Magnoliopsida > Asterales > Asteraceae > Artemisia > Artemisia argyi. The sequence continues at coordinate 166,846,725 of CM060694.1, read as the reverse complement.
CGGTTTTATTATATAATAATATATAATTAATATAAATAAATAAATAACTAAATAAATCAAATTTATAAATTCATATTTATTTTTTTAGTGAATTTATAATATATTTATTATAAAGTTTATATGTGAGTTTGTCGTGTGCGTGTGTTTACTTGGCAATATATCAATACATATGTGACAATTATTATACTATGTGTATGTTCACTTGCGTATGTATGTTTCATTTATATGTGTGCGTGTAATTGTAGAAATATAGGGAAAATATTATTAAGCTTAGATTTAAAAAAAGTAAAGAAGAATAGCGAATTTTCTACGTAAAACAAGTTTTTAACTAGAACCCACAACACACTCCATGTTCCTCTTCCCCTTTTCTTTTATTCTTTTCACTGTATTTTTTTAAAACGTTTTTGGTTTTACATATTAGCCTTTCAATTAATGGACACTTGCATGATGATTTGTAAAATCCAATCAAAGAATTACGAGAAGAATCTGGTAGGCTTTTCATGTTGAATATGGAAAAAGAAAATGGATTTGCAACTAACGTGAATTTTATGTCCCTTTGGTTGATAGTTAAAGCTATTGGATTTTGATAATTGAATAGAATTTGTTAGTTTTATTCTATCTCTTCAAATGACAGTGAATGAAACTGGATTTATATCACTTTATGGATTTTCTAAATGGAACTAGTGTAAAGAGGATGATTATGATTTTTACAGAATGAGAGTCTTGATAAATAAAAGTGGCTGCTGATCATTTAATATTTTAAAACATGATTTTGGTGAGGATGCATGTTTCCTTGATCTTATTGAATTGTTTAATAATGAGACTTTAAAAGTTTAAAAATAAACGAGGCATGCAGAACCCGTGCTACCAACAGGCTTCGAATCTAATTGTTAATCGCGTATTCTTTCTATGTATTGGCGAGTGTATGTTTAATTATTGTTTAGTATGTTGTATAAAATGTTTTGACTTTCTTGTATAAAATTTTTAAAATGTTTGATGTTGTTTTGGTTTTGTAGTGTTGTATTTTATAAATGCGTTTTTGGTTATTAAGTTGTGATGGCTTTGTTTCTTTTGGCCTATTACTTATTTGCATGATAAAAAATGGTTTTGTTTCTTTTGGTCTATTACATAGCCCTACAATACTTGCCCATTAAATGGTTTTTGCATGGTAATATGAAGCATACGGGGTGTATCTAATTAGTTATAGTTTAATGTGCATCAAATATTTTCTTTATTAAGTTTGTAAGTTAAAGTTTGTGTAATAATGTTTATATAATAATGCTACATAAACTGTATAAAAATCGTTATAAACCTTTTTAGCTTAATCTCATTTTATTATACAACTAATTTAATTGAAAATTAACATTGAAGTCAAACTAATATTAATAAATCTTATCAATAAACTCAATTCTAAATAGCTAAGCAAATGAATATTAATTAACACAATATTAATAATTTTCAAAACCTTTGGACTCCACTATTATATCTTAAACTTAATTTTTTAAATTTACAAATGGGTTCGAGCAAAAATTATGTACCTTTTTTTTTTATATTCATTATTCAAATTTCATGCTTACATAAACTAATCACGCTAAAAAGTATATTTTTAACCATTTAAATGTTGCTTTACATACATGCTCGTGCACATATTTTTTAATCAATTAGCACATGCCAGCTACATCAATAGAAAACACACATAAATCACTTGAATATGAAAATACATTAACATAATATATATATATATATATATATATATATATATATATATATATATATATATATATATATATATATATATATATATATATATATATATATATATATATATATATATTGCATTAGGTTGAATCATCAATTATTCTTGCAACCTTTTCAACTTCATCTCAATCCATAACCGACTTTTAATTCTATACTAATTACTAAATATCATGTGATCAATTTCGGAAAGTCTTGCACTTCCATCTCTATGGTGTATATACTTCACATTAAATGCACCGGTTTTGTTTTTCGATAAAAGTTTGAACTTTTGCTTATATTTAAAACTCAACTTTTTTATTTGATATTATAATTTACAAACGACTTTAAGTCAAAATTATGTATTTTTTCTTTTATATTCATTACTTTATGTGATATTTTTAATATGTCGTATTTTGCTATTATGGAAAATTCATTTAATGGACGTAAATATTGGTTTCTCACTAATGATTCTACATATAGAAAAAGAAAACAATTTGCGATGCGCGAACCTTCTTATTTTCAATAATAATTCAATTGCACACGATAAATTCATTCTAATACTTCTCAAAGAGCATTCGAAAGCAACTACTACATAAACTAATCACGCTAAAAAGTATCATTTAACCATTTAAATGTTGTTTTACATACATGCTCGTGCACATTTTGTTGAATCAATTCGCACATGTGGGCTACATCAATAGAAAACGCACATAAATTACTTGTATATGAAAATGCATTAACATAATACATATATCTATATATATGCTTATCTATAACAATCACCTAAATATGTAAGAAGCAAATAAAATAGTTGTTATCCCAATCTTTAGTTCCATTTATCTAAGCATGCATGATCTTGTGTGATTTTCATGGTATTTGCGTATGATAACTAAATTAAGAAAAAAAGAAGACCAAGTTAATTACAAACATCTAAAAGATGTTTGAATCATCTCCAAAATGTTTCAAAAGAGAATTTACATACCGCTACCAACAATTAAAGATCTAAAAGATGTGTGAATCATCTTCAAATGTACATACTGTGGAAAACTAGAAGGGGGGTTGAATAGTTTATCGATTTTGTCTTTAATTATCTTTGAAAAGCTTTAAGTGTGATTAACGATCCTAACTACTTAACAATAATAAGTATGCAAGTATAAAGAAAGAAAAGATCAAACCACAACACGATTGTTTATCGTGGTTCGGCTACAAGGACTCTTTTTCCTTACCCTACTCCACGCCTCGAGTATCCAACTCAAGAGTTTCAAGCACTAATCAACAAGTTCCTTTCACCGGTGGAGAAACCTTTACAATCGTCGCTTACACCTTTATCCGGTACAAAGCTAAATACCGGGTCCTAGTTCAAGGTAGAACCAACCTATCAACTATTTCCGACACTAAGCTACATGTCGAGTTCTTTTCACAAAGGTACAACCACTCCTTTCACTCTATGTATTTTGAGACCTAAAATACTAACCGATCACTTCAATACAAGATACAAATGAAGTATAAACTACAAGAGTCTATACACTACAAAGCTAACAAGTCTTGCAACTTTGAATCGAAACTTGTAACTTCTCGGATGAACTTGTGAACTCCTATGCTACATAAGAGAATCACACAAGTGAGTTGCTACTGAGATAGATGAGAGTATATATGTAATATATGACCTAAAGTGATGAGTGATTTCTTGAAAATGGCTTGGTATTTATATCCAACCAAGCCAGCTGACTGGCGGATCCGGCGGAACCAAAACAAGGGTTCCGCCAAGTCTGACAGTCAAAGACTTAAGAAATCTTTCCATATCGAGCAATGTCAAATAATGTTTGTATAAGTCAACACACTATTCATTTAGTAAGAGACTAACCAAATGTGTAAGAGATCTTTATGGAAAGTCAACTACTAGATTTAGTAAGTTTTCCATAAATGCACATGATGTAAGTTATGATGTCATATTATGTTTTCTATATTAAGTAATATAGCAAAGTTGTGTTTGTAATGAAATGTATGAAATGTAAAGTCTAGTTATAATAAGACTATAACTAAAATGATGTTTTACTAAAAACTAAAGTTTACACTTTGTCGTTAACAAAACTTAGCCAAGATCATAAAATATAAATAACGTATTTAGACGATATTTGTATTAACACATACTAAATGTGATTTTGGCCGGTTTGTATAGGCATGAATTAGGTTAAATCATTAATTATTGTAGCAGCCTTTCGCAACCCTTGCACTTCATCTAACCGAATTTTAATTCTATACTAAAAGTCATGTGATCAATTCGGGCAACCCTTGCACGTCATCTCCTTTCATGATTGTATAGTTATTATGAGGCTACATTGAATTCCGAGCATTAGCTATCTTGTATAGCATTTGTAGTAGGTCTTATAAGTGTGGCATGTCATTCTTATGATAGTTTAGGTTTGAAGCACAGTTGGTGCATTTGTTTTCACCTAGTTTTGGACTTAGATGTGGGATTCACCTACAATCGTTGTGTTTAATTATTTTTGAGTAATAAATTTACGGGAGAAACCCTTAAACGAAAAAAACCCTTTTTCTAGAACAAAGTGTGTGAAACCCATTTTTTTTTAATAATATTTTGCATGATGGAGATAAAGCAATAATCAATTGATAACCATATCTTATAGATCAATCTGGGAGTAGAACAATCATGATCTATCCATTCTCTAACTATACTTATTCCTATTGTGATTTGTAGCAACAAACAAAAAGACCCCTGAATATTTGTTGCATTTATACAACTTTTTGGGGTAAAAACATATCAGTGTGTACCTGTCGTCCTTCATTATCCCAAATGTCTCGTTTGCCTAATTTTCTCATCTTCGTGAAAGTATATTCATTGGAGGGGGAAACATCAATCACCACCAACGGTACACTTTATCAAATGCGATGATCATATATTTGCCAATGGCACCATATATGTAATATGTCTAAACTTATTTGTAAATTATTAGTTGGATACCCGCACACAGCTGCGGCAATAAATATAGTTATATTATAAAAACAGTGAATGAATTGCTAGCCCAACTCTCCCCGAAATTCTTTACCCGCTTAGTGAATTTGTTTCACAACACTTCGAATGTATATGCGTTAGTTGTATGTGTTTGCTTGGTTTCATGTAGCTTTCCCGTGACATCATTATTCCAGCATATTTAAAGACCATCGCAATCTTTTACCCGTTAAATACTGTCCTAATAGTATATGATTTTGACTAATCAATATAGTATTAATTGAAATAAAGGTTAAAGTTTGCAAAAATTTAAATAAAAAAAATAAACCAACTAAAAATTTAAAAACTAAAAACTAACAAAAATATATCAAAATAGATGTTGAATTAAAGAGCACAAAATTTTAGAAAATACGGCAAAATTAGATCATAAAAAAATAAATAGATAAAAATATATTTTAATTTAAAAATAAAGGTGAATTTAAAGTTAGGAAGTGACACACATGTCACCTAATGATTGAAGCTCCTTATCTTAATTTTTGTTTAGGAGTTAGGTTTGTAGTTAGTTGAAAAGTGACGCATGTCACCTCATGATTGGAGCTACTTATATTAATTTTTGGTTAAGAGTTAGGCTTAGAGTTATGGTTGGTTATCCATGCGTTATATAATAGTATAGATATAGATTACTATCAACACAGTAATCAAAATAGCAACAAATAGAATTGATCGAATACTGTCACAAGATAAGAGCTTTCGAACCAGTATAAAACCACATCACTTCATAGTTGATTACTAGAAAACAAGATAAACCTTACACACTAGGTTGTTTATTATTTGAGCACAATCATATATTGCTTAGCTAGATACATATTTAGATTAACACGAACAAGTGAAACCACCACCTTTATTGATGAGTCTATAGGAGAAGACGACGATCATGTGTCTTCCAACAACCATAACAACCTCCCCACGGACTATACTTATTAGGAGCTACTGTTTTTGATTCAAAAGTTGTGTCTCCTGCATATGTAATTAAGCATTATCATTTATCAGTGAAGAGAATATATAAGCATTATATACACCCGGCGCATGTATATGATTGATCGTACCTTTTTGTTTTTGAGTTTGCGGCTGGTTGGTAGTTTGATGCGTTCTTGCTGCAGATGAAACAAGTGCAATCATAAAGAGAACAACCAAGACAATTGTAATGAGACGATTGAGCTTCATTTTGTGAAATGGTTGTGTTTTATGATAGAGTGATGTTAGTTTATATAGAGAGGGAACGTGTGATGGTTTGACTTTACTCATGTCACTAACTTAAAAAGTTAGTATATTGATATAATAAGTTGTGTAAAACATACAGTGTTATTATCTGGGATACATGAAAGTTTCTCATTGATGTTTCAAAAACTAGAACAAGATACTAGTATAAAAGGTTTTAAATAGTGCTTCAAAAAAATGCTCAACTAGTGGTACATAATAATACCACAAGTACGCGTGCTATGCTTCAAAAAAATGCTCGACTAGTGGTTGTGTTTTATTGCCAATGCTCGTGCTCCTTACTACACTCACCCATGGAGGACGCGTGCTAGTTGGAAAAGGAGAACTCGGTCGTTCAGACGGCCGAGTTGTGGAGGTGTGTTTTGGTGGATGTGTGAGACTTTGGGTTTTGTAGAGTATATTTTTATTTAAGTTATATTTTGGTGATGATATTAATTGTCTTATTACAATAAATTGATAGTAAAATTAGTTGTGTAAAAAAAAGTAATGCAATGCTAAGTTGACAATAATAAAGTTATTTATGATGACTCCTTATTACTATTATCCTTCACTTTTTCATACAAGGTTAGGTTCAAATAATATACTTTTTTTTTTTTTTTTTTTTTTTTTTTTTTTTTTTTTTTTTGGTAAAAGGTCAACGACCTGGTAAATATATTACTCCAAAAAACGTTTAAGTACAATGGATATGGGTGAATCCCATATCTCAGCCCGTTACATAGGCGAAAAGCTTACATAACAAGATACTACCTATTTTCTAAACAAGAAAAACAAGCCATTAATCACATGATAGTAATGACTCTGACAAAAGATAAACTACTTCCTACGACTTTGGAGATTAACACCATAAATGGCATTAAGAGCATCCAATTCCCCTGGAAGATCATAAGTGTGCTTCGAATAATCATCATAGTCATACTCATCTTCACGCTCATGACCACCAAAAAGATTTGTTGATTCGTCGAACGTGTTAAGAACCTCATCCTCATCGCTTTCAGAAACCACAACCTCACCCACCTTCGAAAATGGGTTAGTCCTCTTAGTGACAGAGGTAGACGGAATAGGATGACCAGAATCATCCACAAGAATAGCTTTCCCATCGATCAGTAACTCTTCAAGCTTACTAATTTTCTCAGCAATAGGAGTAGATCCAACTTCCATAGTTCCCATTGAATCACTCACAAGTGGTTCTTGCATATCACTCACAAGAGGGACTTGTGATGTAGTACCAGTCTTAACCGACGCATCATTATTAACTTCCCTTGTACTGCCAGAATCAACATCCATGTTAGTAACAACCTTAGGAATACCAAAACCATCTGTATCATCCATATTAAGAGCATCAAACTGATTAGAAGTAGTGATCTTGATTCCACTCGTACTAGCCATTTCAGAAGCATTCTTCTTACTGACATTAGCTTTCTTTGGTTCGGGAAGAGTCTTTTTGGGCCGATATTCAAAATGCTTACCCACCACAGGTTTGGTAAAACCTCCTTGACCTAGATTCGAACCAACTTGCTTTCCCTTCTTCTTATTGTTAACAGGCTGGAACCCATCACTTGCGTTCTTAGTAGGCTGAGCATTCGGAATGACAACCTTAGGGCACTCAATCAAAGTATGTCCAAATACCTTACATTTATCACAGCGAGGCGGTTTCCACTCATATTCTACCCGGATCATCTCAATAGTCGAACCCGTACCATCAAGTAGAGGAATCTCAACAGTGAGACTGTCCTTTAGTACCGCATCCGACTTGACTTCAATCATACACCTAGCAAAGCTACTCCGGCCCCAAGATTCCTTGCACATTTGACTAGTAAAGGCATCAAACCTTTTGGGCGTCCCAATCACAGTAGCAAGGAGGCTAAGCCCGTCATCAGAGAACATAGCTAAAGGAACATCATGGAATTTAACCCACACCGGAATGTTAGTCAAATCCTCTTTAAGCAAGTTTGTGTTCAAATAATATACTCGTAGTTGGCAATAGTTGACTCTAAAGTCTAGCGAATAAGATCCAAATGTAGTTGACTCTAAAGTCTAACGAAGATCCAAATATAGGTTACTGGGAATCTATACAAAAAAATATATATACGAAAATTCTCGAATTTTAAATATGCATTATTTGTAAATGCAATTAATGAATTGGGTTTTTTAACGTTGGCCATTTGAGCAAACATAATCAGGTTGTGAAATCGTCTAAAAAGGGTAGAGTTAGCATGTTATATTTCAGCTTCAATATTTTATATTTATGATAGTTACGCTTATATGAAATATAATTTGTCAGTTTATGACTGACTCAATTTTAAGATTATTTCTATCTGCAAAAAAACTCGCCAGTTGCCATATCATATATACCAACAGCCAAGTTAGCCAAGTTACTGTACTTAATATAGTTGCATATATATACTTGCATAAAATTTTGAAGAATGATAAATTTTCAGCAAAAAGTTGACCACGTTTAGCATCGAAAATTAAAGGAAAAATACTGCATACTTGTAAATGTCACAAACATCGACTGTTAGTTTTATATATTTAAAAGAAAGACTCCGCCAACTTGTCAAGTATTTACCTAACAATTTTGTATAGATATGGTCCATTACATGCCAGCGGATTTCCACGAAGCAACACATACCACATATATAAGTCCTAAATCGTGACGAGTTTGGTTCTAAAAAGTCCAATAAAAATAAGGAACAACTTGCAATCGTTGACTAATGCATTGACTTTTTGGTCATTTAAGTTGAAAATATCAAATCTAGAGTGCCACACAATTATACAAAAAATTATTATTATTATTATTATTATTATTATTATTATTATTATTATTATTTTATTTTTTTATTATTATTATTTTTTTTTGCACAGCAAGAGAATATGTTATTAAGAATCAAGCAAGAAGCTTGAAAAAAGAAATGTTAAACAATATTGTTACAAGCATTCAAGGGATCGGATCATTAATCCAAGCATACCAGTTAGGACGAAAGTTCCTATCTCGGTGACTAATCCAAGAGAAAGAGAAGGTTTTAATGTCTTCCAAAAGAGTGTCTTTTCGTGGAGGCGTCAAGTCAAAGCATAGCCTATTCCTATATCGCCATATAACCCAAGTCACAGTTTGTATAATAGCATCGAAACACCGTTTCAGGTGACTTGAAAGAGTAGTGGAGTCACTCCAAGAGATAACATCAGACAAGACTTTTGGGTAATCTCCAAATCCCCGCCAATAGCATTATCATAAACCAGGCAACGAATTGAATTAGCGAGTAGGAAGCCTATCATTGATCAATCGCCAAAAATGAATGTTGATTTTAATGGGTACAATTTTGTTCCATCTTGTTTTGTGTCCGACTGGGATTAGAATTGACATGCATACTAAGTTACATACATAACATATATACAAATTTGACGTACGAATGTATCATACATGTACGTATAGTAGTATATATGTATGTATGTGTGCTGTGTGCTGTGTGCTGTGTGCTGTGTGCTGTGCGCATACGACATATATGTGCTTGACATTTTTTGTTTCAAACAGCGATTTACATTACAGGCCAGCCTACCAAGAAGCTAGCCAAACAAATTACAAGGAAATGGATATAGCATTACAATGATTACAACCCCACTGTATCTGGTTAATTAATGGAAGGTTTAGCATAGGAAACCTATTTGAAATCCAATTGAAGGTGAGCAATTTAACATCATTAAGTATGAGACAATTCATTGGTCTCTTGGAAGAAAAAGGGTACGTAGACTCGTCACGAAAACACCAAATGATCCATAGGGTTGATTGAACCACGGCATCAAACACCTTCATATTATGTGTATGAGTTTTGGGGTTGCATGGTGCATGTTTTGATGGATTCTGCTGCCAGAAGAAAGAAAGACAAGTGCAAATATATTAATTGAACAACTTGCATTAAGTAAAACAGCAAATACCAAAGTAATTAAGACCGTACACCATTGAACTTCATTTTCCAATATTTTATTTTGATATCGATATGGTTTGATACACAGAGTACACTTTCTCGTGACTAAAAGAGATGAATTTGTTAGAGAAATTATATGAACAACTTGCAATAAGTGACTCAAAGTCTACCCAAAATCCAAAACCAGGATAGACATGCAGTTAGACCTGTCTTCAGTGAGAATCTTTTTTAAATTTTGTTAATTAGACGATATGTATATGGTACTCCGTATGAACTATTAAAAAAATGATATTGTTAGTATCCGCAATGTAGTTCGCGTAAAAGTGGAATTTTAATCTTCGGCTGTGTTTGATTACTGTAAAATTTGTTTCTATTATAACTAATTAAATGGAATTGACAAGTGCTTTTATGGATTTGATCCAGAAATAGAAAACACGAGACTACGTGAAATGTCAATAGGATAAGAGTGCTAGGTGCAATTAAGGTTATAGGGTGACTTATTCGCCCGCCAAGTTAGCTTTAATCCTATAACATTCATGTAACACAAACTAATAAAAAAACACACTCCCCAGCCTATAACATTTTTATAACAAACCACCAAAAAAACCCCTCTCTTTCCACGTTTACGCTAAAAAAATATGTGTAACTTCCTTTACTTTATAACGTTGCACCTATAACACTCCTATGACACCATCAATGGTATATTTGGTGGCCTTATAGTTACCAAACATGCACGGATAACGCTTCTATAATGCATTGCACCGAGCACTCTAAATAAGAATGAACAGCCACGAAGCGGACCATTCCCAAGTTGTTGTTTGATGAAACTTTGATGCTTAGAGCTTACCTCTACGACTCAAACCCATAACCATGCATAAACTCATTTTCCAATACTTTATCCCTAAGCAACTCAGAGTTACTAGTTTGAAGAAAAGAAAAGAAAAGAAAAAGAAAAAGAAAAAAAAAAAAAAAAAAAAAAAAAGTTGATTATTATTCAAGTAATATTTACTTTAATAAATGTTACGGACTTACGGAGTAGTTATCTAATTCTGAGAAATCTATACAATACTATGTTAAGTTTTATTGTATTTTATTCTCAAATAGGTCAAGTTTAATAATTAGCTAAAGAATGAAATTGATTAAAAATGTCACCAGTTCACCACAATCTATTCAAATGATTACATGCAACGTAACTGTATTTCATAACCACAATATTCTACTGACTCCTTTAACAAATTCATGTATTCATATACAACAACATTATATTACACTTGACAACAAGAACTAATATTGGAGTTAGACAACAGTCACATGCTTGGTTATGTTGAGTGCGACGGTTACATATCTACATACGTAGATACACACATTCAATCATATGCACTGCCATCATTCGACTAGAATACCTTAGACGACAGCGATATACATGAAGTGGCCAACAACCCCAAGAGCCATTTCTATCAGCATCTATATGAGCTACTAGCTTTTACTGAGTCAACAGTTACTTCTCGTACACAAACAAATTAATATAATAGTTTACACACACCGATCCATGATCTTACATATTTGCTTATCAATTAAGTTGTGGTTGGATTGGGTCTTTTGATGGATATGTTCTTCTGGCTAAAGAAACAATTAAAATGTTAATACAACAACCAAGAACATATTCAGATCACGGATTTCATTATCCAATTATGTATTTTGAGCATGATGCTATAGAATTGTGTCTATATGATATTATAAACTTGTAATAGTTCTTATCTGATGATATTATAAACTTGTAAGAGTTGAGTAGCTTAAAGTATAACAAAATTCCATAAACCCTACAAATTGGGTTAGACTTTAGAGTTCTCGTCAACTAGAATATTTCTTCTTTCAAAAACTTCTTAAAATGTTTAAAAATATAAATATTAATCTTGTGAAGCAGAACCATTAATATACTAACACCCAAATATAAAAAACAACCAAGAGAACTCTGTATAAGAATATCAAAGTATATTAAAATAAGCATTCCATTTTATAACATTTCATAGTTATTAATTTGTTCAAAATACAAAATCAAAACGATACAAAGATGAATGGTTATGCCATTGATCATGTTCAATACACCAAAGACACGACCCAAAAATTTTAACTCTCACCAATCACACACAACCATGCAAATTACGATCACCAATTATAACTATTCTAACGCAGCTGACGACGATCATGGTTATGCCAGCAATCCCAACATCCACCCCATTCGTTATTTGTATGAGCTACATTTTCTGTTTTAGCAGTTGCACCACCTGCATATATATAAACGCAAACATATTTACATAAACGTACTCAATCTTGAAATGTATGTAAATACACATATACTAATCAATGTATAGCAAATTCATATGAATGTGCTTGTGATTGATCTTACCAGTTTGTTTACGAGTTAGATGTGGGATGGTGGTTTGATGGGTCCTCTCCGCAGATGAAACTATGATGAGTGTAAAGAGAACAACCATGAACAAAGTAAGACCATTGAGCTTCATTTTCTAATACTTTTGCTTTAACTCAATGCTTTATGCATACACATGCACTTACATATTTATATTGGGTTTTAGATGGTGTTTATTCATTCTCGTGATTTAGATAATAAAGAAGACAAATTTGCAAGAGATATGAACTCGAAAACTTGTAATAGTTGACTCTAAAGTCTACCCGCACTCACAAAAACAGGTAGGATTGTATTCTTTATTCTAGAAGTATGAAAATATCGGTGTACCTTATTGATGATTAAAAAAACCTGGAATATTTTGATTGAAAACAAGTTGATCGTTGTTTGAGCACTTAGATCAGTCACTCACGTTAAACTTTAACACACTGTCACATCAGTGCCACATCAGCTTTTTTTGGGTAAAAGGTCAACGACCCGATAAATATATTACTCCAAAAACATTTAAGTACAACGGATATGAGTGATTCTCATATCTCAGCCCGTTACATAGGCGAAAGACTTACATAACAAGATACTTCCAATTTTCTAGACAAGAAAACAAACCATTTAAAGACTCGGACAAAAAAATAACCTACTTCCTACGACCTTGGAGATTAAAGCCATAAATGGCGTTAAGAGCATCCAATTCCCCTGGAAGATCATAAATTTGCTTCGAGTAATCATCATAGTCATCCAACTCATCTTCACGCTCATGACCTCCACCAAAAAGATTTGCAGATTCGTCGAACGTGTTAAGAACCTCCTCCTCATCACTATCAGTAACCACAATATCACCCACCTTAGAGAATGGGTTAGCCCTCTTATTGGCAGATGCAGACGGAATAGGAACACCTTTATCATCCAAAAGGGTAGCTTTTCCATCGATAAGTAGCTTTTCAAGCTTACTAATTTTCTCAACTATAGGAGTAGAACCACCTTCCTTAGTTCCTATTAAATCACTCACAAGGGGTTCTTGTGATGTAGTACCAGTCTTAACCAACGCATCCTCATTAACTTCCATTGTACAGCCAGCATCCACATCCATGTTGGTGTCATCAGTAGGAATACCAAACGTATCCGTATCATCCATATTAAGAGCATCAAACTGGTTAGATGTAGAGATCGTTATACCACTAGAGCTAGCCACATCAGGAGTCTTCTTCTTATTGCCACCAACATTCTTGGGTTCAGGAGGAGTCTGTTTGGGTTGATACTGAAATTTCTTACCCACAACAGGTTTAGTAAACCCTCCTTTACCCGGAATTGTAGAACCACCTTGTTTTCCTTTCTTCCTGTTATTGACAGTCTTGAAACTATCATTAATAGGCTTAGTAGGCTAAACAGGAGGTATAACAACCTTAGGGCAGTCAGTCAGAGTATGTCCAAATACCTTGCATTTATCACAGCGAGGTGGTTTCCACTCATATTCAACCCGGATCTTTTCAATAGTTGAACCCGTACCATCAAGTAGAGGAATCTCAACAGTGAGACTGTCCTTTAATACCTCGTCTGACTTTACTTCAATCATACACCTAGCAAAGCTACTCCGGCCCCAAGATTCCTTGCACATTTGACTAGTAAAGGCATCTAACCTTTTGGGCGTCCCAATCACAGTAGCAAGCAGGCTTTTCACACTTTAAACTTAACTTACAAAAAAACACCCTCAACAATAACTCAGCTTTAACTTAAATATTTTCAAATTCAACCCTCAACTAAAATTAATGTTTCATACATTATCATACACGTTTGAACATTAAATGTTTATTGCACACGTTTTTATTGTTTTTTTTTTTAATTTGAAACTTTAAAATTATCCCGCTCAGGTTTTGAAATTCGAATCTTAAACGTTGATACACTCCTATATAAAGCATACATTATCATACAATGTTGCACACACTTCACTTTCTAAAGAAATTTACAATGACAAATCGTTGGTCTATTGAAGAAGAAAGATGGCTAGCCGAGATGTGGCAAAACGTTCACGAATTCCATGCCAGTGAAGGACCTTTTTGGCAAGTCGTAACACAAAAGTTCAAAAAACAATCAGACGGTCCTTTTCGTAGCAAAAACCAGCTAACGGGTAAGTGGGCAAGAATGAACTGTGATTGCCAAAAATTTCATGAAATTTACTTGAATTTGCAGCCTACACGTGAGCCAGATGTTCGTCTTGAAGATGCAATGAACGTTTTCAAAGAACGCAATGGTGGGAAAGATTTCAAATATTTTCAAGTGTGGTTGATTTTGAGAAACAACACCACCTGACTAAGATATATGGATTAATGGCTTTTGTATTCCAATATCGTGTGTTGGTTTATGTTAAGTATTTCCGTTTTGTTTGTGATGTTATGTCAGTTTAAGTTTGAGTTTGAATAAAAGACTTAACGGCTACTTTCCCTATAAATACCATCTTTACTCAACTTTGTATTGTCACACAATTACAACTAAATTTCACACAAACACTATGGTTAGCCAACCAGCTAAGGTGCAAAGAGCAATCTTTACTCGATTACGCAATGAACAAAAAAATGAATTTAAGTTGATTAACAACTTGTTAGGTAAGATAGCTCATACTATTCGACAGATGCATACTCGGGTTCCAGAGGTCGAATGATTACGTGAGGTGCCTATAGACCATCCAATTATCAGGGTCGGTCTAGAAACTTTATTAAGAAATGATGAAACGGATCTACAACTGCAGGTCGCCTTGAAAATTGTTAGAGAACAAGTGTTGCAAGTGTGGGAGGAGAAGTCAGATCTCATCGACAATTACAAATCTATCTAGATACTTAATTAGTTGTATGTTTTTCTTGCGTTGTATTGAACATTTTCAAGCGTTTTATTGAACATTTTTCTTCCGTGTATTAAACTAAGGGGGTGTTTTGCAATTTCCAATATCTTTTACTCCAAATGTTATAAATTTTAGAGGGGTTAAAAATGACAAAAAAAGGTTTTCCTTTTAGCCACATCACCTTAACGCCGGGTTAATGGATTAACCCGGCGTGCTAACACACGTTTAATGCGAGGAAGTGCATCAATAACATGCCTTTAACGCATGTTAAAGCCATCTTAACGCACCTCGTGCGTTACCATTGAAACTGCTCTTATCTTACTACATTATATTATCATACATTGGCAGATAAATATCCAAGGTTATATGTTCTTGATCTAGATAAGATGTGTAGATTAAATGTAAGATGCCATAAGTCGGGTGATCAGGTGAATTTGTTTTGGAGTTGGAGAAGGCAGTTAAGAGATGGAAGAGAGTTAGATGAATTCAATTGGCTAAAAACCGAACCGCTAAAAATCGAACGGTTCGATTTTTGATTTTATAAAAACCGAATATTTTGATTCGGTTTCGGTTATAGCCAAAAACCAACCCAAACCGAACCATGTTCACCTCTACATTTTGTAACCATGTTGATTTTTTCTATTAACTTTGGCGTTTATGCTATATTGCTATTAACCAACCCCTTAGTATGCGGTGTGTATTGGTCATGCGGTGTGACCATCAATATTTACTGAGAGTTATCAGCAAAACAATGAATGAACGTTGTTTTAGAACTAGAAGGCTTGTTAGGGCGTGTGACCTTCAGGGATACAACAACGTTTCCGATATACATTTCTTCGGAATTTTAGTACGAAAACAATGGCTCTGGCAGTGTTAGTTAACTTTTAGCGGTTGAGGATTTATGGTTGAAATGTAGGGTTGCGTTTTTTAAGAATGGATAAATGACAACAGTTAGCGTTTGACGGGGTGGCATAGGTGTGGCGGCTAAAAGTGGTCAACAAGGTCCGAAGATCAAACCTATAGCCCCGATACCATGTTAGAAAATGAATCTCGGTAGGTATATATTTTATCACTAGGCAAGGTATTTAAAGAGAACATATAACATATTGAAACGCTAATGAACCCAAACGGGTTTGGGTCATATCTATTCTTTAATAGTATTATAATTAATATGAAAAGGGTGAATATCATATAACGTCATTTTTTTTTAATTGTTGAAAAAGCTATTATAAATATGTTTTGTTGATTAAGCCATCCAATTTTATATTAATTGTAGAGAAAATCCTTTGGATGGGTTTGACCGATTGTAATGACTAAAATGGATTGATTTTTGTTGACATATTCAACGGTAATGTTGATTAGTTATATATATACAAATGCGGAAACGATGTCAAATGAGACTGCCATGACAATGCAATCTATTTCAGCTTAAAAGATAAGCCAAATCTGTCAGAATGACAATTTCAACAATTAAACATACACGAATGACCAAATCAACATATAACATTTTAATTTATTCAAAATATATGTTGTGTTTTTTTGGCATTTGCCCATATGAAAACTAACGAGGAGGTGTATTGTATGAGGCTTTCGTAATCTAAGTATGACATTGATATCCATTACAAGTGTTTGTTTCAAGATTTAAGAATCACACAATGATTCTTACTCCCATAGAACCATAGCATATAAAAAGCGACTTTTGATCCAATCCCGAGGGACCTTTTGTTTTTTAATCACACACCACACATTTTTAACTACAACCTGCACAACACACTCCATGTTCCTCTTCCCTTTTCTTTTATTCTTTTCACTATATTTTTTAAAAACGTTTTTAGTTTTACATATTAGCCTTTCAATTAATGGACACTTGCACGATGATTTGTAAAATCCAATCAAAGAATTACGAGAAGAATATGGTAGTCTTTTTCTATTGAAAATGAAGAAAAAAGAAATGTATTTACAACTAAAGTGTATTTTATGTTTTGTAGGTTGATAGTTAAAGCTATTGGATTTTCGATAATTCAATAGAATTTGTTAGTTTTATTCTATCTCTTCAAATAATGACAGTGAATGAAACTATACTTATATCAAACTTTTTTTTTTTCAAATAATGAACAAGAGAAATTATGATTTTTTGTTATTGTTTTTCTGGATTTTCTAAATGGAACTAGTGTAAAGAGGGTGATGATGATTTCTACGATTTTGGTGAGGATGTATGTTTTTTTTTTTTTTTTATATATTATTGAATTGTTTAATAATGAGCCTTTAAAAAGAAATAATGAAGGTGATACTTTTTTTTGTGTGTGAACCTAGTTCTTCTGTTGTCTAGAAAATAGGAAGTATCTTGTTATGTAAGCTTTTCGCCTATGTAACGGGCTGAAATATGGGATTCACTCATATCCGTTGTACTTAAATGTTTTTTGGAGTAATATATTTACCGGGTCGTTGACCTTTTACCCAAACCTAGTTCTTCTGTTATGGCTTCTAAAAAGGTCGATGATCCGGTTAATGAGTAAATTGATAGTAAAGTGTTCAAGGTATACAACGAAACTGCCAGTTTTATGCTTCTACTAGCTCAAAGGTTAATAAAACTTTTTAAAATGGCAATAGGGTGGGAAATAAAAGCTTGTATGAAGAATGAAAAAACGTTGATCCTGGTTTGACTAATACTCAAATGCAGCTTGCTAATGCCTTTGATATTAGTCTCCATGGTTAACTTAGATAGCATTTGTAGTAGGTCTCATAAATGTGGCATGTCATTCTTATGATAGTTTAGGTTTGAAGCGTAGTTGGTGCGTTTGTTTCGGCTTGTTTTGGGCTGAGAAATGAAATTCACCCACATTCTTTGTATTTAATTGTTTTTTGGAGCAATAAAATTATGAGAGAAACCCTTTACCTAAAAAAACCGTTTTTAGAACAAAGTGTGTGAAACTCATTTGCTGTTTCTGTTTTACTTTTTTTTTCCTTTGTAGTATTTTGAATGATGGAGATGAAACAGTAAGCAATTGATACCCATATCTTATAGATCAATCCAAACATCTATAGGAGTAGAACAATTATGGTCATTCCATTCTATACCCATACCTATCACTATTGTGATTAATAGCAACAAACGAAACGACCCCTGAGTACTAGGTTGCATTTATACAACATTTTTGGGATAAAAACATATTAGCGTGTACTCGTAGTCCTTCATCATCCTGCTTTCTAGTTTGTCTAATTTTCTCATCTTCGTGGAAGTATATTCATTGGAGGGGGAAATATCAATCACCACCAACCTTACACTTTATCAAATGTGATGATCATACATTTGCCAATGGCACCATATATATATGTCTAAACTCAGTTGTAAATTTTACTATCAATACAGTAAGCAAAATAGCAACAAATATAATTGAATAATATCACAAGATAAGAGCTTTCGAACATCAAACCACATCACTTCATAGTTGATTACTAGAAAACCAGATAAACCTTACACACTAGGTTGTTTATTGTTTAAGCACGAACTTATATTGCTTAGCTAGATACATATTTAGATCAACACGTACAAGTGAAACGACCACCTTTATTGATGAGTTTATAGGAGAAGACGACGACCATGCTGCTTCCAACAACCATAACAACCTCCCCACGTACTATCCGTATGAGCTACTTTTTCCGATTCAAAAGTTGTGTCTCCTGCATATGTAATTAAGCATTATCATTTATTAATGAAGAGTATATATAAGAGCTGTGGTGAGGAGCTGAGGTTTGCCTCCTCATTTATAGCCGGAGTATATGATTGATCGTACCTTTTTGTTTTTGAGTTTGTGGCTGATTGGTAGGTTGATGGGTTCTTGCGACAGATGAAACAAGGGCAATCGTAAAGAGAACAACCAAGACAATTTTAATAATACGATTGAGCTTCATTTTATGAAGTGGATATGTTTTACGCTTGAGTACTGATGTTGATTTATATAGTGACGGAACGTGTGATGGTTTGACTTTACTCATGCCATTAACGTAAAAAGTTATTATATTGATATAATAACATGTGTAAAACATATGGTTTGATTATTAGGGATACATGCAAGTTTCTCATTAATGTTTCAAAAACTGGAACAAGATGCTAGTATAAAAGGTTTTAAATAGTTCTTCAAAAAAATGCTCGACTAGTGGTAATAATACCACAAGTACACATGCTATGTTTTATGTGTCATCCCTAACGCTCGTGCTCCTTACTACACTCACCCATGGAGGATGCGTGCTAGTTGGAAAAGGAGAACTCGGTCGTGACCGAGTTGTGGATGTGTGTTTTGGTGGGTGAGTGACTTTGTATTTGTTAGGTATATTTTTGTTTAAGTGAATTAAGTTTTGATGGTGATGTTGATTCTCTTATTACATTAAGTTAATGAAATAATTTGAGGTGTCACTAACGAAACTATTTTCGATGACTCCTTGTTAACCACTACCATTGGCCTTAACTTTTTCATACAAGCTAGGGTAGGTTCAAATAATTTACTAGTAGTCGGCAATAGTTGACTCCAAAGTCTAACAAAGATCTAATATAGGTTACGGTCTTTGATGGGAATTTATATAAAAAAATGTATACGAGAATTCTCGAATTTTAAATATGCATTATAATTTTATGTGAAATATTGTAATTTGTTTCAGTATATGAGGACGACTCAATTTTAAGATTATTTCTATCATGCAAAAAACTCGCCAGTCGCAATCATATATATATACCAACAACCAAGTTACTGCATGTACTTAATATAGTTGCATATATACATGCACGGAATTTTGAAGAATGATAGATTTTGAGCTAAAAGTTGACCGAGTTTAGCATCGAAAGTTAAAGGAAAAATACTGCACACTTGTAAATGTCAAACATCGACTGTTAGTTTTATATGTAAAAGAAAGACTCCGCCAACTTGTTAAGTATTTATATGCTCCATTACATGCCAGCGGATTTCCACGAAGCAACACATACCACATCAGTCCTAAATCGTGACGATTTTGGCACTAAAATGTCCCATAAAAATAAGGAACAACTTGCAATCGTTAACTAATGCATTGACTTTTGGGTCATTTAAGTTGAAAATATCAAATCTAAGAGTGCCTTACAGTTATACAATTAAACAAAAAATTACATGCATACTAATTTACATTCCTAACATATATAGAAACTTGACGTATGCATGTACGTATAGTAGCATATATGTAGTATGTATGTGTGCTGTGTGCATATAACATATATGTGCTTGACATATTTTTTTTAACGGCAATTTACATTACGGGCCTACCAAGAAGCTAGCCAAACAAATTACAAGTAAACTGATATAACATATATTACAATGATTACAACCCCACTCTATCCGATTAATGGAAGCTTTAGAAACCTATTTGAAATCCAATTGAAGGTGAACAATTATACATCATTAAGGTTGAGACATTTCCTCGGTCTCATGGAAGAAAAAAGGTACGTAGACTCGTTACGAAAACGCCAAATGATCCATAGGGTTGATTGAACCACGGCATCAAACACGTTTATACTATGGGTATAAGTTTTGAGGTTGCATGGTGTTTTGTTAGATTATTCTGCCAGAAGAAAGAAAGACAAGTGCAAAGATGTTAAATGAATAAGTTGCTATAAGTAAACAGGAAATACCCAAGTAATTAAGACCGTACACCATTGAACTTCATTTTCCAATATTTTATTTTGAGATCGATATGGTTTGATACACAGAGAACACTTTCTCGTGACAAAAAGAGACGAATTTGCTAGAGAAATTATATGAACAACTTGCAATAAGTGACCCAAAGTCTACCCAAAATCCAAAACCTGGATAGACATGCAGTTAGACCTGTCTTCAGTGAGAATCTTTTTTAAATTTTGTTAGATATGTATAGTACTATGTATTAACATAAAAAAGCGATATTGTTAGTATCCGCAATGTAGTAACGCGTAAAACTGGAATTTTTAATCTTCGGTTGTGTTTGATTTCTGTATAACTAATTAAATGGATTGACAAGTGCTTTTATGGATTTGATCCAGAAATAGAAAAAGGAGACTCGTGAAATGTCAACAGGATAAGTGTGATAGGTGCAATTAAGGTTATAGGGTGACTTATTCGCCCGCCAAGTTTGCTTTAATTAATCTTATAACATTCATGTAAAACAAAATCAAAAGAACACACTCTTCAGCCTATAACATTTTTATAACAAACCACCAAAAAACCCCCTCTCATTCAACGTTACGCAAAAAAAAATATGTATAACTTCCTTTACTTTATAACGTTGCACCTATAACACTCCTATGACACAATCAATGGTGCATTTGGTGGCCTTATAGGTACCAAACATGCACGGATAACGCTTCTATAATGCATTGCAACGAGCACTCTAAATAAGAATGAACAGCCACGAAGCGGACCATTCCCAAGTTGTTGTTTGATGAAACTTTGAGGCTTAGCGCATACCTCTACGACTCAAACCCGTAACCATGCAAAAACTCATTTTCTAATACTTTATCCATAAGCAACTCAGTGTTACTAGTTTGAAGAAAAAAAATAAAAAATTGATTATCATTCAAGTAATATTTAATTTAATAAATGTTACGGAGTAGTTATCTGATTCTGAAAATTTTATACAATACTATATGTTAAGTTTTATTGTATTTTATTCTCAAATAGGTCAAGTTTAATAATTAGCTAAAGAATGAAAGTATGAAACGGTTTAAATAGGCTATACAGGTTCAATGTCACCAGCTCACCACAATCTATTCAAATGATTACATGCAACGTACTTGTATTTCATAACCACAATATTCTGCTGATGACTCCTTTAATTACAAATTCATGTATTCATATACAACAACCGTTATATTACACTTGACGACAAAGAAGAACTGATATTGGAGTTAGACAACTGTCACATGCTTGGTTATGTTGAGTGCGACGGTTATTCGGTTAATTACATAGCTACATGCATAGATACACACGTACAATCATACGCACTGCCATCATTTGACTAGAATATATACCTTAGACGACGATATATACATGAGTGGCCAACAACCCCAAGAGCCATTTCTATCAGCATCTGTATGAGCTACTAGCTTTTACTGAGTTTAGACTGTTAGTTTTAACGGATAATAAATTAATATATCATAACCGGACTTGAACTCGAGATTTCGGGATTGCACACTTTACGTATGAGTTTCAATGAATTAATAATTATTGTTTTAGTGACGAATAATTATTAAATACAAGAAATATAAACGTAACGGTAACTAACGACCGTTAGACGAAACATGAAGGACTAGATTTGGCAAAAAGTGAAAGTTAGGTTCGGGTTGGGCCTTGTGTACCCATGGCCGGCCTCCCCCCTCTCCCTAGGGCTTTGGGATAGCTTTTGCTCCAAGCATCTTGATTAGTATATAATGAGACCCCCTCTCATTCATTCTTCTCATCCCTTGGTTCCATAGCAACCTAATCTTCTTAATCTCCTTCTTTGTGTCTAATCGATCTATTGATTGATAGGACCAATAGTTTAATCTTTTCGTGTAAAGCGAATCTAGCATTTCCATTGAAACGCTTATAGTACGTGTGTGTGAGAACGAAGTGTTAGCATACTTTTGCTAACGGTGATCTTGCTTTGTGACTAGCCCTAGTCGATCCATATAAGCCCTCATCTAGGGTTTATAAGTTCTTGTTCTTGCTTGAAACAAGAGGTACGCATCATTTATATTTCGGTTAATTTATTATTTGTATTTGATCTATTCCGCTGCGTACTCTTTGATGTTTATATGTTTATTGTTGTATATTATTCATATATTCCAACAGTGGCATCAAGAGCCGTTAATACATTATAATGAATTACCGAAACACATAAAATTGAATCGTTTGATTATAACATGTTTGGTGTTCTTATGTTTTTATTTTTTTCATAAACCCTAGTTTTTATTTTTTAGTTCGAATTTATTTAATTATTTATATATATGTCGAAATTTTTTTTTATTTAAAAAGAAATTAGGGTTTGATGAATTATGTAATAAAAACTTGCAGAAACCCTATGTTGCATGTAATTTATGTGTATGGATATTGTGATATGCCGTTTGGTTGCGTTCCTTGATTGACATGATTATTTGTATAATATGTGCAATATGGGCATTCATGACACACTATGCATGTGTTGTTATGGATTATGATTTGTTTGATTTCATGCTTATTTATGCGATTTTATTATAATTGATAAATTGTTTAGTAAATATTATGTATAAAGATTACTAAAATTTGATTAATTATAATATTAGGGAAGACCCTATTAATCGTGTATTAAATCAATAGTGTGTTTTAATATTGATTTTAATTTGCATGACCATTATTATTGTTGTTTGTTTATTTTATTTTATTACTTTTGTTTTATATGTTTTTAACATGATAGTAACAAAGGGTAATTTCAATAAATAAAATATTAAACGGACTTAATAATGGTGAAATCTTGTTTTGAGCTTACTTAATAAATCTTGGACTTTTGGTTGATTGATCGCGACTGTATTAAGTGATTGAAAGGTGGAACTAATTATGACAAACTATTAAAGTGGGTATAAGGATGGCTACGCATTAAATTGCGGCCTTAGTGAGCCTCCATTATGGCTTACCGCTCGCCTGTGAGTCATATTTTAGTCTTTACCTAACATCCATGATAACTACGAAGCACTTAAGGCAAAGTTGTAAGTTTCTCAACGCCTCAATCAAAAGTTTGGAGATTTAAGCTCGTAAAGAAACTAATGAGTAAAAGTTTTTTTTTACATGAAACATATGCTACAAGATGAATGCATGGCATCTTTGTACATATATTTTGATTACACACATCAAAAATACTACCCTTAAATTTAAATTATATGCCATCCAATGAAACGGAAACACCTGGAATTGGATCTACGCCAGGGCGTAACCTGACTAGATTGCAATGGAAGGGCAAATTACATGATTTCATCACTAGCAGATCAACTGGTGTGGTGTCATTATGTAAGTTTGTTGTTTCTTAAATTGGTTAACTTAATTGAGTTGATAGTGGGAACTGATCACTCAAGGCATAAGAAGATGGGGATAAAACATGCGTACATTGCAATTGCGGTTGGCAATTAATGTAAATCCCATCGATTCTAGGAATTGCAATTGAATATTAGCAATTGGGACACGTCTCGTACCTTATTGAATAACGTCATGACTAGCAGATCAACTGATGTGATGAACTTATGTCAATTTGGATCCTAGTTTTTCAATGTAAAATTAAAATGGTTATATGTTTATGAACCTAGGGTATTTAATTTTATTGAAATTTAATTATCGAAAGTACTAACTTTTGAATTTTTTCTGTAGAAATGGCTACACCTGAAAACACTAATATGAGCAACATGAGTTCTGCGTTCAAGCAAATGATTGATCGAGACAAGTTGACTGGTGAAAATTTCAATGACTTGTATCGATCTTTAAGAATCACCTTAAGGATGGCCAGAAGATATGATTATCTTGGTGAACCCCTTCATGCTGAACCTGCTGCAGATGCAACCCAAGCCCAAAAGGATACATACAAAATTGAATATGAGAAGCACAATGATGTGGCTTGTCTCATGTTGGCTGGGATGGATACTCAATTGAAGAAACAGTTTGAGCCCTTTGGTCCCATGGACATGATCAATGAACTCAGACGAATGTTTGAGAAACCACCAGCTGCAGAATTATATGATTTAATAGAATCTCTGCATAATTGTAAGCAGGAAGCAGGAAAATCCGTGAGTGCCCATTTTCTGTCCATGAAACATTATATGGACCAATTGGAGCGACTTGGAAAGCGTATGTATTGGTCTCATTCTACGATCCCTTAATCAGGATTTGTATAGTGAGTTTGTACGCAATTACAATATGCATTGCAAGGGGAAGACAGTAAGTGAAGTTCATGCAATGCTTATTGACTATGAGAAAGGCCTGAACAAGAAGGCACCTACACCAGCTGTAATGGCAATACAGGGTGGTAGTATCACCAAGAAACCCAACAAACCGCATAATGCGAACTTCAAGGGTAAAGGCAATGGTACTGGTAAAGGCAAGCAGATTGCAAACCATCAACAGAAGCCTAAAAAGCAAAATCCTCCTTTTCAGAAGAAAAAGGAAAATTTCAATAAGGATTTGGCTAAATGTCACCACTGCAACACTCCTGGTCATTGGAAGAAAAACTGTCCATTGTTTCTAGAGGAGTTGCGCCTCAACAAAAGTAAAATGCCTGGTAACGTCGCAAGCACTTCAGGTATGTTTATGATTGAGTTATTTTCTTTTCCTCATAAGAATAATTCCTGGATATATGATACAGGATGTGGTACTCACATCTGTAATACGTCGCAGGGACTTAGAGGAGCAAGGAAGCTGGCCTATAGAGAAAGATACTTGTACGTAGGAAATGGAGTACGTGCAGCAGTTGAAGCCATAGGGACTTTCGATTTAGTTTTACCTTCGGGGATGATACTAGTATTGAATAATTTTCACTTTGCACCCTCTATTGTTAGGGGTGTCATTTCTGTTTCTTTGTTATTGGATAATGGTTTTGTTCACACATTTATTAATAATGGAATTTCTGTTTCTTTAAATAATGTTTTTTACTTTAATGCAATTCCAATAAATGGTGTGTTTGAAATTGATATGGAAGATTCCATGTCCAATAGAAATAATTATGTGTATAGCATTAACAATAAGAGAATCAAGTCTAACTTGGATTCGTCTTATCTTTGGCACTGTCGTCTTGCTCATATAGGCAAGGATCGCATGCAAAAGCTGCAACATGATGGGCTTTTACAAAAGATCAATGATGAATCATTTGATAAATGCGAGTCCTGCATATCTGGGAAGATGACAAGGAAACCTTTTTCACCACAAGTGGAAAGGGCAACAGATATACTTGGATTAATACACACTGATGTGTGTGGTCCACTTAGACATGCGTCAAGACATGGTGCTACCTACTTCATAACCTTCACGGATGATTATAGTCGTTATGGTTATGTTTATTTACTTAAACATAAACATGAAGTCTTTAATACCTTCAAGGTTTTCAAAAGTGAAGTAGAATTACAACTCGGTAAGAAGATTAAGGCACTTCGATCCGATAGAGGCGGTGAATATTTAAGCCAAGAGTTTAAAGATTATCTATCTGAGTGTGGTATAGTCCAGCATCTCACGGCTCCTTATACTCCACAGCAAAATGGTGTATCTGAAAGGAGAAATCGTACTTTGCTAGACATGGTACGATCAATGTTTAATCTTACATCTCTACCCTTATCCTTTTGGGATTATGCCCTTGAAACTGCTATTCGCATATTGAATATGGTTCCAACAAAGAAGGTTGATAAGACTCCATATGAATTATGGACAGGAAAAGCTCCTAGCTTTTCTTACTTAAAGGTCTGGGGTTGTGACGCGTTTTTTAAACGTGATTCACCAGATAAACTCCAACAGAGATCTGTTAAGTGTATCTTCGTAGGATACCCAAAGGAAACAATGGGTTACTACTTTTAATTTCCACCAGAGAATAAAGTCATTGTGGCTAGGTATGGAGATTTCTTTGAAAAGAATCTTATATCTCAAGAATTCAGTGGGAGAGTTTATGATCTAGAAGATGAAGATACATCACCTTCTGAAAACACTAGCGCACTTCCTGTGGAACCTGAAAGTTTAGGTCCTCCACCTGAAGTGGAAGTGGTACCCATTCGCAGATCTTCAAGAACTGTGAAAGCACTCGAACGTCTATGTCTTAACGTAGTATGTGAGGAAACGATAACAGAGGATCTTAATGAACCTACTAGTTATAAGGCTGCCATAAATGGTCCTGAAAAGGAGAAATGGCAGAGTGCTATGAATGGGGAAATGCAGTCCATGAAAGACAATGAAGTCTGGGAAGAAGTAGACTTACCTCCAAATGCTAAGGTAGTTGGAAGTAAATGGCTCTACAAAATGAAAACAGACATGGATGGCATTGTACACATCTATAAGGCTCGTTTGGTAGCTAAAGGCTATACTCAAACATTTGGTGTTGACTACGAGGAGACCTTTTCTCCTGTAGCTGACATTAGAGCTATTAGGATTCTCTTAGCCATAGCTGCCTACTATGACTATGAGATAATGGCAAATGGATGTCAAAACCGCCTTCTTGAATGGTCGCCTAGATGAAGACATCTATATGGCGCAGCCTGAGGGGTTTGTGAATCCAGAGTTTCCAAACCGTGTATGCAAACTTAAAAGATCCATTTATGGATTAAAGCAAGCATCACGTCAATGGAATAAGAGATTTGACGCAGAAATCAAAAGTTTTGGATTTAGTCAAAATCTTGATGAGCCATGTGTATACCAGAAAGCTAGTGGGAGTAATGTTACTTTCGTTATCCTATATGTCGATGACATATTAATATTAGGAAATCATATACCAAGTTTAAACGAAGTTAAAGCTTATCTTGGTAGATGTTTTTCTATGAAGGATTTAGGAGAAGCAACATTCATCCTTGGAATCAAGATCTACAGAGATAGATCAAAGCGGTTGATTGGATTAAGTCAAAGTACTTACATTGATAAAGTATTGAAGAGATTTAATATGTAAAATTCCAAGAAAGGATATTTGCCAATGCAAGTGGAACATGGCTTAAGTAGCAAACTATGTGCCTCAACACCTGAAGAGGTTGCAATCATAAAGAAGGTTCCGTATGCTTCAGCAGTAGGATCTATCATGTATGCAGTTAGATGCACAAGACCTGATGTGGCGTTTGCACAAAATATGACCAGTCGTTATCAACAGAATCCAGGTGGAAAGCACTGGCACGCTGTTAAAAGCATTCTTAAGTATTTAAGGAATACTAAAGAAATGTTCCTAGTGTATGGGGGAAATCCAGAAGCAGAACTTGATGTTACAGGTTACTGTGATGCGTCCTTTGAAACTGATAAAGATGATACAAAGTCTCAGACGGGTTATGTCTTTGTTATTAATGGAGGAGCAGTTGACTGGAAGAGCAAGAAGCAGACAACAATTGCGATGTCTGTTATAGAAGCTGAGTATATTGCTGCATCGGAAGCTGCGATGGAAGCTGTTTGGATCAGGAAATTCATTTCGGGGCTTGGTAATTGAATTACCTATTAATATGTATTGTGAAAATTCTGCCGCAGTTACATTCGCCAATGAACCTGGAGTTATGAAGGGCGCCAGACATTTTCCAAGAAGATATCACTATGTTCGAGAACAAGTCGACATAGGTGAAATCAATCTACTCAAAATTCACACAGATAACAATCTAGCTGATCCATTTACAAAGGCTTTATCTAAGGAAAAGCTTACTCGACATGTTGATGGCATTGGACTTCGTTTAGCTAGTAGTTTCATGTAGATCAGTGGTTAGTATTTGGATAAAGGATTGTAAACAATAATTATTCGAATGAAATGAAGTATTGTGTTATGTTTATTTCTATTCATAAATATTGTATCCTATATTTGCATGTTTAATCCATGAATAACTTAAGTTATTCTAAATTGTCCGTTGTCAATTAATGATATGGGAGTATCATTGAACTAAGACAAATGTGAGATTTGGTATAATATATATAAATTATATTGGTGCGTAGACATGCCAAATTCACATGATATTCAATGATTGAAAAATTGAATATAGGACAAAATCCCAATGCATGATTGTACTTATGGATGTTGTCATTATAGTAAATCATGAATATTTATCCTCAGACTTGAGATACCAGGTAACTACTATGGATGTAGCTCATTTTCTGTGAGATAATCTAACGCTATCCGTAACTGGTAGTTATAAGGATTATTTTCAGAGGTGATGCGAAGTTCATAGGTTATGCTTGTAGTCAATACAGGATTTGGTTCCTTCAAATTTGTTTTGAAGTATAATACTGTTTGGCCGCTCGTAGGATTAACAAGATGTTTGCATAGCCATGCCCAAGGTCTATCTGGAATACGTTCAGAAGAGTTGGTAATCTTGCTTAATCATAAATAACGAGAAACACTAGTTAATTATGGAATGACTTCAATCCATATCCAAATTAACATAGTATTATAATCAAAAGGATAAGTATGATGATGAATCATCAAAGGTGGTTTTTCCAGGAAACCATACTCGAGATCGTTCTGGGGACATTGGCGTGTTATGCTAGACTAACCATTGTCATTGTTACATTAATCTATATCCGAGTGGGAGCTGTTAGTTTTAACGGATAATAAATTAATATATCATGACCGGACTCGAACTCGAGACTTCGGGATTGTACACTTTACGTATGAGTTTAAATGAATTAATAATTATTGTTTTAGTGACGAATAATTATTAAATACACGAAATATAAACTTAACGGTAACTAACGACTGTTAGACGAAACATGAAGGACTAGATTTGGCAAAAAGTGAAGTTAGGTTCGGGTTGGGCCTTGTGTACCCATGGCCGGCCTCCCCCTCTCCCTAGGGCTTTGGGATAGCTTTTGCTCCAAGCATCTTGATTAGTATATAATAAGACCCCATCTCATTCATTCTTCTCATCCCTTGGTTCCATAGCAACCTAATCTTCTTAATCTCCTTCTTTGTGTCTAATCGATCTATTGATTGATAGGACCAATAGTTTAATCTTTTCGTGTAAAGCGAATCTAGCATTTCCATTGAAACGCTTATAGTACGTGTGTGTGAGAACAAAGTGTTAGCATACTTTTGCTAACGGTGATCTTGCCTTGTGACTAGCCCTAGTCGATCCATATAAGCCCTCATCTAGGGTTTATAAGTTCTTGTTCTTGCTTGAAACAAGAGGTACGCATCATTTATATTTCGGTTAATTTATTATTTGTATTTGATCTATTCCGCTGCGTACTCTTTGATGTTTATATGTTTATTGTTTTATATTATTCATATATTCCAACATAGACACTAATGTATCATGTGCACACATTACAAACCGATCCATGATCTTACTTATTTTCTTATCAATTTGTGGTTGGATTGGGTCTCGATGGATATGTTCTTCTGGCTGAAGACACAATTAAAATGTTAATACACCAACCAAGAACATATTCAGACCACTGATTTCATTATCCACTTATGTATTTTGAGCATGATGCTATAGAATTATGTCTAGCTGATATTATAAACTTGTAATAGTTCTTATCTGATATTATAAACTTGCAAGAGTTGAGTATTTCTTCTTTAGACTTCTCGTCAATTAGAATATTTCTTCTTTCTACATATTCTTGAAATGTTTAAGAATATATAAATTTTAATCCTGTGAGGCAAAACCATGAATATACTAACACCCAAATATAAAAAACAACCAAGAGAACTAGGTATAAGAATATCAAAATATATTAAAAATGCATTTCATTTTATAGCATTTCATGGCTAAATATTCAAAATACAAAATCAAAACGATACAAAGATGAATGGTTATGCCATCAGTGATCATGTTCAAGACACCAAAGACATGACCCATAAATTTTAACTCTCGCCAATCACAACACAACCATGCAAATCACGGTCACGAATGTTAACTATTCTAACGCAACAGACGACGATCATGGTTATGCCAGCAACCCCAACATCCACCCCAATCGTTATTAGGATGAGCTACATTTTCTGTTTTAGTGGTTGCGTCTCCTGCATATAAGCACAAACAAATTAGCATCAAACGTACCCAGTCTTGAATTGTACGTAAATAAGCATATATAATCAACGTATAGCAAATTCATATGAATGTGCATGTGATTGATCTTACCAGTTTGTTTGCGAGTTTGATGTGGGGTGGTGGTTTGATGTGTCCTCGCCGCAGATGAAACTATGATAAGTATAAAGAGAACAACCATGAACAAAGTAAGACCGTTGAGCTTCTTCATTTTATAATACTTGCTTTGTACTTATGATTTATGCATACACACATGCACTTATATTTATAAAGGGTTTTAGATGGTGTTTATTCTTTCTCGTGATTTAGATAATAAAGAAAACAAATGTGCAAGAGATAAATATGCTCTCGACAACTTGTAATAGTTGACTCTAAAGTCTACCCGCACTCACAAAAGCAGGTATGATTGTATTCTTTATTGTAAAAGTATGAAAATTTTGGTGTACCTTATTGATGATAAAAAAAAGCCTGAAATATTTTGATTGAAAATCGGTTGATCTTTGTTATCTTACTACATTATATTACCCTACATTGGCAGATAAATATCCAAGGTTATATGGTCTTGATCTAGACAAGATGTGTAGATTAAATGTAAGATGCCATAAGTCGGGTGATGCGGTGAATTTGTTTTGGAGTTGGAGATGGCAGTTAAGAGATGGAGAAGACTCGAGTTAGATGAATTCAATCGGCTAAAACTTGATAATTTAATATCCAAGGCCTATTGTTAACACAAAGACCAGATGGTTGGAGACGGGTCTCAAAGCTTCAGGAGACTTCAAGGTTCGTACCATGCATGCCCTCCATGTTAGATGATAAAACTCTTCCCTCTTAGGGTCGTACTACTAGATGGAACATATTCGTACTCAAAAGGGTTGGGGTTTTTATTCGGAAAGCCGAGAAAGATAGACTTCCTACACATAATAATCTTGCTAAAAGAAACGTTGACCTACATTATCTTTTAGGTCCAATATCTGAGGATAAATGTGAATCTTTGGAGCATTTGTTAGCTGAATGTCATGCGGTAGAAACTTTATGGATTAAAGTCTTCTCTTGGTGGGGTTTCTCCTTCACAGTTAACATAATTGTGAAAGGAATTTTGGGTTTCGTTAGTGATCTTGCAATTGGGATAATGACTATGTATCATCCGCTTCAACTAAAATTTTCTGAAGCCTCCATCTTCATTACAGCTTGGATACGGAATGCAAGTTCAAAGAAGTACAAAGGCAATTATTTAGTTGGTTGTCTCACACGTGCTCGCACCACAAACATGACGCGCGAACACACACTTACATCGGAGACTATCTGTGGATGCTACTTTGTGCGACTGTCAAGCTATATTTTGTATAGTGTGTGATTCAAAATGAGCTGAAATGTGGCAAACAACTTTAAAACCTTGTTTTCATAATTCTATGCTATTTATCTAAAGGGAATATATTAGCTACAATTGCATTATAATCAACTCCCTACAATTTGTGTTAGGCTGCCCACAGAAGGAGAGGGGACCGACTTGGTCGACCTAATCCCAATCGGTCGGCCCTTGTGTGGCTACTCGGTCGCGGCCGAGTTGTGGCAAAAAAAGAGGCGACCTAGGTCGAGATCACGACCGACTAGTATTGCATGTTTACTTTGCTTTTTGATCCAAACATTTAGTATCTTAAATGTTTTATGCCGTCGCCCTTACTGGGGCACATAAACGCCTGCAGATCGCTGTAGAGAGAAAGCTGACGTGGCAAGAAAAAATTAGAGGATTGGGTCGCCTTACTGTGGACAACCTTATAAATTGTGGGTGCATGAGTCTTTTTATGGGTCCTTGACTTCTTTCTATCAGTCCATGATTTATTTTCTTATACTCCGTATATTTAAGTAGATAATTGTAATCAATTGATTACAAATATTATAGCCACGTTATCCCCTTATGTGAATAGTCATTTTCAAAATTTTAACTTATACAAATATACAATGCAACTTTTAGATTTAAAAAATACATTGATGAATTAGAATTGACAATAGACAATAAAAAAGATATACTCCCTATTTTTAGTGGTTACCGGCCACTTACGAATTAAACTAGGGCGATATATTTACTTTATCATTCTATTTCAACTTACTTTAAAGACAAAAATTAGGAGGTGTTTCTTTTTTTCTTAGCTAAAGGTGTATGCGGGTCCCACTATTATATAAGCATCTTAATGGGGAGTGGTTAATAAATTAAGTCTTGTGGATATAGATGGAACAAGGGAATTTTATGAGCTCCATAAAAAAAGTAATAATATTAAATTACATCCCTTAGCTAAGAGGAAAAAAGAAACACCCAACACATGTATGATGTAGATTTTTATTTATAAAATGTCCTGAACTTTTTGACAAGTCAAATTGAAATTTAATTAACAAATTCACATTTTTATATGAATGAGTGTTAAAAGTTGTTACATTCCGCCCAAAAGGTTAGACACATATACTAGCCAAATGTGCAAGGAATCATGGGGTCGTAGTAGTTTTGCTAGATGCATGATTGAAGTGAAGTCGGATGAGGTGCTTAGGGATAGCCTCACTGTTGAGATACCTTTACTTGACGGTTCGGGGTCTACTATTGAGAAGATTCGGGTTGAATACGAGTGGAAACCACCGCGTTGTGATAAGTGTAAAATTTTTGGTCATACTCTTATTGATTGTCCTAAAGTTTTGTTACCTCCTACCCAGCCTACTATGACTGTTAATGATGGTTTCAAGACTTTCAATAATAAGAAGAAAGGAAAACAAGGTGGTTCTACTATTCCGGGTCAAGGAGGGGTTCCTAAACCTGTTGTTGGTAAGAAGTTTCAATATCGACCCAAAAATACTCCTCCTGAACCTAAGAAAGTGGATGACAATAAGATGAATGCTTCTGATGTGGCTAGTTCGAGTGGTACGAAGATCTCTACATCTAACCGATTTGATGCTCTTAATATGGAAGATACGGATGCTTTAGGCATTCCTACGAATGACACCAACTTGGAGGGGCATTCTGGTCGTACAATGGAAGTTAATGAAGAAGAGTTTACTAAGACAGGTAATGCTTCACAAGTACCCCTTGTGAGCGATTTGAAAAAGAAGGAGTCAGTTATGGCTTTTAAAACTAGTGATTCTTGTACACCGCCCGCCTCTTCTACTAAGAGAGTTAACTCTTTCTCTAAGGTGGGAGAGATTGAGGTTTCTGATTCTAAAGATGAGTAGAGTTAACTCTTTCTCTAAGGTGGGAGAGATTGAGGTTTCTGATTCTAAAGATGAGTTGGTTTCTAACCCATTTGATGAGTCTGTTAATCTATTCGGTGGTGGCCAAGAGTTTGAAGATGATTATGATGACTATTACTATGATGACTATGCAAAACAGGTTTATGATCTTTCAGGGAATTTGGATACTTTTAATGCCATGTATGGCACCAAGCTTCAAGGTCTTAGGAAGTAATTTTTTTTTTTTTTTTTTTTGTCTTATGTTATCATTTGAGTGGTGGTTTATTTTCTTGTTTAGAAAATAGGAAATATCTTGTTATGTAAGCTGTTTGCCTATGTAACGGGCTGAGATATGGGACTTCACCCATATCCTTTGTATTTAAACGTTTTGGTTATTATATTTACCAGGGTGCATGATTACCCCCCTTTACAAAAGAAAGAAAGAAAAAAAAAAAAAAAAAAAAAAAAAAAAAAGTTGTTACATTTTAATATTATATATGAATAACATTTACGAATGCTTTATTTACAATTTAACTAACAGTTAATAAGGTAAATGGTTCTTATATGTTGTTAATCACAACCCTTATTTTGGAATTATTATCCATTAATTAGTACTCCGTATTATTTTATTACTATGTAGTAACATTTATTTTGAGGTTGTCCCACACTAGTAGTTGGTAGAGATATCGGGCTAAAGCCTGAGCCCTGGTTTAGGTCCGGCTCGGAGAAAGCCTAAAAAAGCCCGGCCTGTAAAAGCAACGTCTGAAGCCCAGTTTGGCCCAACAGGTCTAAATTGTCCATATATTTTTCACCAAAGTTTGGTCTGGCCCGGGGCTGGTCCGGCCCGAGCTAAGCCCAAAACCCGCCAAAAAGCCTGGGCTTTTCAAAAGCCCATTAGAAAGCCCGAAAAAGCCTACCAAA
Source organism: Artemisia argyi (assembly GCA_030686995.1). Lineage (NCBI taxonomy): Eukaryota > Viridiplantae > Streptophyta > Magnoliopsida > Asterales > Asteraceae > Artemisia > Artemisia argyi. The sequence goes on along the minus strand of CM060694.1, from coordinate 166,811,727 downwards.
AAGCTCAAAAAAGCTTGCTAGAAAGCGTGAAAGCCCGGGCTTTTGTTGTTAGAGAGCTTTTATTGTGTTGTTAATTTGCTTATTTATAATTTATAACTTTGTTTTGTTATTTTTTAGTAATTTATTTTCAAATGTTGATCAAATGTTATAACTACATTATTATTTCAACATGTATAAAAAAGGCCGAGCCTAGCCGGGCTAAGCCGGTTTGTTTCCATATATAATAACTATATTATTATTACAAAATATATAGAAATAAAAAGCTCGGGTTAGCTCGGCCCGGCCTAGTCCGGACCATTATGGTCGAAATAAGCATAATATCTTGGTCATGGACCGGGCTTAGCCAGGGTTTGTTTCGGCTTGGTCCAAGCTCGTTTTGCCCGAGCTTTGTGCATCTATGGTAGTTGCTTAAAAAAATCGAAAAATTGTTTAGTTTTATTTTAAAAAATTAATTACTACGGATTATATATTAACACTTATTTCGAGGTTGTCTCACAATAGTAGTTGGTTAAAAAAAATTGAAAAAGGAATTAGTTTTATCTTAAAAGGGCACTTGTTGAATACATGGAAATATAATATAAAGTCAAAGTACTCTACAAGACCTTCAAACGTTGGTTAAAAAATCGGAAAAGTGTTTACTTTTATTTTAAAAAAAAATAATTACTACGGACTATATAGTAACACTTATTTGGAGGTTGTCTCACAACAGTTGTTTGTTAAAAAATCGGAAAAGTGTTTAGTTGTATTTAAAAAAAATAAATAAATAATAATTACTACGGACTATATGCATGGTAACACTTATTTGGAGGTTGTCTCACAATAGTAGTTTGTTAAAAAAAAATGGAAAAAAGTTAGTTTTATCTTAAAAGGGAACTTGCTAAACTCCTGGAAATATAATACAAAGTCTAAGCACTTTACAAGACTTTCAAACATTTGTGATGATTTGAAAATTATAAACCTGCTTTCGTTCTTGTCATTCACCGACGTGGGACAACATCAAAACACAAATTTAGTTAAAATATGACAACAAGTTTCATTATCTTTAAAAATTTTATCATATAAGCATATATCATGGATGCGAATTACAGAAAATTACTTTACACTTTGTGGAGTTTGATTTACTTATATCTTTTTCAACTTTCGATTGGTTTAACATTAAACTTAGCTAAATGATTTCTTGGATCGTGTGTTTGTGGATATCATACGATTTTACAAATCTCTTTATAGGGTTCTTGAATCGATCTTGTGTTATTGCAATCGATCATATTCATTCACTCTTATCTTTAACTGTTCGATTGTAATTATGATGGGAGGTTAATTTCTTGAATCATATTGTTATAAACCCTAATCGCTAAGATTAGGGTTTCTTTTCCTCTTATTTTTTGTATCGCATGTTGCTGGTATATTTGGTTTGTTTTCTGTTTGATTTGGTAAAGTGGTGGTGAGAGATGGAAAGGGGTTTTTTGAGTCCTAAGCTTGATAAGAAGGATGTTAGTGTTCCAATGGTTGATGTTGATGATTTGGCTGATAACGAGGGTAACGTTAAGATTGTTTTGGAGCAAGACTCGTCCTCTCATGGTTCAAAACAGCCTAATGTGGAGCAATTAATTGCTAATGCGCATAACAAGTTTGATGAAGCAATGAATAAAATTAACAGTGATATTGCTAATATGGCTTCATCTTCTGAGTTGAACAATTCGAGTGGTCTTGGGCGTCTGTCTAATTCGTATGGGACATATGAGATTATGAATCAGAGTGTTACTTCTGATCCTAATGCACCCAAGGTTGATACTACTAGTGGTAATGGTGTTAAGTCAATTTCTTACGTGGGTGTTGCTTCTAATGAATCCCAAAAACACATGTCTAATTTTCGGAGGTTAGAATGCAGCAAAAAGAAGGATGATGTTGACCTTTCAATCCCGTTGAAAGTAGTGGAAGAGGTGAATATGAGGTTTGAGAATACTCTATACGGTTACTTCCTTGGTCAACGTCTTGCTTTTCCTGTTGTTGATTATTATGTTCGCAATGCGTGGTCTAAGTATGGTTTACAAAAGGTTATGATGAATGCTAAGGGGTTCTTTTTCTTCAAGTTTAACTCGAAGAAAGGTGTCGATGATGTTCTTGATAATGGTCCTTGGTTGATTCGTAATGTTCTTATTATTCTTAAACCATGGACATTGAACACAAACTTGCTTAAAGAGGATTTAACTAACATTCCAGTGTGGGTTAAATTCCATGATGTTCCTTTAGCTATGTTCTCGGATGACGGGCTTAGTCTTCTTGCTACTTTGATTGGGACACCCAAAAGGTTAGATGTTTTTACCAGCCAAATGTGCAAGGATTCGTGGGGCCGTAGTAACTTTGCTAGATGCATGATTGAAGTAAAGTCGGATGAGATGCTTAGGGATAGCATTACTGTTGAGATACCTTTACTTGATGGTACGGCCGTACGGGTTCGACTATTGAGAAGATTCGGGTTGAATATGAGTGGAAACCTCCGCGTTGTGATAAGTGTAAGGTTTTTGGTCATACTATTCTTGATTGTCCGAAAGTTGTTATTCCTCTAGTTCAACCTAGTAAGCCGGTTAATGATGGTTTCACGGCTGTCAATAACAAAAAGAAAGGTAAACAAGGTGGCTCTACTAATCAGGGTAAAGGAGGCTTTACTAAACCAGTTGTGGGTAAGCAATTTCATTACCAACCCAAAAAGAACCCCCCCTGAACCAAAGAAGGTGGATGGAACTAAGAATAAGGCTTCTGATGTGGCTAGTACGAGTGGAACCAAGATCACTACTTCTAATCAGTTTGGCGCTCTTAATATGGATGATACAGATGGTTTTGGTATTCCTCAGGTCGTTACTAACATGGATGTGGATACTGGCAGTATAATGGAAGTTAATAAGGATGAGTCGGTTAAGACTGGTACTACATCACAAGTCCCTCTTGTGAGTCATATGCAACAACCGTTTGTGAGTGATTCTATGGAAAAAAGGGAAGCTGGTTCTACTCCTATTGTTGAGAAAATTAGTAAGCTTGAAAAGCTAATAATCGATGGGAAAACTACTCTTGTGGATGATGCTGGTCATCCTATTCCGTCTACCTCTACCACTAAGAGGTCTAACCCATTTTCAAAGGTGGGTGAGGTTGTGGTTTCTGATAGTGATGAGGAAGAGGTTCTTAACACGTTTGACGAATCAGCAAATCTTTTTGGTGGTGGTCATGAACGTGAAGAGGAGTATGACTATGATGATTATTCGAAGCAAATTTATGATCTTCCAGGGGAATTGGATGCTCTTAATGCCATTTATGGTTTTAATCTCCATGGTCGTAGGAAGTAGTTTATCTTTTGTCAGAGTCAATACTATCATGTGAGTAATGGTTTGTTTTCTTGTTTTGAAAATAGGAAGTATCTTGTTATGTAAGCTTTTCGCCTATGTAACGGGCTGAGATATGGGATTCACCCATATCCGTTGTACTTAAAAGTTTTTTGGAGTAATATATTTACCGGGTCGTTGACCTTTTACCCAAAAAAAAAAAAAAAAAAAAAAAAAAAAAAAAAAAAAAAAAAACCAACAACTTAGCTAAATGAAATGGTTGAAATATATTGTACATGTTGAAGGTCACCATAAATCAAATCAAATATACAGAACTAAGGGGGTGGCAATGTTGCCTAAGCATGCCTCAAGATTCATTTTAATTAGCCAATAAAGAGAAGCCAACACATTTCATGCCTAACCATACCTCAATACTTATTTTTAGTGGCAATGTCATGTCTAAACATGCCTCAACAATAATAATGAGGGTAACGGTCAAATTCATTAAATGTTACTTGTTTTACCGAATCGGTAAAACATACCGATGGGCATGCCGAAACTATCATGCCGAAGGCAAGGCAATGTTGATGCCGAGCTTTGCCGCTCCATACCGAGAACAATGCCACCCGTAAAGCTTGGAAAATATCTCAGTAGAGAAATAAACTAATTCCTAATATAACAATGATATACTAGTAATTCACAACTCTGAAGAACTAATATGTTTCGACAACAATCAAATACATTTTGCTTTCATATATATATATTGTACATGTTGAAGGTCACCATAAGGGACGGAACCAAGGAGTCCCGCGGGTGCCCAGAACCCTTTGGGTTTTTTCGATATAATGTTAATTTTTGAAAAAAACATCGAATTTTTTAAATGCACCCGCTCAATCGGAATGTGTTTTGTCCATCGATTTAACTCTAATATATTATAGTTCAATTTTTTTGTGTACTCAGTCATATCTGGTCCTGCTTCGGAAGGAATCTTTATTTCACAAATGGCTCCTCTTAGGTGCCATTTGTTTTTTCCTAATAATCATTTTTTTCCCTCTTTTCACTTCTTTTGTTTATGGGAGGGCAGATGTTTATGTTTGTTTTTTGCAAACATAAGTATTCTTTTCACTTCTTTCCTCTTCAAAATTTCAGACATTATCTTTCATTTCTAACCTCTTCTTTCACAAACCCTACATCTCTTTCTCAATATCCATTTTTATATGTTTTCTAACGCGTTCGTTTATTTTTTTACGGTTTCGTCTGTTTTTTTACGTTTTAGTCCGTCTTCTTACGTTTTTGTCAATTTGTTTACGTTTTCGTCCGTTTTCATCTGTTTTTTTTTTACATTTTTGTCTTTCTTATGTTTTCGATCGTTTTTTACGTTTTCGTCCTTTTTTTACGTTTTCGTCAGTTTCTTTACATTTTTGACCTTTTTTTTTACGTTTTAGTCGAGGTTTTATTATTTTTTTTATTGTTTTTTTACGTTATCTTCTAAATTTTTACGTTTAGTCAGTTTTCTTACGTTTTAACATGTTTTTTACGTTTTTGTCCGTTTTCATCATATTTTTTACATTTACGTCTGTTTTATTACGTTTCATCCATTTTTTTACGTTTTCGTCTTTTTACGTTTTCATCTGTTCTTATACGTTTTCGTCTTTTTTACGTTTCCGTCTATTTTTTTTTTTTACGTTTCTGTCTATATTTTAAAGTTTTTGTTTGCTTTCTTACATTTCGTCCATTTTCTTACGTTTTCGTCTATTTTTTTACATTTTCGACCATTATTTTATGTTTTCGTTTGTTTTCGTTCGTTTTTTTTAATGTTTTCATTAGTTTTTTTACGTTTTCGACAGTTTTTTACGTTTTCGTCGATACCTTTACGATTTTGACCATTTTTCCCAGTTTTTGTCCGTTTTCTTACGTTATCGTCCGTTTTTTTAAATATTTGTCCGTTTTCTTACGTAAGATAATGTACAAAAATGTAAAAAATTGACGAAATCATTTGAAAACGGATGAAAACGTAAAAAATACCTACGCAAACGTTAAAAAATGGTCGAAAACCTAAAAAATATAGGAAATGTAAAAAACAGACGAAAACATAAAAAATCGTAAAAGCCTGACAAAAATGTGAAACACACGATCAAAAATGAAAAAAAACGTACCTAAATGTAAAAAAATTGACGAAAACGTAAAAAACGGTTGAAAATGTAATAAAACAAACAAAAACTTTAAAAAAAAGATGAAAACGTAAAAAACTGATGAAAACATTAAAAACAGACGAAAACATAAAAAACAAGAAGAAAACATAAACAAACAGTCGAAAACGTTAAAAAACATACCTCAACGTAAAAGATAGACAAAAACTTAAAAGAAAATGGACGAAAACGTAAAAAAACGTACCAAAATGTAAAAAAACAGACTGAAACATAAAAAAATTGTAGAAAACGTAAAAACAGACGAGAACGTATAAAAACGGAGGAAAACGTAAAAAAAATAGACGAAAAATTCAAAAAATGATGAAAACGTAAAAAACAGACGAAAACGTAAAAAAGTACTAAAACGTAAAAAACCTTACGAAATTATGTAAAAACGAATGAAAAGGTATAAAAACGTATGAAATAAACGAAAAACTTGTCTTTGATACTCCATATCCCAAAATATTAGTTAAAAAAAAAAAAAAAAAAAAAAAAAAAAAAAAAAAAAAAAATCTTCTACCATGCAGATGAAGACTTTAGATGTGTCTCTTCTTTTGCAAATATGGTTTACAAATGATGGGTTAAAAGATCCGAAAAAGCAAATGACACCTTATTTCTTCAAGTTGTCTCATAATTAGTTGGTTAAAAAAATCGAAAAAATGTTATTATTCTATATACTAAAAGAAGGAAGGTTACTCGGATCAAAACAGTACTTTACATGAGTAAAAAAAAAATTGAAGTTGCACTTTGTTGGCCAATTGTTATTGGCTTACAAAAGTTAGTGGGACACTTGTTGTATCTAAAAAAGGAACTTGTAGAACACATGTAATTAAAATAGAGTAAGTACTAAAAAAAGGTTATTGAATGAAAAAGGAACCTTTAGACTAGATGGAATTATAATAAAGTCCTAACAGTTCAAAGTACCTTCAACTAAAATTAATGAATTGACAATTATAAACCTGCTTTCATTCTTGTCACTAGCCGATGTGGGACAACATCAGAACACAAATTTTGTTAAAAATGGCAACAAGTTTCAGTATCTTTAATTGATGACTTTCAGAAGAATCAAAATAAATCCTTCATTCGTCATCCATTCTGTCAAGCACAACAATAACTCGATAACATAGCCAAATGCAAAGATGGTGGCATTTGAAAGAACACATCCATTATTTAGAAGATGGTAACATGCGAAAGAGCATGAATAACAACAATGAAGTTTAAACATATATATTTTTCAAAGATGTATCCTGGCATGAAATTAATAAAGTTTAATCGTTAGTTTTCTCTTGTCTTGTACTTTCCGTTTATGTTTCAGTTCTTGCTTTGTAGACTTGTGTAGCCTTGTAGGTATAATCCCATTTTGTTTGTAGAGATATTTCTAAAGATCCTAACTTTTAAATTTAAATAAATGAACACAACCTGCTAGATTTGAAAGTTTTAATCTAATAATGGAGCAACTAAGTATAAAAGCTAGACGAGAAATGAAGCAAAGCGAGCTGTAAATTGTGATACACTAGATCATAATTCTAGATCCGCCATTGTATGTATGAGTGTGATGTATGATCTTACATGTTTGCTTATGAATTTTTGGTTGGATTTTTGATTGTATTGTGGAATGATGGATTCTTCCACTAGGTGAAATGATGACAACGTTAATAGAACAACCAAGAACAAATTAAAACCACTAAACTTCATTTCAAATATTGTGTTCTCTGAATCTCAGCTTTGGTCCCTTGGAAGGAATCTTCATTTCACAAATGCCTCCTCTTAAAATTTATTGCCAGGGTATTTTGATCTTTTTACTTGCAAGAAGGCTATTTGTCAAGTAAAAATTCACACCGAGGAATGAGATCATAATTAAGTCTTTTAATTAAGGAAATGACAGTTATGGGTTAATGTAATTTAGTTAAGTTAGGAGTTTATTGAAATGTTGGACGGATGGAAGAGGGTATTGGTTGATAAGGTTGTTGAATCTCACTAGTTCATCGTATAGTGCCACAAGGTTCTTCTTGTTGTTGTAATGAGGCTAATTTTGATAATGATTTGGTTAATGGGAATTAAGGGCAAATAAATAAAGATGCTGATCATGTTGTCATAACATGAAACAAATTAAACATGTTAAATGTTCGAAGGGCCGGCTTCCGTTCTTGTTGGAGACATCTACAAGATAGTGTGAGATAGGTGATATATGTGCGAAAAATTGTAGTTTCATAAGGGAAAAAAAATGGTTTGTTTATGATGATCTAACAAACTTTTATGCTGAATTTGTATACTATCGTTATGAAATTAAATAAACTTTTATACTAAAATTTCATGTACGCACAAAATTATTACATCTGCATATAGAGGTATTTACCAAATTTGACTTATGTCTATTCCTTTAATGTGGCTTATGTTAGAAGTTATGAGGAGTTTGTCAAGTTTTTATGCTGAACACATTGAAATAGACCAAAAGACAATTAGTTAATGTTGGAAAATATGGTCAATTAATTGGTTTGAATGACAATTGATGGTCATCAAATATACTAATTAATGGGTGTTTATAGCAAGATTAATTTGTGGTCATATATAACGACCATTTTAATTCTATGTTGATGAGCCGTTAGTCGGATTAAGTTTGTAATTAATCCCACCGTTTTTTCCTTGACCTCCTCAAATGAGAACTTCTCTCATTTTGTCTGAAGACATCGAAAAATACACAACTAATTACTCCTCTCCTTTTGTGTTATCATTCATATTTATTGTGTATCCGGTTCGTAATAGAGGGAAGACACGGGTTTGTTTGCCTAGATAACCCGTTTATGATAACGGAGTTATCCGTTGTTGTTGTGTCTTGGGAGATAGACGTTCACGATTCTCAAACACCGTGGAGAGGACGAATTTGTCTTAAGAAAACTGTGAGCATCACAGGCCTCAATATTTTCTTTGTGTTTCTTGAGTCTCAACATTCAAAGATTTACGATATCGTTTCTCTACACTTTCGTGGTTTCATGTTAAGGTTTATTTGTCTTTAATAGCAATATACACACGACTACAGTTAATGCAACAACTAAATGCAAGTGATTTAAAGCAGAGGGTTCAAGTCTTTAACAAGAAAAACACCTAGTATGTTGACTAAGTAAAAGGAGGAATAGTTGGCTTTGTCAACAAAATAATTGAACCCATTAGCCATGTTCCCAATTTTGTGGGTTGAAAACGTGACCATGATCTTCATTCACTTGTTATGTTTCTAACTTGTAAATAGAGGATAACTAGTGCCATGTATTGTGGTAGAAAGATTTATAAAACACTCACAAAAACGTCCCTAATAGAATGAATGATGGTGCGTGTTATCCTATTTGCCAACTCGCGTGTTATCTGCTCGGCCATTGTTACGATTCTCTGGTGGTTAACAACATGAGTCTGCATCAAATCCTGAGGTTTGTTACGCATGAGGCTTGCAAGGAATTGAGCGCGTAAACACCTGAGTCTACATCAAATCCTGAGGTTTGTTACGCATGAGGCTTGCAGGGAATTGAGCGCGTAAACACGAGTATTAATCCCGTGTGGAGCTCTTTAAAGGTTTTTTTGTGTTTTCAGAAATGTCCTTAAAGGGATGCATGTTCCGATCATTGATCAGGTTCATCTATCACTCTTATTCATTGTTGTTGGAAGTGTTAATAAATAATTCGTTATCTTGATATAGTCTAAAGGTGGATGGCCACGTTTTTATTAATCAGTTTAAAGGGATTGTGGGAGATGGTTTGACTCTCAAATTCTGGATTGATCCTTGGTTATGCGCTGAGCCTTTGAAGAGTTTGTTCCCCAATCTGTTTCGCTTGGACTTGAACAAGCGATGTAATGTTGCAGACCGCCTTATTGGAAGCTTTGGATCGCATACAGTGTGTTGGAATTGGAAGCAATATCCAGGTTCTAATGTAGAGATTCAGGAGCTAATCGAGTGTCATCGTTTACTGGCAAACGTTTCTCTTAGCGCTCAGCAAGATCGGTGGGGTTGGAGTATTGGCGATGGTGATGGTTATACGGTCCAGGATATGCGAAAATGGCTGAAAAAGAGCTATCAATCGGAAGAAAATGAGGTCTATCAATGGAGTAAATGGATTCCTAGAAAGTGTAACATGTTTATGTGGCGGGCTTCTTTGAATCGCTTACCAACAAAGGAAGCTCTTCGTAAACGCAATGTCTTTGTCGATGACGTTTCATGCGATCTTTGCGGGGAAAGTGAAGAGACGGTGGACCATTTGTTCTCGGGATGTAAGATTATCGGCTTGATATGGGAGGCTGTGGCGCTTTGGTGTAATATTCCAAGATTCTTTGTTTTCTCCTTGTCCGATGTTCTTCACATGATGGATGGGTTACCATTCAAAGCTAAAAAGAAGGAGATAGTGTATGGCATCTTGATTGTGGCTTGTTGGCGGCTTTGGAAGGCTAGGAATGACAAAATTTTCAACGGTACGGATTTGAATGTCCCTCACTTGATAGCGGATGTCAAGTCGATGGCGTTTCTTTGGTTTAAACATAGGCATAAAGAGGGTTCAATAGATTGGAGAGAATGGTGTAATTTTTCTTTTCCGTTGATGTAATGTTTTCCGGTTTTCGGTCTTCTCTTCCTTAGAGATTTCCGGCCGGGCCTTGTTTGTTAATGAAATTAGCCTTCCAAAAAAAAAAAAAAAAAACTTATAAACTGACTTAAGTTTGCTAACCAATCAATGTGGGATGACCTCAAAACACCCACTTTCTTGAATGAGACCATATCCAATTTTTATTTCATGCCTAAAATAAGCATACATCATTTAATATACTTTTAACACGTTGTAGGGTTTAATTGTATCTTTTTCACCCATATCCGTTGTTTTTACTTGTTTTTTTGACTCATAATATTTTACTTGGGGCAACCCTTTTACCAAAAAAAAAAAAGTATCTTTTTCAACTCTTGACTTGGTCAACTTCGAACTTTCTAATATTTCATATAAATAACAATGACAAACATGTTAATCTCTTTGTTTCCATTTAGTTAGTATGAAAGAATGCAAAGCCATTACTGATGTGCATTTACAAATTCATAATACAAAGTCCTTTCTTTATATATAGCAACGATATATTTAACAACTAGGAAGGAAGAACTCGGATGGAAATTCGTCAACAATCAGATGCATTTTGCTTTCCAGCAATTCATGATTGACAACTGAAAGAAAAATGAAACCTAAAGACTTTATTGGTTATTCTATCAATTATTTCAAACACAACGACAACATAACTAAACGCATTTATCAATAGAATCATACAAAATGCCTAGACGAGACGACCATGATCATGGATGGTTATGCCAACAACCCCAACAGCTGTACTCATCTGGATGAGCTACTTTTTCTTCTATTTTAACAACTGCATCGCCTGCATATAAACGCAAACAAATTAATATGTAGTCATATCGACAATACTTTGGACACTCATAGAGGATTGATTTGTACACACAAAACATGTATGTGTGTATAAAGTATATATGGGTGTGATTCATGATCTTACTTGTTTGCTTGTGAATTTGCGGTTGTATTGTGGGTTGATGGATTCTTCCTGCAGAAGAAACAATGACAAATGTTAATAGAACAACCAAGAACAAACTAAAACCATCGAACTTCATTTTGAGTAATCTGTTCTTAGTTTTGGTGCCAAATATATAACCAGAGTGAATTACTTTAATGGTCCATGTGGTTTTAAACAAGCAGAGTTGGATCAGTTGGAAAAACCCCTCTCCTTTGCAGACAAAGGCGAGGGTTCGATCGTCACTCCCTGCAAAAAGGCCGGAGATCCTCAGGAAGCAGCTTCTCTACCTTCGAGTAGGGGTAAGGTTGTCTACATCTCACCTACTCTATATACCTCATGGAAGACGGGATTGGATACCGTTGATTTGATTTGATTCAGTCCATGTGGTTTTATGAAAAACTACAGATTTTATTCCACTTGAATCATACTGACATTGTCCCTCGGATGAAATCTTATTTCACAAATGGCCCCTCTTGGTATCTTGACCAGTCGTTGAGGGACGATCTCCGTAAAGTTATAGCAAAAGAGACAAAATCACAAAAGAAAGCACTTTGTGAACCACATGGGACAATTAAGTAATTGTGCTCAAATAGTCATATAATTTGCTTAGGTTGAAAATGAGACACAACTTGCAATAGGTGACTCAAAGTCTACCCAAAATCCAAAAATACTGAAACAGGTTTGGGCTGTCATTAGTTGGTATTTTTTAAGGACATATTCCAATGCTGTTTATAGAAATATAAACTTTTTTATGCGTTTGCTTGATGTATTATTTAGCATAGATGGTAATGTTAACAAATCACTTAATACTGGGTTGGGTTCCGTAGGTTATGTTATTTTCTCTAATAGGCCAAAGTTAGCACATGTGTGAAATAAGTTGAAGTCTCTAAAATTGTATTTAAAAGTAAACCTCATTGACATAACAACCAAAACTAAGAAAATGAAGGCATAATTTTATTTTACGAACTGGGTTGTTGGGTCAACTACCTACAATCACTAATCCGAAGAAAAAAAAAAAAAAAAAAAAACTGCTGTGACTAATTTTTCTATGCCCAACATCGTTATAGTATTCAAAGGTTAGTGTACATTCTTCCTTGTGATTTGAATAGTAAAGGAGACAAATTTGCAAGAGATATATGAAGTATGAACCACTTGCAATAGCTGACTCACAGTCTACCCACATTCCAAAAACAGGTAGGAGTGAGTATGTTTTCTTTATTCAACAGATACTGAAACTTTTCAAAAAAAAAATAAATAAATAAATAAAAATAAAAAATAAAACGATGCAGTGTGTTTATTAGTATATTGTTAGTAGGTAAGTAAATCTTGCCAAAGGGCCTTTACCTAATGGTATCAAAAGTGTAGTTTATGATATAAAAATAGTTGCATACAATGCAATTTTTAATTTAAAAGAAAGATAAAAGGCATTTACTTACATGTAACTTGCGATACACAATCAGCTAAAAGTCCATGAGCGCAAATGATCGGCCTGTAATTGATCCCCCAAGTCCCGGTGGTTCATATAGGCCCACCTAACAAGTTAAGGTGGGGTTAGAACTGGTGTTATCTCAGTCAACCCCTGGTAAGGACCTGTGGATTTTAAAGCAGACATAATACAAAGAAGATTTCAATACATGAAACCTCAATATAGCCAACTCAGAGTACATACTCTTATTATACCTCAGACTGGGTGTAATGGTATCACCTCCACGTCAGCACCACATCACCATTCAACACACCACCAAACAAGTGTAATGGTGGCTACCAAACCAAACACAAAATACCCTACTTTATACAAATATACCCGAAAATATAACTCACCAACACAAACAAACAAAAACAAAAAGATATGCAAACTGTTCGGTGGTCTACACCACCAAACCAATGCAAAAAGTGTATCTTAGCGCGCGGTTGGGTGTGGAGGTAATGGGGATGGCGTGTGGTGGTGGTGGTGGTGGGGCACCACCATCCATTACACCCAGCCTTATGGATTTTCATCTTGATATCATTGTTCATTATTACATTAATTAATATATGCTTGAATATAAAATAAAATAAAATAACTTATTAAGAGAGAATATTCATTTGTGATTATATTCCCTAATTCCCATATGCCGATATGCGTCAAATTGTGGATGAAACATTTTATTGAATATGAACATGTCAGCGTCGCCACTAATTTATTAATTAGCTTTAAGTTGAATTATATATACAAAAATTTGGACTGGGTTCTAACCAGTTACAACGGCAGTCCTAAAAGGGGTCTTTTAACGGTTATAACAAGACTGTTTAACCCTTAGAACCAGGGCATCAGATTCTTTAACCATAACCTGCCCTGCAATATGCAAGGACTGGGTTTTGGATCAGTCCAAGTGCAAATCTACAACACAAGCCTGGAATACAATTAACGGAAATTATGTAAAAACAGCAAATAAAGAGTCCATACGTATGGGAGCTTGTCTGCTTTCAGAGGAAAAAAACAAACAAAATCACAGGTAGAAAAACAATCATGAAACGGCTATTCAGTTTCATTAATGGTGAATGACAGAAATATAGTTTATTGTTCTACACTGGTTCTAGAACCATTTATATACTGTAAGGCCAAAAACTTTAGCACCAACAAAAGATGTGCAATAAGTATGAATTTTGCAGAAGTGGATACCTTATTCTCTGTCACATATGTGCAACCTTGGTGTCAAGTTTCCCTACATAACCGCATCCAAAGAAACAGTTTCAGCTTGATTCTTTTGCTGCAGCAACCTTGGTGTCAAATTATCCGGGCGATATTACTTTGTAGGTCATCTACTATAGCATTTATTTAGATGAATGTCCTAATTGTCCACATGTCTGAAATCTAAGCAACAAAGCTTCGGTATATGCATCTAAATTGAACCCATTGCTCCTCATCTTATCAATAAAATGAAATGCCTTTGATATCTCACTGTGTAAAAGAAAACCTTGAATAATAGTATTATAAGTACAAGCATCAGGTAAACAACCACTCTCCTGCATCTGTATAAACATCTCATTCGCTTCACTAAGTTCCGCACTCCTACAATAACCGTTTATCATAACCGTATACGTATGAACATTTGGCGTACAACCACTTTCCTTCATTTTCAGAAACAACTCTTTTGCTTCATTTAATTTCTTATTCCTACAAAAACCACCAATCATTGCTGTATATGTATATACATTCGGTTGTAACCCTCTAGACAAAAGTTCTAAAAAACGTTCATTTGCAGCATCAAGTTCCCCGTTTTTACACAACGCGTCAATGATGATAGTAAAAGTAAAAACATCAGGAGCCACCCCTGCATCATCCATCGTTTTAAATAAATCTAAGCCCTCGGTATATCTTTCATGCTTACATAACATATCTATCAAAGTACTATAAGTAACAACATTAGCAGCCTGACCGCAATCTTTCATTTTATCAAAAATTACAAGTGCGTCATCAAGTTTGGAAGCAAGACATAAACCCCGTATAATAGTAGTATAAGTAACCACATTAGGATCAATCTTTAGCCTACACATTTCCTCCATTAGTCCCAACGCTTCATCTATCTCATTATTCTTACAGTATCCATTAATCAAAACATTATAGCTAATAACATCACGATCACAATTCATGACATCAAATAAAGTTCTACCATCATCCACTCTACCAATCAAACAATATCCATTTATCAACGCATTGTACGTCGCAGCATTAGGCATCACCCTTCTTTCCACCATAAAATCAAAAAAGTCACACGACTCACTTATCCATCCTTGTTTACACAATAAACTCATAACCACATTACACGTCCCCAAATCTAGTAAGCTCCTCCTAACCAACATATCATCCAACAACTTTTTAGCTTCCACCCGTAACCCAAATCCACACAACCCCTTCATCAAACACATATACGTCACATCATTTGGGACAACACCCTTTTGAGTCATTTCGTTATATAGCCCTAAAGCTTGATTCATTTTTCCGGTTTTACAAAGACTATCAATAATAGTACTATAGACGATAACGCTAGGGGTACTAATATCCCTAAGTAACATAACCGCGTCATTAACATCCCCCATTTTACACAACCCATTAATCAAAATCCCATAAGTCACATCATTCGGGTCAGGCATTTCATCAAACACGTTACGCGCATAATCAACCATACCATTTCTACACAGCCCTTTAATCAAAGTATTAAAAGTAACGATATCCGGACCCAACCCACATTTGAAACATTTAACAAGAACAGATAAAGCACAACCAACATGACCCATTTGGCAAAAACAGTTGATTTCAATGTTTGTAATATAAATGTCATGTTTAATGTTGAGTAAGTTAAGTCTTTTGATTAAGGAAATGACAGTTGGGTAGTGATGGAATTTAGTTAAGTTAGTTAGGAGTTGAGTGAAATGTTGGAGGGGTGGAAGAGGGTGTTGGTTGATAAGGTTGTTGAATCTCACTAGTTCATCGTATACTGATACTACTAGATTGTTTTTGTTGCTTGTGTTTGTTAAGGTGTGTAATGAGGCTAACTTTGATAAGGATCTGATGATCATTATGCATGGGTTGTATTGGTGATCACCGTGAAAGAAAGAAGATAAATGGGTCTAATAAACACGTTTGTATGTTTGGATTGCCGGGTTCAGTTTTGTTTGAGACATCTATGACTTTAGTGTCACGTAAAGGTGTTAAAAAAAACAAAAGCCGACCAAAAAAAAATTAAAATAAAATAAAATAAAATAAATAAAAAAACCCGAAAACCAGTTTAGGGAAAACTGGTTTACCGAAACTGATCCGCCTGACTGAAACCGGTTTTAAGTTTTTTTAGACTACCGGTTTTAAAAACCGGATTTTGAACGTTGGAAAAGATAGAACATTGACAGATTGGTCATATGACCACTATTTTTCGAAAGTTGGAAAAGCTTGCCTTTTGACCACTTCGACAATAAGCGAATGACCTTGCTTATCCAAGAAACGATACAATTACCTCGATATTACCATGTAAGTCGCGCTACACTACTACGTGATTGTATAAATATGTGGAAACTAGCTAAAAATGAAATGATTTTAGGATTTCAATATTTTGAAACCGGTGTTAGTTTAATGTGTGATGTTTGGACGGCTCCACATGGTTCACCGGATTCGTATCTTTCTATTACTGCTCATTTGGTAAATCTCAAAACACGTAATGATGAAGCGTATGATTGCCTTTGAATTGTTTGGATACCCCCATACCTGCGAAAATGTATATGCTATTTTATATAAAGTCATCAAAACGTATAATTAAAAAGAAATGATTTTTGCTGTATCTTTCAATAATGCGTCGAACAGCAATGTTGCGGTTGATCAATTGAAACTAAAATATAAACCAATTTGCAACGGTGTCTTTTTTCATAGTCGATGTGTAGCACATATTATTAATATGGTTGTGCAAGACGGGTAAAATGCTATCGCGTTGATGAAAAAGGATTTTAAACAAATGCTAAAAGATATTTTTAGTACTAGTAATCGTCGATGTCATAGATATATAAGTTTTGTACCGATGCAAATGACCTTTGTTTAAGTCTGAATTTGACAATCTTATCTAAAGTTTTTTTGTCTCAGCCTCTCTATAATGACATATCCTGACCAAAACCGGTTATGAAAACATTGTCCAATTAATACCCTTGACAAACTAAACACTCTTTTTAACAAGAGTAAATTACAAAGAGCGTTTTTGTGGTTTGGTTGAATTGCAGGTTCAATCATTAATTTTTTTGAAACACATATACGTCACACCATTCGGCACAACACCCTTCTCAATCATTTCATAATATATCCTTAACGCATGATTAACTTTCCCCGTTTTTCAAAGACTATCAATAATAGTACTATACACAACAACGCTAGGTTCACTAATATCCCTAAGTAACATAACCGCGTCATTAACACTCCCAACTTTACACAACCCATTAACCAAAATCCCATAAGTCACAACATTCGGTTCAGGCATTTCATCAAACACTTTAAGCGCATAATCCACCATACCATTTCGACACAGCCCTTTGATGAAAGTATTAAAAGTAACGATATACGGACCTAACCCGCGTTTGAAACATTTACCAAAAACAGATAAAGCAAAACCAACATGACCCATTTGACAAAAACAGTTAATTTCAATGTTTGTAATGTAAATATCATTTTTAATGTTGAGTAAGTTAAGTCTTCTGATTAAGGAAATGACAATTGGGTAGTGGTGCGATTTAGTTAAGTTAGTTAGAAGTTTAGTGAAATGTTGGAGGGGTGGAAGTGGGTGTTGGTTGATAAGGTTGTTGAATCTCACTAATTCATCGTATATTGATACCTCTGTTGTAAAAATCGGCCCATGCATCCGATTAATCCCCGCATAATCGATGATCGCTCACTAAGCGCATTGATTTATCATAATCGGCCTATTTAATCGTTTTGGTCAAAGATTGCTTAAAATCGGTCAGCAAACTGATTAATCGGAGAAAATCGGCCTAATCGAACAAAATCGCTTAAAATGGTCAACAAAATCGCTTAAAAATCGGTCAAAATCGCTTAAAAATCGATCAACAAACCGATCAATCGGACAAAGTCAGTCAAAGATCACTTAAAAATAGTCAACAAACCAAGTAATATCTATGTTTGACTTTGAACTTTGAAGAATTATGTATTATGTTTATATTTGAACACTTGAAATATTTGAACTTTGATGCAGTATGCTTATCTCATACATATAATATAATATAATATCTAAAATTACAATTTTATGCATAAAAATTCCAATCTGATTAATTCCCGATTAATCCCCGCCTAACCGATTAATCGCTAGGCCCTACCCAACCGCCTCACTAGCGCCTAGCGATTTTTACAACCTTGATTGATACTACTAGATTGTTTTTATTTTTTGTGTGTTGTTAAGGTGTGTAATTTTGATAATGATTTAATGGATGGGAAATGAGGGCAAATTCTGATGATCATTATGCATCGGTTGTATACGTTTGAACTTTGAAGGTCCGACATCTATTATGTTCCCCAAATTTTAAAATAAAAGAAAGAGTAAATTACACCATTTGTCCTTGTGGTTTGCGCTGACCGCAGGCTTTCGTCTTTTGACCGAAAAAAATTGCCGTTTGTCTTTAAGTGGCAAACGTTATCCGTCATTAGTCCGTCGAAGGACGAAAGCCTACGGTCAACGCAAACCATAAGGACAAACGGTGTAATTTACTCTAAAAGAAAATAAGAGAAGATTGAAAATAAAGAAAATGAAGGAATGCAATTTAGGGGGTTTTTATCTTCTAATATGAAAGAAATTGGGTCCAAACTCTTAATGTGATCACTATTTGCCGCTATAAATTGTTGTTGCTATACACATGTACTTGTCTAGTTTTATCTAAAGGGTCACATGCTTTAGAGACGCCGAAAAATCTTATTAATAAACTAAGGTTATCTTTGCATTTAACATAATCAACTTAATATGAAAAAGAAAATTGAATAAAAAAGTCACATGAAAACTATTTATTTATGACTTAATAGAGAGTATTGAACGAAAACTGAAAAATGGTAAAACAAAAATATTCGAATTAAGTCAATTATTATTTAAACATAACTTAATAAATAATTTTTTTTAAGGAAACTATATGTTTAGCAAAAGAAAATCATATTTAGTCTTTACTATAAAATGAAAGAGTAAATTACACCGTTCGTCCTGATGGTTTGGCCATAATAACATCGCAAGTCCCTCGACTTTCATTTTTGCATGGTCGATCCTTATAATTAAGTTTTGTATCATCATCCGTCCTTATCTATTACACCGTTCATCCCGGTAGTTTGGCCATAATAACATCGCAAGTCCATCAACTGTTAGTGACAAGGACGAATGGTGTCACAAAACTTCATTATAAGGACTGACCATGCCAAAATGAAAGTCGAGAGACTTACGATGTTATTATGATCAAACCATGGGGACGAACGGTGTAATTTACTCAAAATAAAATAAAACCTTTCTCCTTAACCCAATTCCCTTCAATCTTAGCCGCCGGTGATTTCTCTTAAAAATCGTGGCTCTTTTCTTTACAGGTATAAAAGACCCTTTACTTTCTTACTGGTAAATAAATAATTATATAAATTTTTATATGTACTTTTAACTTACTTGCTAAGGTCGTTTTTTCAAGCTTATTTAAAGGGCTTATGAACTTATTACTTATAAGCCATAAGTTGCTGGCCACAAGCTTAGACAAAGACATATGTATATTTGTATCTTATACTGTTCTGTCACTATAGTTATTTGGCATCCTATGTAAAAACGTATGAAAAATGTGTTCATAATCTGTACTAAGTTTTAACATTTAATGAATTGCAGAATCGAATGTCTCCAAAAATGGTTGCGAGAAGTTGTTCATCCATACAAACAGTCTTGTCCAATGAGGACCTATTGATCGAAATCTTAATAAGGTTACCAGCAATCTCACTTCATTTATTTAAATCCGTATCCAAACACTGGTTATTGTAAGATATTAAGGTAAATCGTATGTTCTCCATCGTAGCCAAAACCCTAAAATCGATCCCCCTTCTGGTTTCTTTGTCCGGGATCCTTTTACTCCGGGTAAATATGATTTCGTGCGGTTAGATAACAGAATTCCAGCTAGCAGATATCGGTTGAAAACCGCCTTCAAATTTGGCTAATTGTACATTCGTGCAATGGTTTGCTTTTGTGTGAAAGTTTATGTTCCAATGAGTATTACGTGTACAATCCATCTACTAACAGGTTTAAGATACTTCCGCCGCGATATAGTTGGGATTTTAAAATTTTTCGTAGTATCTGTCACATGAAACTGGCTTTTGATCCTGCCAAATCACCTCACTACAAAGTTGTTTATGCTCAAAGTTATTCTGATGGAGGTTTGTTTCTTCAAATACAAACTTACTCTTCAGAAACAGGCATCTGGAACATTTTTCGTAATCGATTTCCACTTCACTGGTTTACGGGTTTTAGCCAAGGGATATACTGGAATGACGCCATTCATTGGATACATTATTTGCGTCATGATTCGCATTACAAGTTAGATATTGTGAATGAGGTCCCGGTTTTAACAAACGTTCAACTCCCTGTTGTAACATGTGGTGAGAAAAAGGTGGTTTGGGTTCACAAGCTGTTTGAGTCTCGTGGTTGTTTGCTTCTTCTTCGTAGGGGTGATTATGATTCTAGACAGTTGAATATTTACGAGATGAGGAAGGGGTATGCTGAATGGTTGTCGAAGTACTTTGTTGATCTTGATGACATAAGAATTCCTGCTCCAACAACATGGAATTGTTACCGTGTTTGGTTTATTATTTTGGGAGGCAAAGAAGAGGATACTTGTATGGTATTTGAAAATGATAAAATGATTGTTCTATACAAGATCGTCTCAAAAACTACACGCAAGCTCTATGAAGGGAAATCATATTTACCTGTTGATGGATTTCTGTTCACTTCATCTTTTGCTGGTGTATGATTATGCTTTTTATTTCGGGTATGATGTATATTCGTATCTTATATTGTTCTGTCACTACTTGCTTAGTTATACCGTTGAGGTTAGCATTGCCTTTTCACAATGTTCGCTAACAACTTGTACATACTAATGTGTTTTTTTTGTTGGTTTGGCTCAAAATTAATGGGTTGGGTTAGGTTGAACTATGCCATTTCGTGTCCATTTTTTTTGTTGATTGGTGTTTGTGCAGGGCTAAAATTAATGGGTGGTGAGTGACAGGTTAACTGAAAATTAGGATCTGATGTTGGAAAGTTTTGGACGTTTTGTTAGTCGTGTTTTTGGGAGTTTTTGGGACATTTTTTGCGTTGGATTATGTAGAGTATATAAATTCAAGAATAGGAAAAGTGTGCTTAGAAAGTGAAAGTAGGGTGAGCAAACAACCCGAACGGACCAGACCGACCGAGACCAGACCGGACCGATCACATTCGGACCAGTCATCGGTCTAGGCTTTTTAGCTAATTTGGTCGTCAGTCCGGTCAGTCAAAAAACCGAAAATCTTGCCAAAATCTTGTCTATTTGGATCGGACCGACCGAAGACCGGACCGGACAGACCATATTCGGTCTTGGTCTCGGTCCTGGTTTTTACCTTAATTCGGTCTCGGTTTTTGGCTGTCCGGTCTAGTCCCGGACCAATGCTCATCCTTAAATGAAAGTGGTGTGGTATCTATAGGAGAAGTGGTGTGGTGTTATTTTACTTTTTAAAGATTATTTTTAAAACAAACACAGTTTTTTTTTTTTTTTTTTTTTTTTTTTTTTTCACTCGGAAGACCTCCCATTACAACTGGTCTAATAAATGTAGGTCAGCTATCTAGTGATTGAATTTGTGGTATCATTTAACAAAGTTTATGTTTTAGTGAGAACCGAGAAGGTTGCATGTCAGTTTATAAATTTCATGGAATAGAGAGTTTATGTTACACATCGGTCGAAATAAGCAGTAAAAAGATTTGTGGAGAAAGCTAAAGGAAAGAGTTTCGCATTTTCCGTTAGTATTTTCATAAATCTCAAGATCTTGAAGTGAAATGACCATTATAAAATCATTTTCATTTTCGTCTCCAAACAATGTGGGATAACATCAAAACACAAACTTAATTAAATGAGACGACAAATTCCAATATCTAAGAGCGAAGGAAATGATAACGCAAAAGTGGCGTTATGGTCTATGTGGACAAAAAATAACGGTGTTATGGCGTTAACACTAATTCCACCCCCTTTCCGTTGGATCTGCGTTTCAATATTAACTTGCGTTGTGGCCAAGAACAAAAATGCAAAACATGGTGTTGTTGCCAAGTTATTACTCCCCCACACATGTTATTTGGTGTTATGGCCAAGTTGTGGCTTGCGTTGGTTTTGTATATATTTATATTTTTTTAAAGTGGGTCCAAAAGGTGGTGTTATTGGGTGTTATGATTACCTGGTATTTTTTAGTGTTACGTTATTTGGTGTTTAAATGATGTGGCGCTGATGTGACGAGGGTATTGGTGTTATAACATGTTACGATTCCTTAAGCTCTAATGCTAACTTTTTTTTGTCGTAAGCATGGATCCTAATAACGGAAATTTTACTTGAACACTTTATTGGGTTTGATTACATCTTTTTCACCAGTCCAATGGGTCAACTTCAAATTATATTAATTAGCTAAAATGAGATGGTTCAAATATACGGGTTGAGGGTCACCATAATCCATATGTTTACAACTAAAACTTAGAACATATTTTAGTAGAAAGATAAACTAATTCTTATCAAAAATAATTGTTCTTATACAAATTAATTCGTTATTGTTGTCACATTCTAATACTCGTTAGCAATGACAAACATGATAATCTCTTTGCTTATATTAAGTTAGTTTGAAAGAATGCAAAGCAATTAGTAATGTGCATTTTACAAATTCATTTCTCAAATATAGCAACTATATATTCAACAACTATGAAGAACTAATATGGAATTTCGACAACAATTTAATACATTTTGCTTTCCAGCAATTCATAAATGATTGCTGAAATTAAATCAAACATAAATGATTGCTGAAAGTAAAATCAAACATAAATCCTTCATTCGCTATGATGAGCTACTTTTTTTTCTTATATTTAAACAACTGCATCGCCTGCATATAAACGCAAACAAATTAATATGTAGTCATATCGACACTACTTTGGACACTCATAGAGTATTGATTTGTACACACAGAATATGTATGTGTGTATAACGTATATACGAGTGTGATTCATGATCTTACCTGTTTGCTTGTGAATTTGCGGTTGTATTGTGGGTTGATGGATTCTTCCAGCATAAGAAACAATGACAAATGTTAATAGAATAACCAAGAACAAACTAAAACCATTTAACTTCATTTTCAGTAATGTGTTCTTAACTTTGGTGCCAAATATATAACGAGAGTGAATTACTTTAATGGTCCATGTGGTTTAAACAAGTAGTGTTGGATTAGTTGGAAAAACCCCTCTCCTTTGCAGACAGAGGCGAGGGTTCGATCGTCACTCCCTGCAAAAAGGCCGGAGATCCTCTAGAAGCAGCCTCTCTACCTTCGGGTAGGAGTAAGGTTGGTTACATCTCACCTCCTCCATACCTCGTGAAAAACGGGATTGGGTACCGTTGATTTGATTTGATTTGGTCCATGTGGTTTTATGAAAAACTACAGATTTTATTCCACTCGAATCAAACTTACTGACATTGTCCCTCGGATGAAATCTTATTTCACAAATGGCCCCTCTTGGTATCTTGATCAGTAGTTGAGGGACGATCTCCATAAATTTACAGCGAAAGAGACAAAATCACAAAAGAAAGCACTTTGTGAAACCACATGGGACAATTAAGTAATTGTGCTCAAATAATTATATAAGTTGCTTAAGTTGAAAATGAGACACAACTTGCAATAGTTGACTCAAAAGTCTACCCAAAATCCAAAAATACTAAAACAGGTTTGGGCTGTCATTAGTTAGTATCTTTTGAGGACATATTCCAACACTGTTTACAGAAATATTATCTTTTTTTATGCGTTTGCTTGATGTATTATTTAGCATAGATGGTAATTTTAACAAATCACTTAATACTGGGTTCAGAAGGTTATATTATTTCTCTAACAGGCCAAAGTTAGCACATGTGTGAAATAAGTTGAAGTCTCTAAAATTGTATTCAAATGTAAACCTCACTGACATAACAAATTGAAGGCATAATTTTATTTTAGGAATTGGGTTGTTGGGTCAACTACCTACAATCACTAATACGAAAAAGAAAGAAAAAAACAAGCTGCTGTGACTAATTTCTGTGCCCAACATGGGTATTGTATTCAAATGTTAGGGTGCGTTTGGTATGCTGCGAGGAATGACAATGGGAATGAGTTTGATAGTAATGGTGGGTCCCTCAACTATGAAAGAATCCATTCCCCCCTCTCTAGCCATATATGGAGTATGGAAAATATGTGACTTTCATAGTCATAGTGGTGGGCCCAACACTCTTAAACAAACACTTGCAATGACTATCAAAGTCATTGTTTCATTCCCTTAGTAACATACCAAACGTGCCCTTAGTGTACATTCTTTCTTGTGATTTGAATAGTAAAGGAGACAAATTTGCAAGAGATATATGAAGTATGAACCACTTGCAATAGCTGACTCACAGTGTCTACCCACATTCCAAAAACAAGTAGGAGTGACCGAGTGAGTAGGTTTTCTTTATTCAACATATACTGAAACATTTCAAAAAAAATAATAATAAATAAATAAATCAATAAAAAAATAAATAAAATAAATAAATAAATGATGCAGTGTTTTATTAGTATATTGTTAGTAGGTGAGTAAATCTTGCCAAAGGGCCTTTACCTAATGGTATCAAAAGTGTAGTTTATGATATAAAAATAGTTGCATACAATGCAATTTTAAATTTAAAAGAAAGACAAAAGGCATTTACTTAACTCGCGATACACAATCAGCTAAAAGTCCATGAGCGCAAATGATCTGGCCTGTAATTGGTCCCCCAAGTCCTGGTGGTTATAGGCCCACCTAACAAGTTAAGGTGAGGTTAGAAACTGGTGTTATCTAAGGACCTGCGGATTTCAAAGCAGACATAATATTAAGAAAAATTAAATACATCAGACCACAATATAGCCAACTCATAGTTTATAGTTACATACTCTTATTATACCTTAGACGGGGTGTAATGGTCACGACAACTATCACCTCTACGTCGGCGCCACATCATCATTCAAACCACCACCAAACAGGTGTAATATTGACCACTAAACCAAACACAAAATACCCCGCTTTATACAAACATATCCCACAATATAACCCACCAACACACACAAACAAAAACAAAAAAAGATGCAAACTGTTCAGAAACCAATGCAAAAAGTGGATCTTAGCGAGCGGTTGGGTATGGAGGTAATGGGGGTGGCACGTGGTGGTGGTCGGTGGTGGTGGTGCACCACCATCCATTACACCCATCCTTATGGATTTTCATCATGAAACGTCATATTATTGAATATGCACATGTCAGCCTCGCCATTAGCTATTAATTAGCTTCAAGTTGAAATATATACACAAAAATTTGGACTGGGTTTTAACTTGTTACAACGGCAGTCCTAAAAGGGCCCAAAATTAGGGTCTTTTAACGGTTATAACCAGACTGTTTAAGTGTTTAACCCTTAGAACCAGGGCATCAGATTCTTTAACCATAACCTGCCCGGCAATATGCAAGGACTGGGTTTTGGATCAGTCCAAGTGCATCTCTACAACACAAGCCTGGAATACAATAAACAGAAATTATGTAAAAACAGCAAATAAAGAGTCCATACGTATGGGAGCTTGTCTGCTTTAGGGGAAAAACAATCATGAAATGGCTATTCAGTTTCATTAATGGTGAATGACAGAAATATAGTTTATTGTTCTACACTGGTTCTAGAACCATTTATACACTGTAAGGCCAAAAACTTTAGCACCAACAAAAGATGTGCAATAAGTATGAATTTTGCACAAGTGGATACCTGATTCTCTGTCGTGTATGTGCAATGTTGGTGTCAAGTTTCCCTACATCGCATCCAAAGAAACAGTTTCAGCTTGATTCATTTGCTTTCTAATATGAACGTTGCAGCAACCTTGGTGTCAAATTATGCGGGTGATATTACTATGTAGGTCATCAACTATAGCATTCATTTAATGTTCCATCACAATGATCTTGAGATAAACTTGTAAGCACTTTCTGAGATGAATGTCCTAATTGTTCACATGTCTGAAATCTAAGCAACAAAGCTTCTGTATATGCATCTAAATTGAACCCATTGCTCCGCATCTTATCAATAAAATGAAATGCCTTTGATATCTCACTGTGTAAAAGAAAACCTTGAATAATAGTATTATAAGTACAACCATCAGGTAAACAACCACTCTCCTGCATCTGTATAAACATATCATTCGCTTCACTAAGTTCCGCACTCCTACAATAACCGTTAATAATAACCGTATATGTATGAACATTTGGTGCACAACCACTTTCCTTCATTTTCAGAAACAACTCTTTTGCTTCATTTAATTTCCTATTCCTACAAAAACCACCAATCATTGCAGTATATGTATATACAGTCGGTTGTAACCCTCTAGAAGAAAGTTCTCGAAAACATTCATTAGCAGCATCAAGTTCCCCATTTTTACACAACCCGTCAATGATGCTAGTAAAAGTAAAAACATCAGGAGCCACCCCTGCACCATCCATCGTTTTAAATAACTCCAAAGCCTCACTATGTCTTTCATGCTTTCATAACATATCTATCAAAGTACTATACGTAACAACATTAGCAACCTGACCGCAATCTTTCATTTTATCAAACATTACAAGTGCGTCATCAAGTTTGGAAGCAAGACATAAACCCCGTATAAGAGTAGTATACGTAACCACATTAGGATTAATCTTTAGCCTACACATTTCCTCCATTAGTACCAATGCTTTATCTACCTCGTCAGTCTTACAGTACCCATTGATCAATACATTATAGCTAATAACATCATGATCGCAGCTCATGACATCAAATAAGATTCTACCTTCATCCACTCTACCAATCAAACAATATCCATTCATCAACGCATTGTACGTTGCAGCATTAGGCATCACCCTTCTTTCCACCATAAAATCAAAAAAGTCACACGCCTCACTTATCCATCCTTGTTTACACAATAAACTCATAACCACATTACACGTCCCCAAATCAAGTAAGCTCCTCCTTCCCAACATATCATCCAACAACTTCTTAGCTTCCACCCGTAACCCAAATCCACACAACCCCTTCATCAAACACATATATGTCACATCATTCGGCACAACACCCTTCTCAATCATTTCACAATATATCCTTAACGCATGATTAACTTTCCCCGTTTTACAAAGACTATCAAATAGTACTATACACGACAATGCTAGGTTCACTAATATCCCTAAGTAACATAACCGCGTCATTAACATTCCCCATTTTACATAACCCGTTAACCAAAATCCCATAAGTCACATCATTCTTTTCAGGCATTTCATCAAACACTTGACGCGCATAATCCATCATACCATTTCTACACATCCCTTTAATCAAGGTATTAAAAGTAACGATATCCGGACCCAACCCGCATTTAAAACATTTAGCAAGAACAGATAAAGCAAAACCAACATGACCCATTTGACAAAAACAGTTAATTTCAATGTTGATATTATATATGTCATTTTTAATGTAGAGTAAGTTAAGTCTTTTGATTAAGGAAATGACAGTTGGGTAGTGATGGAATTTAGTTAAGTTAGTTAGGAGTTTAGTGAAATGCTGGAGGGATGGAAGAGGGTGTTGGTTGATAAGCTTGTTGAATCTCACTAATTCATCGTATATTGATACCACTAGATTGTTTTTGTTTTTTGTGTTTGTTAAGGTGTGCAATTTTGATAATGATTTGATGAATGGGAAATGAGGGTAAATTCTAGTGATCATTATGCATGGGTTGTACTTGTTGGTGATCATGTTGTCTATCACTGTGAAAGAAGATAAATGGGTCTAATAAACATGTTTGTATGTTTGGATTGCCGGGTTCAGTTTTGTTTGAGACATCTAGGACTTGTCACGTAGAGGTGCTAAAAAAAACCGAAAACCGATCCCAAAAAAAAGGGAAAACCCCGAAACCGATCCCCCGGATTTGAAACCAATCTTATGGTGGTGGCTATCAAAGAGACGAGTAGAAACTCAACGATTTGGTCAAACTACGATTTGTGTGTGATGTCGAATGGTACGAAAAAAGCGACATGTAAGAAATGTGAGGCTTTTTTCAAAGAATGTCGCGTTGGGTTCTAGTCAAACAACAATGGAGAATGATGGATCGTTGTGGCAATACGAGGCGGCTCGTGTTCAGGAAAGGATGGCGCACTTTGTGATTCAAGAAAGCTTACCTTTTGACCACTTCGACAATAAGCGGATGATCTTGCTTATCCAAGAAACGATACAACCTCGATATTACCATGTAAGTCGCGCTACACTACTACGTGATTGTATAAATATGTGGAAACTAGCTAAAAATGAAATGATTTTAGGATTTCAATATTTTGAAACCGGTGTTAGTTTAACGTGTGATGTTTGGACGGCTTCACATGGTTCACCGGATTCGTATCTTTCTATTACTGCTCATTTGGTAAATCTCAAAACACGTAATGATGAAGCGTATGATTGCCTTTGAATTGTTTGGATACCCCCATGTTGGAATTATGATATCATGACAATCATATAAAATAAACCAAACACATCAAGAGAGCATATGCGGAAGCATTATAACAAGATCATATAACATGTAATTAATTAATCAATAATAAATAGTAAACGTACCTTTGTGATTCTAGCCCGAACAAGAATCAATTGCAATCTTCAATTCAAGAAACCTAATTAGCGTTTATGTGGATTATAAGAATAACCCCTTACCTTTTTGTTATTCAATCCAAGATACAATCAATAGTGTGATTGTACCACGTTCTTGTATACACGTACTATTAACAATTCGATGTGAATGCTAGTTCTTGAATCACGAGTAAAACAACTAAACAAACAAGATATGGCCTTATATAAAACAAAACAAGTCAAACCCTTTTGATTTATTAGTCGATCCATTAATGCTATGGATAAAGAAAAGAATGAATACCATGCATGCATATACATAGCATGACATACGTATAGTAAGAACATGCATGTATATAACAATCTGATAGATATCAAATTAGTAATAAACGATCAATATAATATCTAAAGTAAGGGTTATGCATCTCGCTATTCTTTGTGAAGCCATTAGGGTGTTTATATAGCCCTCAAACTTGTTCACCAAGTTAGAGTCTATTACCTCCTCAACTTCCACAAAACGACACTCGGACCCCTCCATTCTTTTTCTTGTTTCGACCGATATTAACCAACACCCCATGGGTTTGGTTTTCATACTAATAAGTCCCTCATGTATTAGTTACTTTATTTATGATTTAATAATTAAATATAACTATTTATATATTAATTATTCAACATCGATTCTCATACGTAAAGTGTGCAATCCCGTGATCTCGAGTTCGATCCTAACATACGACTACTAAAATAATGTCCATAATCTAACACCCCATACCTGCGAAAATGTATATGCTATTTTATATAAAGTCATCAAAACATATAATTTAAAAGAAATGATTTTTGCTGTATCTTTCAATAATGCGTCGAACAGCAATGTTGCGGTTGATCAATTGAAACTAAAATATAAACCAATTTGCAACGGTGTCTTTTTTCATAGTCGATGTGTAGCACATATTATTAATATAGTTGTGCAAGATGGGTAAAATGCTATCGCGCCGATGAAAAAGGATTTTAAACAAATGCTAAAAGATATTTTTAGTACTAGTAATCGTCGATGTCACAGATATATAAGTTTTGTACCGATGCAAATGACCTTTGTTTAAGTCTGAATTTGACAATCTTATCTAAAGTTTTTTGTCTCAGCCTCTCTATAATGACATATCCTGACCAAAACCGGTTTTGAAAACATTGTCCAATTAATACCCTTGACAAACTAAACACTCTTTTTAACAAGAGTAAATTACAAAGAGCGTTTTTGTGGTTTGGTTGAATTGCAGGTTCAATCATTATTTTTTTTGAAAATTCACTCAGCGTCCATATGAGAAACTTACAAGTTCTCAGTTGGTTTAACGCTAAAGTTAAATCACTAAAATACCCTCTTTATCCATGTGAGGGTAATTTAGTAATTTAATTTTGGTCAGGGACTAAGAGTGCATTTGTAAGTTTTTCACAAGGACGTCAAATGCAATATTCGAAAAGATAAGGACTGAACCTTTTACGCAATTTGCTCTTTTCAAAATTGAGCGAAACTCGGTAGGTTATTTTTACTCGTGATAGTCAAAACCTCTCTCAAACCAGTTCGTCCCATCCTCCGGCTGCCATTATCTTTCCGGTGGGAGCTTGTGTTATTCTTTTTATAGGTAACGAGCAATATGCCCACGCGTTGCTGTGGTGTGACCGTGTTTGTGTTTATTACAATTATGTTAACGGTTTTTGTTATCATTCATGTCACTATGGCAGGACGTCGTTTTATGTTGATTATTGCACGGTAATTTTTGAATGAGTAGAAGCACATTGGTTTGATACAAGTCACATAGCCTAGAAACTTTACAAGTTGAAACTGACATATAAACACATTGGCTGCTCTAGTACCAATTCTCAAATAAAATTTTGATGAAGAAACATAATGAGCTCAAGTACAAAACCAATCAAATAGCAAAACAAAATACAGTAACCTTTCACCCTTGGTTACAAACTAATCAAATAGCAAACAAAATTACATTAACCGCGCTGCAAACTATTATCAAAATTTGTTATGTTACATAACATTTAGAAGCTCGGGAAGTGCCTCTTTACCTTCTCTCTCAAATCTTCAAATCGTACTCTTTCATCAGTATCATGCTGCAAATACAATACACATGGTCAATCTACATGATTATTAAATAACTAACGGTGGGCATTTGATGTGACTAACGTAAAACACGATTATTAAATAACTAATCATAGCCCAGATTTTTAAAGCATAACCTGTAACCTCCAAAATAACAGACAATATCATAATCTGGAAAAAAAAAAATTCAAATAACTTTTACTATACTATTTTAAAAAGTAGCTAAACTTGTAAACTTCCTATCCAAATGGCTAAAATGAAGAGCAATCGCAAAGTGGGTCGATTTTTATACCTGTTAAAAAGTATATACATTTAAAATTCAATAAAAATTTATCAGATACATACCTGTGGTTTTTCAGTCAAGATCATTAATTTGCCATCTGACAGTGGTTATGGTCTCGTGGTAAACGGGAGTAGACAGTTTGCTAAAAGTTTCCATCATCCATAGCTCGATCTAATAATGACGCAGCCTGCAATTTCACTTAATCAATATAGACAAGCTTTCAGGGAATAGATGTGCAGAAGGGACTGTAATTAGGCATTTTGGATTTGATTATCCAAAGCAGATTATTTGCTAAATTATCAAATAAACAGAAGTAAAATATGCTTATTTGAAAGTGGAAACTGCTAATAATGACTTTAAGTCGCAATAATCAAATGAAATATTATTTCATTTGATTATTTGAAAGTAAAATATGGTTCGGAAGTTTTTGTTGACATTTTTTGGTGTAAAATGTTTAGTGGAGCAGTGTGTATTTAATATGTATAAAGAGGTCGAAATTGATTTTGTTGGTAGTGGTTTTCGAAAGTTGTATAAAGAGTACACTGTATATGTATGATGTCACTTATTTTAGTTGATAATAGTGGTAAAAACCAAACTGCATAAACATATAGATATGTTTTTTTTCATGTATATGCTTGTTAGTATTGTTGCTGGCTTTTTGCAGCAGTAAAAGAAAGCACGCTTTGCTGCTAATTAAACCAATTTGGTTTCAAAGTCCCTATTTTGGTTTCAAAATACCTGATTAGGTTATACCCTTTACAAAAACACCTCGTATACTCCTTTACCGCTGCTATTTTGAAGCAGTCCAAAAAATAACCCCTTCTGCCAGTAAAAACCATCCAAACACAAATGACCAAGTTCACCTTGCAAATTCCTGTCTAAGATTGAGCAGTATGTGTTTCTTTGTTTGATTCCTTTATAGGTATATCCACTAAAAAGTAGGACTACTCATTTACCTGTAGATGCTTTTCGGATAATGGTACCAATAACCCAGACCATGACACCCGGATATAACGAATGCACGATTCTCTGCATTTTCATCCAGAATAGCTCTATGAAATTAAGATTCGAAATGCAACTTACATAGGTAAAAGAGAATATAATCTCAAACACATTGCAAGAACAAAAAAAGATACCTTCAAGTAACACACTAACCTTTTGTGGCACCCGTAGCTACACCTTTATTCTTTCATGCTCCTGCTGACGAATTACAATTGCCACATCTAACAATTTGCTAGAATGCATATTAAATAAACAAAAGTTACTTAAAATGTAACTTCACTTTTTGCTCAGTTTCTTTCTGAGTGTGAACGTCAGGCCTAACTTGGCCCTTTTCAGCATTTCCTTTGCTTCCTATCCAATGCCTTAGTGGACTTCACCTTTTCCTCCAACCGCCATTGCGCTTTCAACTTAGGGGCTACCTCTCCCTTTTTCAATTCCTCAACCTTTTTATTAAATCCAAACTTCCCTTTTTAGCCATACAGTTTCTTATTTGTTGTCACAGGATATAACACTATTTTCTTGTCTTTGTTCCCTGCAATCACAACAATTTTGGCACATTCGGCTAATGAATCATCATTTGGAATCGCACGACCTCTGAAATGACTTCGCAGACGGTCATCATACCTAAAAAGAGTACCGCAATGCTCACATACTTTGATTACAGTCACCTTGATTGATATACTCATGATTAGGATCTGTATAAGAGCGTAGGAAGCCATCAAGTAAAATAATTACAACTTTTTTGATTAAGCCATAGCTTGCGTAAAAATAACTTTCCATCTTCTTCCTAAGACAACATTCTCTTTTTTATGTGGTAGCATTCACATAACATGATACAACTACATCTACCCAAAACCCATTACGATATTAGTTTATAACCGTCATCCTAAGACAACATTTTATGGTTGAACTAACTGATTTTTTTTTTTTTTTTCAAATGACTAAATATCTATATAGTTTTGTGATTATTTTATTAACCTATATTATAGATTTTAAAAGAATGGAAATCCACCTATTCTAAAAAAATATAACCTGATATAAATCAGTCAATCATCTTTTACAAAAAATATATAATAAACCCGAGGTAAGATAAACTTTGATTAATACCTGATCCACGACCAGATCATTTGAAGCTGCCGGCGGCGGCCGGAAGGTGGGCGGAGAAAGAATAAATCTGGTGACTTTTAATTGAAACAATTCCTACCTTTAAACGATGTGAGAGGAGCTTTATGTTTAAATTAAACTGATGTGAGGGGAGAAATTACCTGACTATGGAGAAAATATGATTTATACCATCATGATTTTTAATTGAAACTTTGATTAATAACGGTTAGGATTTTTCTGGAAGACTATGGAGAAAGTACCATCAAGAAATTTCTTTACACCTGTGTGGTTCTCCTTTGATAGCACGGCACATGGTTGGCTTACAATGGGTTGTACAACTTATTAGGTTGCTGCAACTGCTGGCTTTGAAAAACTTCGCATGTTTGGTGCATTAGCAAAAGGATTAGCGTGAGCTAACCTATGAACAGGTTGCTGTAACTCCAAAAGTTTGCCAGCCAATGGGCTGTTGCCAAGCCCACGACCAACTACTGTTGGGTCAATAAAGTTACACACTTAACACGTTAATGATTGGGTGCACCCAATAGGAAGCATGTTTAAAGGGTAAAAAAAATAATTGCAACACAATTTATGTCACAGCATTTTTACCTATTTTTTATACAATAAAACAAAACCCCTATTGGGAATTTTGCATTTAAAAAAAATGGATTCATACCTTATTTAGTAATAATTTTATTTAAAAAAAGATTATTTTCTTATTAGGTAACATTTTATATTTATCCATAACACAAGTAGAAGATAAATACAAAAAATATAGATAAGATGCAATTAATAATAGGATTTAGATTTTTAAATAATTATCTTTAATAATAAAAAACTATAATTAAACATCATAAATCAAACAAAACAAAGATTAAATTATTTGTTTTTTAATAAATAAAAATATATGATTTAAAAATTTTAAAAAAAACCCGCGCGTGCATGGGTATTATAACTAGTTAGTATCTATACTATCTATAATGGAAAAATGGTCAAACTTGAAAAGTTGAGTCTTGAAAGTTGAGTATTGAAAGTCAAATGTGAGAGAAAATTAATGTAATTAATACTCTAATTAAAACACCCAATTACTTAAAAGTACAATAATTTATTCACATTGTACAACCAATTAAAAACATATCTATCAAATTAAATACAACCAATTAAAACACAAACCGGGTTGACCCGGTAATTTGACCCGTTTATGACCCAACCTAGCAAGTTGACCTGGTTTAAATCGACCCATTTTTCGACCAGAGCGGTTCAACCGGTTGAACTACCCGGGTCGAACCGGGTTTCAAAACATTATCCATTACTTAAAAGTACGATGATTTATTCACATTGTACAACCAATTAAAAACATATCTACCAAATTAAATACAACCAATTAAAACACAAACCGGGTTGACCCGGGATGCTTCAAACCCGGCGGATTGACCCGTTTTCGACCCAACCTAGCAAGTTGACCCGGTTTAAATCGACCCATTTTTCGACCGGAACGGTTCAACCGATTGAACCACCCGGGTCGAACCGGGTTTCAAAACATTATCATTTACTTAAAAGTACAATGATTTATTCACATTGTACAACCAATTAAAAAACATATCTACCAAATTAAATACAACCAATTAAAACACAAACCGGGTTGACACCAGACGCTTCAAACCCGGCGGATTGACCCGGTTTAATTTGACCTGTTTTCGACCCAACCTAGCAAGTTGACCCGGTTTAAATCGACCTATTTTTCGACCGGAACGGTTCAACCGGTTGAACCACCCGGGTCGAACCGGGTTTTAAAACATTATTTTTCGTTTATAACCTATAAACTTTTATTTATCAATAAACTATTTGTCGCTATAAAATCCCGTTACTATGTACGGGTACTCGTCTAGTATGGTATAATAAATATTATTATGCAATCTTTTCAAGTTAAAATAATCACTTTTAAAAACGCTCTTCCAAACAAGCCTTTAGTTATTTGGTATCCTGTGTAAAAAACGTATGAATAATGGGTTCATAATCTGTACTAAGTTTTAACATTTAATGAATTGCAGAATCGGTGTCTCCAAAAATGGTTGCGAGAAATTGTTCATCCGTACAAACAGTCTTGTCCAATGAGGACCTATTGATCGAAATCTTACTAAGGTTACCAGCAATCTCACTTCATTTATTTAAATCCGTATCCAAACACTGGTTATCTCTTATAACATCTCCTACTTTCGCTGTTCTCCATCGTAGCCAAAACCCTAAAATCGATCCCCCTTCTGGTTTCTTTGTCCGGCATTATTATACTTCCGATATATATGATTTCGTGCGGTTAGATAACAGAATTCCACCTTGCAGAACTCGGTTTAAAACCGCCTTCAAATTTGGCTCTAAAATTGGTGCTCGAATTGTACATTCATGCAATGGTTTGCTTTTGTGTGAAAGTTTTTGTTCTGATGAGTATTACGTATACAATCCATCTAGTAACATGTTTAAGATACTTCCGCCACCACATAGTTGGGATTTTAAAATTTTTCATATTATCTGTCATATGAAACTGGCTTTCGATCCTACCAAATCACCTCACTACAAAGTCGTTTATGCTCAAAGCTTTCATGATGGAGGTTTTTTTGTTCAAATACAAACTTACTCTTCAGAAACAGGCACTTGGAGCGTTTATTGTGATCAATTTCCACTTCACCGTTTTACGGATTTTAGCCGAGGGATATATTGGAATGACGCCGTTCATTGGATAAATTGTTTGCGTGATGGTTCACATTACAAGTTAGATATTGTGAATGAGGTTCCGGTTTTAACAAACGTTCAACTCCCTACTGTAACTTGTGGTGATGAGAAGGTGGTTTGGGATCACAAATTGTTTGAGTCTCGTGGTTATTTGCTCCTCCTTTTTAGGGATGATTATGATTCTAGACAATTGAATATTTACGAGATGAGGAATAGGTATTCCAAATGGTCGTTGAAGTACTTTGTTGATCTTGATGACATTAGAATTCCGATTCCCAAAGAATGGATTCGTGACCGTGTTTGGTTTATTGTTTTGGGAGACACGGATGAAGATTCGTGTATGGTATTTGAAAAGAATGAAATGATTGTTCTATACAAGATTGTTTCAAAAACTACACGCGAGCTCTGTGAATTGCAATTATGTAAACCTGCTGATAGTTTTCTATTCACTGCATCTTTTGCTGGTGTGTGATTATGCTTTTTATTTCAGGTATAACATATATTTGTATCTTGTATATTGTTCTGTCACTACTTGCTTAGTTAGACTGTTGAGGTTAGCATTGCCCTATAACAATGTTCGTTAATAACTTTGTAGGTATTGTAATGATTCAATGGTTGTAATTTAGTACTCATAGCACATTAATTATGAAATTCAATATGAGCTTGTGTTATTTATTCAAATTCGACGTACAAATTAATGTTACCAAGCTTACTGAATAAAATGCATTTCAGGTGCTGAAGATGAAGGTGCATTCAGTGGAGGAAAAGAGTCATGGCCATAAGTGGAATTTTGTTGAAGTTATAATTTTATTTTATTTTATTTTTATCAGAAGTTGTAACCAAGATGATGGACATTTGACTTGCAGTAGTAAAAATATCTCATTTTGGTTTATCTACATTTAGCTAGTTGTTTCTTTTTTCAATTTCTCTCAAATTTGACTTGTAGTTGGCAATAACTTTTAGTTTTATTTTTATTTATTTATTTATTTTTATTTTTATTTTTTTACAAAACTATTATTCATCCTCAATGTCAGTTTATATTCCTGTTTCCAAACTTGTAAATACAGCGCCTCGCAATTGTAAAACCCTAAAGGGATGTCCGGTTTGGAAAATGATATGATTTAAAAATGCTTCTACAAGTTTAAAGTCGGACACAGTTTGATAGTCGTGGTAAAAGGGTCCCAAGTGAAATAGCCGTTGGACATACCTTCATATTGACACACACCCAGTTCTGCATGTTAGTTATATTATGTTGAATGCACTTAACAGGTGGCTCGCATTTGATTTTTGAGAACTGCAGCTTCGAATATGGTCAATCAAACCCTTTTTTATTGGGGTTATCTCTCTAAACTGAAGTGACGCTGTATTTTATAGGGGTCTATACTTGTGACTATACTTGTGACAAGACCGATTAATGCAGGTGATCATATGTAAGGCATTACTGTTACTAACCTCCATATGCACATTTATACACGCACCCTTTATCTGTTGGTAACTTATATAAACAAGCTTGTTGCTTTGTCAGTCTTACATGAATGTTTCCATGAATAGGAGTCTTAGACGTCTTCTTTGACATGCTACTGGTTTTGAAGCTAATGGGAATCGGATAAGCAGTTATGTAGCTCTTCTGGTGTTATCCTATTTTTGGTGCTGCCTTTTTTTCCTGTGTTTTTGGCTGTTGTTTTGTGTCTGATATAGCTACGCCTGCTCCATGAGTTTCTGAAGTCAATACCAAGGTCGCACATATGCAAAAAAGTTACACTAGTTGCCTGCACTTAGTTGCTACAATATACAATTCAGCCGGAACAACTGAAGCCATTGGGTTTGGTGGAAAATTTTGTTGTGTAAAGGGGGTAAAATGGGTGGGATGGGTAGCAGCCTAGCAGGTCTATCTTTATTCATAACCGTTGTCCCGCAAAAATATTTAAGAGTTCCTCCCTTTGTAAGTTAAAGCGATTTTTTACTCATTAGTAGCGGATCAAAATGGGTGGGACGAGTAGCTGGTGAAAATTTGTAAATAATTAGTGGATCAAACTCGATTATAGAGGTTGTATTACTTTAACAGCGGAGGTCTTGTATTAATGCTATATTAACTTTTAAACCTTATATTTAGGCGAAAGGATATATTATCATCATCCAAAGACCCATTGTCATTTTGCAAGTCAATTAGTATCAAAAGTTATATACTTCTATTCTGCTGCAGCAGAAGGGGAAAAAAAAAAAAAAAAAAAAAAAAAAAAAAAAAAAGAATAATTATAATTGAGCAAAATCAGACCTACATAATATATACTCGTATCTATTTATTTGAACGGCAAACTCACACACCCTTCAACGTTGTCCCAGTTGAGGCTTGAATTTATGACCACTTGGTTAATAGCCACCTTAAATATGCATTGGATGCTGCTAGGCCAAGGGTTGGATCAGTTGAAAAACCCCTCTTCTTTGGATGCAAAAAGGCCAGAGGTCCTCTGGAAATAGCCTCTCTACCTTCAGGTAGGGGTAAGGCTGTCTACATCTCACCTCCTCCATACCTTGTGGAAGACGGGATTGGGTAACGTTTATATTTTTATGCTGCTAGGCCAAAGGGTAAACCTTTCTAATATAAAGGAAATGCAACAATAAAAACAAAAAGAAACCACGCACCACCAATTTGTTTTTATATAAATCATTCATTATATATAAGTTAAGTTACGGAACAGGAATTAGTGCTCTTGCAGCATGTTTCAGTTACAATTAAATGACTTACATCCTAACAAATTTAAATAACCTGTGCAATTACATGTAAAAATTTATAAGCGGCCCAATTCCAAGCCTTCTTAATGTATCTTGAAGCAATAGTTCTCTCGCCATAGCGATATGGGGCTGTCATATATGACCAAAGGGGATATCCCACCATTACTAAAACTGAAACTAACAGCAACATATTTGCTTCTGTCCCTATAAATGTCTTTAACTGCCAAAGAATGTATAGCAATATGCTGCTGCAATGAATGACGATCCCTTTTGCATCCTTCTCATAGATTGACTGTATTAAAAGAGCAAAATTCCCAATAACCACAGTGCTAGTGCAAAGTGGTCCCTAAGATATCATTATTGAAATAAGCACAAATTAGAAATAAGCAGGGGTGTAGTTCTACCGTAAACAGATTTGGAAAGAGCTTTTAGAAAGAGCCAGCTCAAGCTTAAACTTTTGTTCATTCTATAAGCATTTACTACTGGTGAGTTTGACCAATCTTTTACTTAATACATCCATTTTATGTTCCAGCATAAAGTTTGGATATCAATGCGTCTAATAGCTGAATCTATACATATTTCTTGACATATTCGCATATATAAAAGTACAAACTTGATTAATCTCGTGTAAAAAAATGGGTGTCAGTTATTGATTTACTCTTTTAGGCGTGGACGAACTTATTAAGTCAGAAGTTCAGAACACTTTTAAGCACATACCAATTTACAGTTTTGGCTAAGCTTATGCTTGATGGTTTAGTTTAATAGCTTATTACTCCCACAAAATCTTGTCCTTTGACATAAGCTTCCCCAAACACTCCCGAAGGTTTTCTTGGCATGTTATATTTTGTAGTATATATAGTGTCCTTTTCTTCTGTCACACTTTGAAAAAAATGTGTTATTCCTAAACACCTACTGATCATACATACCCGACAAGACGCACATTTCAGTCTCGAGTCCTTATTTGCAGCAAAAGCTTTCCTCTTTGCGGGTCTTCTCCAAATCTTCTCAATAACTCCACTGACTCTACATTTCAACGATCTTCGCCTATTGGCCGTCCCATTATCCGAACTCACTTGTATAAACAAATGTGAAATGCTTAAAAAAAATGAGAAGTGTAAGAAATTATAGAAAGTGGGTGGTAAGTATTTAGTTGCTTTGAATTTTAATTCAAAGTTTTTGGCTTTTGCTTGAAGGTGGATTGTCCATGGCTGCTGCTCTGCTTTCATTTGAGCGGATGAAGAGTACAACTAAACATAGCCGTTATAAAATAGAAACTAAAATGCTTTGAGTAAAGTTGGCCCAAATAAAGAGGTTACTTTAACCCAGTAAATTTAAAAAGCTAGCCCATTTCCCTTTATTTCATTTCTAAAGCAAATAAGTTAGATGTGAGTTATTTGATTTTGTCGAAACTCTATTAAAAGAAAACTAGCAGAGTACCCGCGCGTTGCAGCGGCGGGTATCATGTAATAATAGTATGCAGCGAAAATTTCTTTAGTTTTATATTTTACGATACAATAGACATACGGATGACGACAATTTTAGTTTTGAATAATTTTATGCAATAACAATATTTTTCATATAAAAAATGTAGATTATCCACGTGATGTTGTGATAATATTGAGTTGGTAGATTATATATTGTAAGGTATGATGTTAAAGAAGTTGACAATGACCCGTATTCGCAAGTTATAATTAAATAATAACACCATAGCGAAACTTAAAAATCATTTACATTATACTAAAGAAAATTAGTGCTCTAAGAAAATGTTTGTTATATTTGTCCTACATAGAGGATGATACAAGTAAAAGAATATTTATAAAGATAAAGAAAACTAAATATTCAAGAAGTCACGTGGGTTACTTTAAAAAGTATAATTATTATTACACAAATATATGTAATAAATATAAAACATAAAATTAGCACTTAGCACCTTTGCATCCTTTTTGAAAAAATCGTCCGATTTTTATAAAACAAAGTTTCTAGTTTTCACGGTAAGTTTTATCAAAAAAATTCTAGAAGGTGTATATGTTGGGTTCTCAAGGCACTTTTGCGATTTAATAATAATTTTTGAACATTGTAATTTAGTATGTATTTTGAAACTCTATTGATTTAATAATATCTTTTTCGGACGACTTTTATGGGCTAGCCGAACCGGTGGTGACTACGGTTCCCGGTTGAACCTGTTGGTCCGGTCCGTTTTTTAAAACCATATGTAAATTGTATGAAACTTTGTGTGTGTTTATTAGTTTGTACAATATGTATAATAACAAGTATTTTTCATATTAGGGGTATTTTAAAAATAACATTAATTAGGTAATTATTGTTATAGACGTTTTTTTTCTTTTTATTAAATTACTTTGTAATTATTTTTATTTTTTTAAAAACATGTCTACAAAAAGTGCTTTAAAGTGTTACAACCAATGCTATTATAGATGTACTTATTAAAATTTGTCATTATAAGCAAGTGTTGAATCTTAATTTTTTAAGAATTTCATTTTAAAAATGTCCCAAATGCTTTATAATGTAGTATAAATTAAAAGTTTGTTGTAATAGTGTAATTTGTTTTGTGTAACGATTAACGGTTTTTAAAATATATTATTTTAAAAAAAATGGGGAAGTAGATTTTATTAAAAAATAGCGGGTGGTAGGGGATGTAAGTGGGTGTTATATTTTAGTTAAAAATAAGTGGTTAGAATTTGCCCGTGAGTCTTCATGTGCTCTAATATTAATCTATAAATTTGAACACTCAACATGTTGTCGTAAACTATGCATAAGTATTTGTGTAGAACACCAATTGATGCACCGTTTTTTGCATTTAAAAATACGAATCATTAGCTATCCAACATATATTACACATAATTCTTGAACTTCCAAGTCAATACAGTTTATTCACAGAAGATAGAGCACCCCCGCTATCCAAACACACAAAACACCCTAACCACACAATGGAAATCACTTGGTAGAAACTAAAAAGTGTGAAAACCCGATCATGGTCCTAATAGCTAAGACCCAAACTTGGCAAAACTTAAAACTAGACAGTTGTGATCATACAACCAAACCAAGTGGTGGCGCGGTAGATAAAACTTCTTACCAAGTTGTGTAACTTTGATTAATTTTTTTTTTTTTTTTTTTTTTTTTTTTTTTTTTTTTATAATTTATAAATATCATTGGTTGAAATCAATATTTTGTAGTTGAGTTTGTTGATTGACAACTGGTAGCCGGTTTTCTAGAAAGAAAAAAAAATACAACAATAGTTGAAATCAGTGTTTTAGAGTCTGGTTTGTTGATTAACCCGACTAAATCACCGGATGAACCGACTTTCTGAGAGAAAATCGCATAAAAAGGTATCACAAATGTCAATTTAAATTTTAAGTACTAAACTTAATTTTTCTCAATTCAAGGTAGCCAAAAAAATTTTTTTTGTGCAACGTAAGGTTTTTTCAACTTTTCAAAAGGTGTTATCGGCCATTTTTTGAGCTGAATTGGTTAATTAATGTGATATATCGTTATAATTGAGCATTTAAAATTCATTTCAGCTAAAATTATGATCGGTAATCGCTTTTAAAAAGTTGAAAAAATCTTGTCTTGCACAAAAAATAATTTCGATACCTTAAATTAAGAGATAAAAAGTTGAATACCTAAAACTAAAATCGACCATAAATGGGATAACTTTTTATGCAATTCGCCGATTTTGTAAAATAAAATACGGTAATTCAATTAACCAAACAACATATTAAATTCGTTAAGAATTATTACCAAATACATAAAATATGTTTTTACGAAACACAGAATGAAACAAAAATAAACTGACAAGATAAAAAGCGGGCGGGTCAAAGTGTTGTTCCTTGTTGACTCAAAAGTGTGCTTTTTATTTTAAAAAAATAAGCAGTGAACCGGTTAAACCTTGTACAATTAATTTGGAAGACCGGGTCAAAACAAGGTTTTGTGTTTCCTACAAATTAAACCTTCTTTACTCCGGCCGTTAACATAAGCAGTTGCTTTTCCAACAATTGCAGTTGGCTCCGGCGAAATCTTCTAACTCGTGGGCTCTTCTTGTTACAGGTAAACACCTTCTTATAGTCTTAGGGGGTGTTTCTTTAAGCTTATATGTCGGCTTATTAGCTTATTTGTTTTTCCCCTTATATTTCATAAGCCCGTTTTTTTTTTTTTTTTTTTTTTTTTTTTTTTTTTTTTTTTTTCCCACAAGTCTCAAAATAAGCCGGAAAATTGGGGCTTATGAAATATATGCCTAAATACAAATAAGCTCATAAGTCGAAAAAACCTTACATTGCAAAAAAAAAAAAAAAAAAAAAAAAAAAGTAACTTTGAATTGACAAAAATAGAACTGTGATACCTTTTTGTGCGATTTGCCCTTTTTAATAAGCAAGTCTAAACACCCCCTTTATAGTCTTATATCCAGCTGATAAATGTAAAATATTAACTTTACATCATTATCTGATTCAATGTTTAAATTTATGTAATCACTTTAAAACACGCCAACAAATATGGGTTCATACTTTGCATTTAGTACTAAGTTTCAGTATTTGATGAAATGCAGAACCGGGTGGTAAAAGATTGTTTACCATATATTGGTTCATAATGGAGGCAATGGTGAAGAAATATCAGCAGAAATTTAATAGGGTGAGAGATGACATGGATCGATGGGATGGCCTGCACAGTCGACTGGTTTCGCAGTTTAGAAATGCTTCTTCCATCATTGGAAGGTTACAGGTTCTTCACTTTCTGTAGACATATCTATATGTTTAAGGTGGATAATGGGCGAGTTGATTACCAATGGATAACCATGTGTTAACACAATGTGTGACCAGAAACACTTTTGGTCCGTATAACTCAAAAGTTTTTATGTTTAAAATGCTATTAGTCTATCGTATATGATTATAAAGACTATGTTATATCGAATAACTATGATTTTTAGGAGGTCTTTTGAATTAAATATACATTTTGATTGGCGTTCGACCCATTTTTTAAGCGAAATTTATGAACCCAAACGACCCATTCATAAGTGAATGGTTCAGAATTGCGGCTAAGATGTTTAACAGTATTTTTTTTTCCTGTGTGATCAGTTGCTTGAAGATCCAAAAAAATATGGTTCCTTGAAAAATCTCGACAACGTTAAAGAAGGTGTCTTGACAAAGCAGATGGAATCCCTACAGGCGATCATTCTTTCAATGACTAAAACACTGTAAGTTGGTTATCAATAGCTCTAATTAATTACATATGTTAGGAAAAGAAAGGGTCTCGCTCATCATGCATTTTGCCTTTTAGCAATTATACAAGTAGAGGTGGCAAACTGGCAATATCAAGTTATCAACCCATTTACCTATAAAAATGGGACGATTTGAGTAGCATTTTCTCTGTAACAGGTGATTTGACTCATTAATGATAAAACATAAGCCAAATCAACCTAAATGAGTTTAGCTAAAAAAATAAACTAAAAGGGAACATGTCAAATGGGTTGAAAGGGGTGAAAGTCATCTGCATTGTTTTTACATTTTGAAACAAGTGTACCTTACTAGTCCTGATGTTGACAGGCAGGACCTAAATAGTGTCGTTCTCTCTCTTGCAAAAGCTTATCGTGATGCTAAGCAACAATTGAAGGGAGGTTCTGTTCAGATCTCAGTGAAACAATTAAATAACCGAATTGGCATTAAACCAAGTCTTGCGGATTGCTTAGAAGGGCTTCGGCTTCTTCACGAGATGTATCAATCAGAGTATGAATGCACCCTCTTTTCTCTACGAATTTGACCTATAAAGCTTACCATATTACACTCTGATTGGCCATATTGTTCTGCCCTAATTTTTGTACTCTTATGGTTTAGGTACCTGCTTAAAACATCGATTATTTCTGCACTTAATAGCCTTGCCTTGAAACCGAGGTATGTTCTAGAAGGTCTGCCTTATATCTTTGTTTTACTAGGATATGTTAACACTTACAAATGGGTGGTTGGGTAACGGGTCAAAACGGATAAATTTGATACTAGTCAAAGCAGGTCAAGCACATGACCCGTCAGAGATAAAACATACCTGCATCGACCTATGCATAACAGCATAAGAAACTGAGTTAAAATCTACACCTTTATCATCTTCGTTATGCTCTTGGCAGTTCACCAATACTGGTTAATAATACACGATTCTGAATAAGGGGGATTCATTTTACTAGGATATTTTTATATATCATTTTACTAATGCTTCTAGTATTGAAACATCTTTGTTAAGTCGAGAT
The DNA here is from genome assembly GCA_030686995.1 of Artemisia argyi. NCBI lineage: Eukaryota > Viridiplantae > Streptophyta > Magnoliopsida > Asterales > Asteraceae > Artemisia > Artemisia argyi. The sequence goes on along the minus strand of CM060694.1, from coordinate 166,767,091 downwards.
CTAATAGTTTTGAAATGGTCTGACGTTTATATTAATGGTAAATGGTAATGCACTTCAATTTGATTGCAGTGTTAGCGATTTACATGCTTTCGAGCAGCTGTTGGTAGATCAACCGAATATTCCCAAAGAAGAAGGTAAAAAGTAAAGTTTTTGAAAGATTAATATTGTGTTGACTTGAAATTAAATACGACCCAGATGGACCCATTATTAAGTGAATGGGTCAAAATTGTCACCATCTACAGTCAACTTATGTGAACTTGGCATTTAGATTTTGTGTTTGGTGTTTGTGCAGTGCAATCTATATACGACATGATCTTTGCTGAAGACATCTGCTAATGGCGCAAAGGGTTATGCAGAATGTGACTACTATGATGAACACTTAGCACTGTGTGCTTGGCTAGTTGTTTTATGCCTGTGTGACCCATACATGAGGCATTCCTCTGTCGCCCTCACGTCATTCCTTGTTCTAGTTCAACCTCTACATTGTTGGCCTAACGGCTTTGTTCGATTGTGGTCCTAAATGATGCAAAGTTAAACGTCCTTCTCTTGTAGGAGCATATTAACATTTTCGAAGGTCAATGAGTTCAACTAGTCTATCTTAAACATTATATTGACATCACAACATTTTATATTTTCTTTTGTTTGTTAGAAAGGCTTATAATATCAAACAAATTATTTCTCACTTCTAAACCTTTTTTGGGTAACCATGGTTTCTGACCAAAAGGTCGACTAACCTACGGGTTTGAACCCACCACTACACATGCCCAAATCGGGAAAACTCTCTTCTAAACCTTACATAATAGTAAAAAGGACGATCCTGAACAATTCGTTTGTGATTTACAGGTTAAACATAGTACAAATCATTCTCTTAGAAATTAGAGTTTCATTTTCTAACAACCACAAATATACCATAGCATTATATGATTTATCTATTACACATCACTCAATTTTTTTATAAAGGTTATTATTTTCAAATCAAAAGCCAACTTCCGCTTTAATATTTAACCGCTCAAATTCAAACTAGATGCAGAGTCGTACACTTAATTTTCTTTTTAACTCGAGAACACACAAAAAGAGAATAACTTTTGACCCCCTCATTTAAAATTCAAAGAACACATATATGATCCTCAAAAGCCAAAAGCGTTTACAATTCACTTATTAAAAAAAAGCAGGCGAGTAATCATTTGAATCAATATTTACGATCTTCTTCAGAAGTGTTTGACTTTAAATTTCCATTCACCTTCAACTGGGTCGTAAGACAGAAACTTAGCCCCCTTTGACGCCGCCTTCTTCTTTAGCATCGTTGTGTATCTATCGATCATTGATCCATCCACACACTGCATTCCAGTTTTCTTATTGATGCATTTGATATTTAGAAGCGTTATCTCAGCTGGTATGTTAAGGCCTTCACCAACTGGAGGTTTCTTGCTCTCATCAATATAAACAATCACCTCTCGATTGTTAAACTGGATAAGAGTTTCAAGATCAAGCTTTCTCACATCTGTCTCCCCAAAGAACTTAATACTACCATAGCCATGGCGTCCAACCACAAAGTCCTTCACATTGTTGTCCCAAATGTTTCTGGATCGATTTGTGAATTGCAAAGTAATATGAATAAGTAAAACTAAAATTTCATTAACCATTGTAAAGTTACATGTAATTACATATATATAAGGTTCCAACCATTGTGTTGAACCATTGTGTCTTTTCATAGAATGGTTGTGACCATTCAAACTAGCCTAACCATTGTGTCCATTCGGTTTGGTGTTTGTCCCAACCGAAATAACTATAAGTTAGTTATTAACGTTCTACTTAACATAAATGGTCCTTCTAACTTTTAACTAACTAATACTAATATGCAATGTGAAGATTATATCGGGTCACATTCTCCTCCTTAATCTTCATCGTTGCTTCTTGTTAAATCTTGAACTCCGAGCATCTGTCGCATTGTCATGAACTTCAATCTTGGTAGAGCCTTTGTTAGTATATCTGCTCTTTGTAGTTCTCCTCTGACATGTTCTATGTTGATGTGTCCATTCTCTACGCATTCTCGAATGAAATGATATCGAATGTCGATGTGTTTACTTCTTCCATGAAATACTGGGTTCTTCACTAATGCTATTGCTGAAACGTTATCGATCTTCAACGTTATCTTTTGTTCTTCATTTCCAGTTAATTCACTGAGTAATCTTTTCAACCATAGTGCTTGACATGCTGCTGCTGTAGCCGCCATAAATTCTGATTCACATGATGATAGTGCCACTGTCGGTTGTTTCTGAGTGCTCCATGTAATGGGTGACTCTCCAAAATAAAATACTACGCCTGTAGTTCCTTTTCCTTGATCAGTGTTGATTCCATAGCTACTATCACTATATCCTGTAATCTTGCAGCCGCCTTCTTTCTTGTAAATTATGCCGTGCTCTCTTGTTCCTTTGATGTATCGGATTACTTGCTTTACTGCTTTCAGGTGATGGTCTTTTGGTTCTTGCATCCATCTGCTGAGTAGTCCGACTGAATAACTAAGATCTGGTCTTGTATGTAGTAAGTACCTGAGACTATATCCTGTAATCTTCTGTAATAAGTTGCGTCAACTGATTCTCCATCTTCCTCCTTGACCAACTTAGTACCGGGATCCATTGGTATCTTCGTATCATTACTATCTTCCATGTTTGTTTCCTTCAAGATCTTGTTAATATAACCTGTTTGCTTGATTGTAATCTCTCCTCCTGTCTGTGTAACTTCTATCCCAAGGTAATAAGCTAACAATCCTAAGTCGCTCATTTCAAACTTCTCTTCCATCTGGGATTTAAATAATTGTACTTCTTTCTTTGGAGTGCCTGTAATTATTAAATCATCTACATAAACTCCAACGATAATTGTTGAGTTCTTGGTTCTCCTTGTATATACTGCTTGTTCGAGGTTACACTTCTTGAAATCTAATGACTTTAAGGTTTGATCAAGCTTCACATTCCAAGCTCTCGGTGCTTGTCTTAATCCATATAAAGCTTTAATAAGCTTGTACACTTTTCCTGATTCTCCTGGTTGTACGAATCCTTCTGGTTGTGTAACGTAGACTTCTTCTTTTAAATCTCCATGTAGAAATGCTGATTTTACGTCTAAGTGATGAACTTGCCAACCATGATATGCTGCTAAGGCCAATATCAAACGAACTGTTTCTATCCTAGCAACTGGGGCAAATACTTCATCGAAGTCTATTCCTTGTTCTTGTACGTATCCTTTTGCTACTAACCGTGCTTTGTATTTGATAATATTTCCATGTGCATCTCTTTTGGTTTTAAATACCCATTTGAGTCCAATTGCCTTTTGATTTTCTGGCAATGTAGTAAGAATCCATGTGTTGTTCTTGTTTATTGAATCCAATTCAATCTTCATGGCCTCAATCCATTTATGATCTTTTGATGCTTCCTTGTAGTTACGAGGTTCTTCTTCTATGAAGAGTAAACTAGGTGCTTCAACGACACTAGCTTTTTCGTAGATTGCTTTCAAATCTTTTAATCCTCTAACTGGTGTATGATCAATTCTTCCAGAGCTTCCTAACGAGCTTCTAAGTGAACTAATAGTAGTTTCTATTTCACTTTGTGAGTTAGGTTCGTAACTAAATGTTGGTGGTGTGAATGGTGAGTTTGGTTGAGAGGGGGAGTTTGGTTCTGATGATGAATCTGGTTCTGATGTTGGATCTGGTAAAGGATCCGGTATTGGAATATCATCATTACCTATGTTGACGGGTATTTGGTTTGCATTGTCAATTTCCTCTACTACAAAACTAGTCCAAAAGGTGTCTTGTATACTTGTATCCTCTCCATTCTTGTCCTAATTCCACGGTTTAGTTTCCAAAAATTTAACGTCTCTACTAACATATTTCTTCTTGGCTATTGGATCATATAACCTACATGCTTTTGATCCTTCCTCTACTCCTAAATAGATCATTGGTATGCTTCTATCATCCAGCTTCTTTAAGTGAGGTGTTGTTATCTTAGCATAAGCTGTGCATCCAAATATCCTTAGGTTTTCTAGGTTTGGTTTCCTACTGTAGAGTGCCTCATATGGAGTTTTATCTACTAGGGCTCTTGTAGGTACCCTATTTAGTATGTAAATAGCGTGTTTCACTGCTTCCGCCCAAAAAGTTAAAGGTAACTTCATGGCTTTCATCATACTTCTAGTGGTTGATAACACTGTCCTATTTCTTCTCTCCACTACTCCATTCTGTTGTGGTGAGTATGGTGCTGTCAATTGTCTAGCTATCCCATTATTCTTACAGTATTGTGTGAATTCATTTGATGTAAATTCACCACCTCTATCTGTTCTAAACATCCTTATTTTCAATCTCAATTCCATTTCTACCTTATGCTTAAATTCCTTGAATGTACTAAAGGCTTGGTCTTTTGAAGTAAGAAAGTAAGCCCACATAAAACGTGTACAATCGTCTACTAACAAAAATATAAGTTTCTTGCCTGAGTGTGTTGCTGGACTTATAGGACCGCAAAGGTCTCCATATATTAAATCCAACGGGTTCTTTGATCTGAATTTAGCTTGGTTTGGAAATGGTGTTCTACTATGTTTTCCCAATAAACATGCATCGCAAATTTGTCCTACATGATTTATTCTAGGTAATCCATCTACTAGACCCTTTCTAGTCATCTTGTTGATATCGTCAAAGTTTAGATGACCTAATCTAGCATGCCATAACCATGTTGGGTTATCTATATTTGCTAATAGACATATAGGTGAGTCTATTCGTAGTTTAATACTGTAAAGTCTGTTCTTAGATCTTTCTACTTTCATCAACAACCTTCTGCTCTGATACCATATTGAGATTTCTTTGTTATGCGAAATCATGCTACTTTGGATGAACAATAATATTGATAAAAGTAATCTGAGTATGAGTATGCACATCTGTGCAGGGACTCGTTTATAGAATAGAGAGGGGGTGGGAACTTTGATATGATAAACACTAATATTATTATTATTCCACCATTATAACTCTACAACCTATTTCTGTAAGTTGTCCTAGACTTAGTATGTTGCTCTTAAGGTTCGGTATATAATATACATCCGTTACTACCTTTTGATCTTGGTTTATACAACCTAATAATATAGAGCCTTTTCCCTTTATTTCTACATACGACCCATCTCCAAAACGTACTCGTCCTGTTATCTTTTCATCTATATCCTTAAAATGAGTTTTGGTTCCTGTCATATGGTTACTCGCACCGTTATCTAAATACCATACGCTTTCATCCTTTGAAACATGTTTTCCTGGTTGAATTTGGCCTTCATTCAACAGTACTTCTTCATATTTGGTTTCATGTACGGTCATTAATAGTGATGGTTCTTCATCTTCTAAGATAAGGTTTGAATGTTCCTGGGCTGTTGTGTTTGATCTACATCTGTTCATGAAATGTCCAAGCTTATTACACTTGTAACATCTAACGGTACTCAAATCCTTCATATTTGTATTCTTATTTGGGTTTCCCTTATAATTTGAGTTTCCTTCATGTGAGTTATTTCTATGTCTGTTTTTCCGCCAGTTTTTCTTTGAATAATTTTGTTTACCTCCGCGTTTAACAAATTTCTTTCCTCTATCTGAGTGTTCACCCTGTGTGAATAGTAAATTATCCTGGCTTTCAACTTGATTTCCCTTACGGAGTTTTATTCTTTCCTCAAATGCCTTGAGTTTTCCAGTGATCTCATCTAGGGTAATATCATCTAGATCACTAGTCTGTTCTATGGATGCTACTATCTGAATGAATCTATCTGGTGTGGAGTCTAATAGTTTTCTAACTACAAGTGATTCATCCAATGTTTTGCCTAATTCTTTTGCCTTAGTAACATAACCGTTTAACTTATCTGAAAATGCATCCACGGTTTCATCATCCTTCATCTGAAGGGCATTAAATCCTATCATTAAAGATTGCAACTTTGCTTGTTGCACTTTCTCTTCTCCTACGTGTCTCCTTTTTAGTGAATCCCATAATTCTTTTGCCTTTTTACAACTTGCTACTTGTAAAATTACATCTTCTGATAACGCTTGATATAGAAGGGCAATAGTTGACTTATCCTTCTTTTCATCTATTTCTACGCCTGCCTTAGGTTCTATTGTATCCCATAAACCATGTGCTTCTAATATAACTTTAATTTGTATAGCCCATACCGTATAATTTGTGTTTTTCAACTTAGGGCATTGGTATTGTGCAATAGGTGTTAAGGGTTTTAATGTAGTTGTTGCGTTTGCGTCATCGCCCATATTGAAAGTGTTAATGATCTTCACTTTCTAATCCAATGAGAATTCCTAACCTTTTGTGGTATACTTAATACTACGGGAACAATAATAGTTTTCGGAAATCCTAGTAATAATACGAGTATCTATAATATGAAAATTGTAACGAAATTCAAAAGTTTGAATTTTGTTTTGACCTCGTTGTGACAATTCACGGATTTGAATTTCCTTGTGTGTTCCCTTGTTTTTATTTGCTTCGTTGTCTTTGGTTCAATTCGACTTTGATCTCCAACCAAAAATAATTCGGACTGAATTTTGTTCTTCTTGTCTTCTGCTTCGGACCAGAAATAACAACCAAGTTTATGTCTTTTTTCTTTTGTGTCGAATTGGTGATGTCGAACCAAAAGTTTCCAGAAGTTCGATTAGATCAACGAAAAAACAAACACCACTTTACACGTTCTATATTACCATGCCTTGGTAATTCTTGAAACAAATCAATATCTTTGCTTGTTCCTTTTTTCTTCTTTGCAGCGAAAACAAAAAAATCTGGTTTTTTTTGTTGCTACGTACGTTGTTGTTGTTGTTGTGTTAAATTCGACACAACAAAATCTCCACACACTTGTCTCTAAGATCTTCAATTCCTACGTATACGTTTTTCTTTCACAACAACGATTTTTGCTTTGTGTTAATCTCCAACTAGTTGTCTCTTGTTCTACACAAAGTCTCCTCTTTTCTTCCTCGACACCAATACGCTTGATGTTGGCGTTTGCAATTCCTTACGTAAACTAGATCGTGCACTATCTTTTCTACGCGTTTCTTATTCAATTTTCTTATGTTTTCTTTGGAAGAATAGAAAGAAAACAGATTTGTCTCTCTCGCTCAAGAAGAAAGTCGAGTTGTCCTTCTCCTTTTCCTGCGTTTTGCTTGGCTTCGATTTCTGAATATATTGATGATGTTTGCAGAATTTCTATTTTTGTTTTGGTGTATTGAATCCTTGCTCTTGATGCCAATTCATGCGATGTTTTTCTGGGTTTTCCTTGTTCTTCATAGGCGATAACTTTCTTGACTGCTTCTTATTGATCTCGCAAAACATTCTTCCACAGGTTTCTTAATTTTTCCTTCTTCCAGGATCTTTGAACCATGGGCTCTGATGCCAATTGTTGTCCCAAATGTTTCTGGATCGATTTGTGAATTGCAAAGTAATATGAATAAGTAAAACTAAAATTTCATTAACCATTGTAAAGTTACATGTAATTACATATATATAAGGTTCCAACCATTGTGTTGAACCATTGTGTCTTTTCATAGAATGGTTGTGACCATTCAAACTAGCCTAACCATTGTGTCCATTCGGTTTGGTGTTTGTCCCAACCGAAATAACTATAAGTTAGTTATTAACTTTCTACTTAACATAAATGGTCCTTCTAACTTTTAACTAACTAATACTAATATGCAATGTGAAGATTATATCGGGTCACACACATGTCTGCAATAACCTGGCTCAGCCCTTTCTTTTGCTTGTAACTCTAAAATTTGAGGTTCCGTGTAGTAGTCGGGTTGTTGAAGTTTTGAGGGTACATCAACTATTGTTGCAAACAATTCTTGATCTTTGGTTTGATCCTCGTCAGCGCTTATGCCATCTGAAATATACATAAACAACTTGTCACGAACTGAAACATACGAAAGAAATCACTGACTATCTAGTTGTAATATTAAAAATAGCACTGGACTTATTTTATTAGGACTTAAAACACTTCTTTTCACTGTGTCTACTGTAAAAACTGCATTAAAAATTTTAATTATAAAGAACTTACCTCTCTCTTTCTCATACATGCTACTTGAAAACTTCTCTTCGCCCATGTTCTCCCTTGGTGGCAACTTTTCGCGACTTATAATCAGCGCCCTTGGATTTTCTCTTGGAACAAAAAAAGTATCTGGAATATCCTTGGTGACACTATAATATGGTATCTGCATAAACAATTGAAATAACAAGTCACGTGATACGTTTTATCCCCTTCTTGGTGCAGTTCTAATACTGTTTTGAGACTCTCACCTTTGGACCACTTAGTTTTGGATCATACTTCCGAATTGGCAGCTTGCCTCCTCTAGAAAAATGCCTAGTAGTCAACAAGGGATACCTGACTGGAGCAGGCTTATCTTTGACCTGTAAAGAAAGCATTTATGCATATTAACCTACAAGCAAAACTACATATTCTGAAATATATAGAGCAATGAAATGCATACTATACTTACAGGTATGCTGGATATCCCATATTGAATTGGTGTGGATCGAGGAAAAGACAGCTGAGGACTTGGAGGAAGTATTCCAAATGGACTTGCTGCAGCTGGTGTGCTAGTTATTTGAGACAGATCTAGAATGAAAAAAGTAAACAACATCAGACAATGGAACGCATACCATATTTCAATTTTGAGTAAAAATTCAAAAGAAGAGCTTACTGTTGATTGTTAGTAGCTGCACGCACCATGGGAAAAGGTCCATCTACTGAAGTTGGCCAAGCAGTCTTTAACGGATATGCGGGACTCGGTAAAGTAGACGAAGAGGACTAAGTGGGTAGTGAAGTGGAAGGGATCTGAAAGGGATTATGACTCAAAGGTGTAGATGGAAAAGTAGAGGCTGGAGAGTTAAGACTTGTTTTAGGGGCAAATGGGTTAAATGCGTTTGATGGATCAGTAGTCAAGGTAGTGTTTGTAGGAGGTGATACGTGAAGCGGTTGTGAATTTAATGAAAAAGGAAATGTGCCAGGGGGGATCAAGGTGGGTGAGGTAGTAGTGGTTGGCCATGAAGTTGTAACAGGCAGGGAGCTACCAGGGGGAAAACCAGATGATGTCGACTTTACTAACGAATTTGTAGCAAACGGGTTGAATGGAGCAGTTGTTTTTCCAGTCATATAATTCTCCCACCGTAGTTCTTCATGGCTTTTAGTGTTGTAAGCAGACATGGCAGAAATAGATATAAGTTGTTAGAATTTAATAATATGACAATCATATAAACAGGTAAACACATATGCGGAAGCGAAGGAACATCTATAACGTATAAGAGATTAACATAAATTAAATAGGAGCGTACCTTAGTGATTCTAGAAAAACAAGAATCAATAAATAATCTTGAACATGTGATGAACCCTAATTAGGGTTTATATGGATCAATGATTAACCCCTTACCGTTTTGTTAATCGATCCCTTGATAACAACAAAAGTATGTTGTTACCTCGTTCTTGTACACACAAACTAATACCGAATCAAATTAATTGCAAGATTAAACACAAGTATTATTTTTATATAAAAAGTTTCGATCAAACCCTAAGGGTTTAGGGATTCGATCGGCTGGAATAAACAAGAGAGAAAAACACAAATTTAGGGTATTGTGTGTGCACAAAAGATCACCAAACAATAACCCTTTGATTTGTATTTATACTAGATTAAATCTTGGAGAGCAAGACAAAGACATGGGTCGACCCCTTTGGGCTTGGTTCGACCGGCCATGCACACCAAAGGGTGTTCCGGATCCTTCTTGTCATCCAATTTATAGTCTAGTCCTTTCCGTTTCTTTTTAACGATAATTAGTCCATACATTTAATAACTAACGATCATTAATCCTTAAACTTGTGTTATTAATAAATATAACTAACAATTAATATTTATTAATCTTTGACTCTCGTTTGTAATGTGTGCAATCCCGAGGTCTCGGGTTCGATACTAGACATTTACATATTAATATTTATCCAATATTTTAACAGCTCCCACTTGGATATCTATTAATAGTAAAATGACATTGGTTGGCGTCTTGCAACACTCCAATGCCCCCAGTTCAACTCGAGGTAGTTTTCCTGAAAAAACCTTTAATGATTCATCATTATTATCATCCTTTTGTTTCTAATACTACGTTAATAAAGATATGGATCTTAGTCATTCTTTAATTAACAATTCTGTTTCTCGTTGTTTATAATTGAGCAAGATTACCAAAACATCTGAACATATTCCAGATAGACTTTGGGCGTGCGCACGCAAACATCTTGTCAACCCTACGAGGGGCCCAACAATATTAAACTTCAAAACAAATTTGAAGGAACAAATTCTTTCTTGACTACAAGAATAACCCATGAACTTTGCAACACTTCTGAAAACAACCCTTATAACTCCCTGTTACGGTGAGCGGTAGATTGCTTCACAAAAATGCACTACATCCATGACTCTTATCTGGTATCTCAAGTCTGAGGATAACAAATTCATGATTTACTTACTGACAAGATCCATAAAGTAAAATCATGTAGTTGGGATAAGTCCTATATCCAATTCATCGAATATCATGTGAAATTGGTATGTCAACACATCAATATACTTTCAAGTATATTCTTAACCAATACTCAGATTTGTCTTAATTTAATGATATTCCCATATCATTAATCGACAATGGACAATTTAGAATAATATTAGTTATTCACGGATTTTAAACATGCAAATATAGGACACTATATATTATTAATGAAAACAAACGTACTAAGTACTTTAATTCATTATAAATAATAATTGCTTAATGTCCTTTATCCAAATACCAAAATAGATCAATGCATGATTATACTAGTTAATGAATTTTCCTCAAGTAATAACTTGAAGACAATTATGCCTCAAGTAATGACAATCATACTTGTTGACAAGGCATTATTTCATCTAACTATGATCTATCCGAATTTTGAGAATACTTCTTTCAAGAATTCAATAATTAAAATTCTTGTATGTGTAAATCCAACTATCTTGATATAGCCACATAATTTTTTATAAATGGTGTGATATCCTCAATCACCAACTTATGACAATCAAACTTTCAAACATTTTAAAGTTTAAAGTATTCTCATTCTTTTAATGTTTAATGCAACTATGCTCTTAGTTGAGCACAACTAGTTCTCATGAAATCCTTCATGACTAGTCATTGAGTGTCATCTCAATTAAACCAGCATCATTGTATATTAAACACAATATGCTCTTTAAAATTTTCCGTAAACTTAATATCCATTGTGTAATGTTTAGGAGCTATTCCAGGTTAAGGATCATTATTCTAATTTCAAACATTTTCCATTAGAATATCTATTACACAAGTTATATAAAAACTTTTAATTGGATATCAAATATTGTCAAATCATTAAGCACTTAAGCATGATACAACAATAATATAATGCACATGAAAATCCTTCAGTCAAACTTAGATTTTATTCATGTTTGATCTTTACAAATATGTTTATCCATTTAGTCTTCCAAAATGATATATCATATTCTATTTAGAATTTTATTTACCGCACTTGTTCGTTTAATAATAAACTTTAGTTTCAAGGTTGTATGTTTTATTTCCTAAATCTTTCAAGTAAAGTTTCATTCCAAATTAAGTCTAACCTTTTACTTATATGGAATGTTACTCTACAATATATATGATTTAGTAAATCAAACATAATAGTCCCACTAGTTTTCAAGAATACTTAGAAATTATCTTATTTCAATTATAAACCAATTCATGAATATAATAATTAAAATTAAGAGCAATTTCCTAGATGCATGCATTTATCCATTCATGGATTAGTGCACTTTGTACACTACCAAAGATTTACTTGAATTAATAAACTCCTTTGATTACTTATCGTCCTCGCTTAAGTAATTATTCAAGAAAGAGTTTTGATATTTCATTGTCAAATTTCATATTCATGAAATTAAGTATGACAATTACCATCTTTGTATCTCTAATGTGTTTTAGGAAAGAGTATTCAATCATAGTTAATTGCTTAAGTATGATTAATAATCTTGTCATAAGACATGCATTAAGATATGTGTACAATTTTTGTCCATATGATTTCTACACAAAGATTTAAACCTCTAGGGTTACTTATCTTTGAATAAACTCATCTTCATTCTCTAACCATTAAGAATTAAGATAAATCAAATTTAAAATTTGAATATCTTTATGAACAGCATCTCCAACATTCATAATATGAATAATTTACCCAATTCATTATTTTGGTAATACTACATCATATAATCGTCAGCATATTAATTAAATATCTGAGATATCCAAGTGGATCTATAAATGAGAATTCCATCATCTTGAGATTTATCATTTACATGTTAAGCCTCATCATGATTTTAACTAGTGTGGTTTTAGAAGATTATGTATCTTGTAATTTTATCCTTTTAAGATAAAATACTCCCACTTGCTTTTAGTATTATATAGAATATAAATACTTAGCATTTAAAGTAACAATACAATATTATCTTTTTGGGATATTACAAATACATATTGACAGTTCCAGACATTCTTTTGTTAATGACCTTCACATAAGTATGTTAACAAATTTAGGACTCCAATTTAAGACTTAATGTGATTCATCACATTTCATAATGTCTTATTAATCTTCTAGGAGTCTAATTGAGTATATTCATTACATACTCAATTTTCTAACCTTGATAACTTTCAGAAGAAAAGAAATCATAGTTATCTTTAATCAAACTTCTAACAAGAGTTTGATTTCCCTAACTTAACATACCATTATAATTTGGTATTTAAATTATAATAAATATTGTAAGAAGATCTAACAATATATATAAGATAACTATATTCCTTTTGGCATACATATTTACCAACTAAGTCAACTTAATGATATAATAGTATTTCCAAACCAATTGCATGCTTTTTATATAACACAAGTACTTTTGATCAAGTCACTTCATGTTCATGTCTCTTCAAAACATGAACGTGTTATATTCCCACTTTCCGTTATTAATCATTGATCATCTCAATGACTTCTTGTATATGTCTTAATTAAAAGACCATAACAAGCTAACGTCTTACTTTATTATAAGTCTTGTAATACTTAGAAGACTTCATGTTTATAAATATACAATAATGTATAAACATGTATAATTAAAGTAATCATGAACACCATCATTTGGTTTCATTAATATTTTCAAGTTAACACACTACTTCATTTTTATTTATGTCATTCTTAGAATACATAATTATTGAAGTAGTATTATATTGCTTCATGTATTTATGTCATTCAAATAATACATAAATGTTAAAGTTGAAGTAGTATTGTTATTGACACATGTTCTAATAGATGTCTAATTTAGAAACTGTAAATTATCCATGTTGGTCTCACGCATACATGGAAATTCACCTTGTTGTTAATATTTAGCCTGCGTCTCACGTTTACTAAATTTCAACACCAAGTGTTTCTTAGATTAGATTTATATAAATCATATTAGAACTATAGTCTCTTACTTTGCTGTTAAGAGAATCCGTTAAATCATATTCTTATGTGTTGTACTTTGCACATAATGAAGATTTCTCCCACTTGTGCATGGTACAACACCATGTATCATATAAACAACACGCACGCGTTTGTTAATTCGAACAATATGATTTGTGTCATTAACATAACTTAGTAGATATAGAGTTTACTCAATCAATCAAGGAAACGTACATGACTATCCTTGAAAATATTAGTGTCTATATTTGGAAAGTAATTACCTTGAGATATTCAAAAGATTATCTAAGTTACAATCAAGACAATAAGTCTTGTAACTCCCACTGAATTAGAGAACATTATAATAATCCCTTATTCAGCCATAAGAACACAATACTCCCACTGAATTTGACAATATTGTAAATATTTCATTAATCAGTGAAAGAAAATAGTGTACTTGTTTACTTTCCTACATCTTTTAAGAAAACTCATTCAAACAATTATATAGGTTATAAAAGGATGTAATCTACTACATAAATGTGATTCATCACATTCCAAACTATTAACTTGAAAAAAAAACTGGGCATGCAATTTCTTCCTTTATAGATTTACCATTCCAACAATTGTATGTAGTATCTGTAAATGGTCAAACCAAAACAACTAGATAAAATAATCTAATTCGTCTTTTACCATTATGCAGTAATCAGTCTAGCTTCTAATTTAATAACTCATAAGGTGCATATACTCTTACTATTAAAGTTTGCTATGAGTTATGTATTTAGAATTTAGACAATTCTAATCATCCTATTATACCTTTCTCATTTATGAAAAGGAATAGGATTTAAGTCTTACACTTCTCCTAATGAAAAGAAGACTATATTTTTCTTTTGTAAATATTGACTCTAACCAAAAAACCCAAACGGGTGTAGATCAATTAAAAGAATAACTCACGTTTACGGTTTTGAGTTGCATTAATACATTTAAAGAATTTACAAAATTCAATTTTAGTATTTTCGATAATTTATATTTCCAAGAAAATATAATACCCAAGGATATATTCATATAACCAACATATTTTCTTGAAAATCTAGGATCCAACTTTACATAGATTCCACCACATCAGTTGATCTGCTAGTGGTGATAGTATAAAAGATGGTAATCTGTCGAACAATAATTGGCAAACACTTTTTCAATTCCTAGATCATTATGGGATTTACATCAAATTGATTCATCAATTTGTCATGTAAGCATGTTTCATCCCATCTCATGCCTTAAGCTCTAGGTCTCACGCATCAACTTAATTAAGTCGTCTAACTTAGAAACTGCAAATTCTCCATGTGTGGTTTCACGCACACTCGGAAATTTACCTTGTCATTAAAATTTAGCCTGCGTCTCACGTTTACTAAATAATAACTTCAAGTGTTTCTTATAGTTAGATGGCATGTAACTTAAATTTTAGGGTATAAATTTTTGATGTGAAAATCAAAACATGTATAAAGATGCATGCACTCATCTTTATAACATAAGTTTTCAAAACCTTTTTATTACCAATTCGTGAAATTAATACACAAAGTTTTACTTGAGGTTTAATAAACCCTAAGATGACTTTCTACAATTATGATTTTAAAAGTAATTCGTTTAAGACAAATTCAAGATTGTGATAACCAAGGCAGACTCTAAGGCTCTTTTCTAAGCCTTCAAATCACGGTTATGAATATCGTCTTAAAGGACTTAATTTTAAAAGCATATTTGTACAAAAATCAATCAAGCAAAAGTTTATGGATTCAATCTCAAAATCATGTAATAAAGTATGAATTTTGCTAGTCTCGCCTGGGAGTTGATTACCGTGCGAATCGGACCACTAGCGGCACTTAAGACCTTGCAAGATTCTTACTTTATCACTTTTGTTTCACCGTTATTAGTCCATATTATTTTCTTTATACAAATTACCCTTTTATTGCTTTCAAACGTGTCCAACAATTAAACAATAAAAAACAAGTAATAAAGACAAATCAAAACAACTAATAACATAACAATTATAAAGGTGAAACAATTAGCCACATGCAATCTTTTTAGAAAAGATCCTAACAAAATCAATTCTAGGTTTTTATATGTATATAATTAACTAGGGCCTTCACCTCTTAATGGAAGTGAGCCACATACATTGACAAGTCAATTGCGTAGGCCAAAGCTAATCACATACCACATAACACATATTTGATTTTAATAATTATGGGGTCTTCCCCAATGTTAGATCTATCTAAACATGTGAAAAAACTTAACAATTAATAAACAATTAATAACCCATGACTAACATGCATGTTTCGTCACGGATCAAAGCATAACAATTACCAATTAGGTCAAGGATACGCCCAAATAACACATAAACATGTAGGCAACCTAGGGTTTCTAATCCAATTAATTAATAAAACCACAAACCCTAATTAGGGTTCATGGAATAAATCGACCCCCCCCCCCCCAAAATTAGGGTTAGGGTTTCGAAAAAATTTAAAAAAAAACAAAACCCTAGATCCAAAACATGTATCTAAAACAATCAAAATTCGTTTTTTATGTGTTTTATGTAATCAATTACATGTTATAGCAAGCTCGTGATACCACTGTTAGAATTTAATAATATGACAATCATATAAACAGGTAAACACATATGCGGAAGCGAAGGAACATCTATAACATATAAGAGATTAACATAAATTAAATAGGAGCGTACCTTTAGTGATTCTAGAAAAACAAGAATCAATAAATAATCTTGAACATGTGATGAACCCTAATTAGGGTTTATATGGATCAATGATTAACCCCTTACCGTTTTGTTAATCGATCCCTTGATAACAACAAAAGTATGTTGTTACCTTGTTCTTGTACACACAAACTAATACCGAATCAAATTAATTGCAAGATTAAACACAAGTATTATTTTGATATAAAAAGTTTCGATCAAACCCTAAGGGTTTAGGGATTCGATCGGCTGGAATAAACAAGAGAGAAAAACACAAATTTAGGGTATTGTGTGTGCACAAAAGATCACCAAACAATAACCCTTTGATTTGTATTTATACTAGATTAAATCTTGGAGAGCAAGACAAAGACATGGGTCGACCCCTTTGGGCTTGGTTCGACAGGCCATGCACACCAAAGGGTGTTCCGGATCCTTCTTGTCATCCAATTTATAGTCTAGTCCTTTCCGTTTCTTTTTAACGATAATTAGTCCATACATTTAATAACTAACGATCATTAATCCTTAAACTTGTGTTATTAATAAATATAACTAACAATTAATATTTATTAATCTTTGACTCTCGTTTGTAATGTGTGCAATCCCGAGGTCTCGGGTTCGATACTAGACATTTACATATTAATATTTATCCAATATTTTAACATAAGTTTCAATCCTGTAGCCTGATTTCCTGCAAAACAATGTATATACAGCAAAATATGCTACAACCATTTAACTACTAAACACATGATGTTCTAAAACACCTGCAAATTGAGAAATTATTAACATAATAAAATATGTAGCAATCACAACAAGTAAACATATTCATTGCCGATGGTGATAGAAAAGCAGATCTGAAAGCATGTCTCAATCATATAATAGCGGACAACAAATAATTAAGTACAGTGAAAAAGTAATATTAAGATATGTGAGACATAAAACGGGGATATATTTTCAATACAATGATTCTAATTGCAGATTAAATCCTAAACTTCAACACAAAAGTAAGCCAAAGGTTAAAAATTAACACGCTCTGTAGGATTTGAACCTACGACACTGGGTTTTTAATGCCCATATTCTGCCAAACTGAATTAAGAGCGGATTAATGTCAGGTATTTTGCAAAACTGTATTAGCACCACTATCTAATCAACAAAGCAACGAGATAAGTAACAGTCTATGTGGTCAGTGTAGAAGCCCCTTCTCGCTCTTTCAGTATTGAAGGAAGAATATGTGGATGTTTGTGCATATATGAATTAAGCTTGCTGATTGTCTCTAATAAACTAAGGAACAAAAACGCAACGGGATAAGTAAACTCACAAAAACGGACAAGTGGACAAGTAAACTATAGATTTAAGAAAACACAAACTTAAACAACAATAACGTAAATCTTACTAACCACCAGGTAATGTTTCATCAAACGGTGTTGGGGCATATGGACGTGGAGTTCCAACTGAAGATGGAGGGCCAAATGGTGTTGGTGTCAAAGAAAAAGCTGGTGAAGTTCCAGTCGGATTGAATGGGCTCAAAGATGGAGTGGCAAACGGTGTTGGTGTCAAAAAAAAAGCTGGTGAAGTTCCAGTCGGATTGAATGGGCTTAAAGTTGGAGGGGCAAACGGTGTTGGTGTCAAAGAAAAAGCTGGTGAAGTTCCAGTCGGATTGAATGGGCTTAAAGTTGGAGTGGCAAACGGTGTTGGTGTCAAAGAAAAAGCTGGTGAGGTTCCAGTGGGATTGAAAGGGCTAAAAGATGGAGTGCCAAATGATGTTGGTGTCGAAGATGATGATGAGGAAGTCTGATTGAATCCAGGAGTGCCAAACGGTTTTTGTGTCGAAGAAAATGATGAAGTTGAGCTGAATCCAGGAGTACCAAACGGTGTTGGAGTCGTGGATAACGTTGAAGAAGTTAGGCCTAATCCGGTAAAAGAAGATGGGGTACCAAACGTTGATGTCAGTGACGTAGGTTGACCAAATGCGAAAGATGAGGTTCCACTTCCACAGGTTCCACTTCCACTTCCTCCTGCCGGAACACCAAACAAACTTGTCGGAGCAGATGTCACGCCGAACAAACCACTGCTTGTTTGTGTTGCTGCTACAAATAAAAAAGATGTTATAAACGTTTGCATTGATGAAACGTGTATTGTAGAAGTATACTAAAGTTGGTAAATTACAAAAAAAATCAATATAATATCTTTAACTAATTTTCAGCTTATCAGTAACTTTTTAAACCATAGTCACGAGTAATAATAAAATCGTTTACCAAACAAGTTTTGCAACCAAAGTAGATGAAAATCAATATCTAAAGTGCCATGCATCCAATAATAAGTAACCTTGAAAATTTTAACAGTTGAATATAAAAAATTTATAACAAACGATCAACATGGTGATTATGAGATGATATAAAAACGATAAATTAAAGCAGTAACTTACAAGGTGTTAATGATGGAAACATCTTCGTGTATTTAAATCTTTAACAAGAATAAAAAGTTTGTTTTTGTTTGGTTTGGTTAATAAGAGATATGTGAGCTTTTGGAATAATGAATGAATGGAACGAATGAATATACGAGGGTTTTTATACCTTTGTTTCCCGCGTAGCTGTATAATCAAGCGGTCTCTATTTGCGTCATGCTTACGCTTAGGCTACCTTAATGTTAAATATCCTACTCGTATATTTTTGCAACTAAACACTTTTAAGTTTTAACTAGCTTTTCTTAAAGTAAGCTGTTTTGAAAAATCCAAGATGTGTTCATCGATCGGTTCGATTATCGGGTTGGGTTGTTCGATTTACTCGGTTCGAATAGTTCGGTTAATTTGTTTTAGATATAACCGTAAACCGAACCATATTCAAATTATTAAACCGAACTGAAAACCGAACCTATATAACCGAAAAGCGAACTGAATATTTTTAATTATTTATTCATTCATTTATATAGACTTTTAGCAAAAAAGAAATTCAAGCTTAAAAAATGTTATCTTTATAGTATGAAAGAGTTTTAACATATTTTTCTTTTACATAAATATATAAAAAATACAGTATATATATTTATTTGAATTCGGTTTCGGGTTAGATTGGCAAAACCATAACCGAATCGAAAACAAAAAATTTATTTCAGTTTTTTTTAAATGACGTTTTCGTTTTTTTACGTTTACCTCCATTTTTTACATTTTCGTATGTTTTCGTATGTTTTCGGCCGTTTTTTTTTACGTTTTCCTCTGTTTTTCTAACGTTTTCGACCATTTTTTACGTTTTCGTCTGTTTTTTTTACGTTTTCATCTGTTTTTTTTATGTTTTCGTCCATTTTTACATGTTTTCATCCGTTTTTGCACGTTTTCGATTGACTTTACACGTTTTCAGCTACTTCTGCACGTTTTCGTCCGTTTTTGCATGTTTTCGTTCGTTTTTACACATTTTACTCCGTTTTACATGTTTTCATCCATTTTTATACGTTTTCTTCCGTGCTTATATGGTTTCGTCCATTTTTGCATGTTTTCGCCCATTTTTGCACGTTTTTGTTCGTTTTTATACGCTT
Organism: Artemisia argyi; assembly: GCA_030686995.1. NCBI lineage: Eukaryota > Viridiplantae > Streptophyta > Magnoliopsida > Asterales > Asteraceae > Artemisia > Artemisia argyi. The sequence goes on along the minus strand of CM060694.1, from coordinate 166,747,344 downwards.
ACATCCGCTTTTATACAGATGAAAACTTGTAAAACAAATGAACAAAAACATGTAAAACAGAAGAAAACGTGTAAAAATGGACGAAATGTGTTAAAACAGACGGAAACGTGCAAAAATATATGAAAACGTGTAAAAGCGATCGACAACACGAAAAAATAGATGAAAACGTGTAAAATTGGTTGAAAACGTGTAAAAACGGACGAAAACGTGCAAAAACGGATGAAAACATGTAAAAACGTGAAAAAAGGGACAAAAACGTGCAAAACGGATAAAATGTGCAAAAACAAACGAATACATGCAAAAACGGACGAAAACTTGCAAAAACGGATGAAAACGGATGAAACTGTGCTAAAACGAACGAAAATGGGCGAAAAAGTGCAAAAACGGATGAAATCGTGTAAAAATGGACGAAAACGTGAAAAAACATACGAAAACGTGCAAATAACGGATGAAAACGCAAGAAAACCAAATTTAAGTTATTTACTAACGTTCGTTAGCATAAAGGACTAACGATGCAAATGTATGTGAAGAAGCGTACCATATTAACACGAAATAAAAAGTGTAGGTATGATACAAACAATAAATTAAGTACACGTACCATATTAACACGAAATAGAAAGCGTAGGTATGATACAAACAATAAATTTAGTACATGTACCATATGAGTAAATTTGAGTAAGTATGTGGCTATTAAATGGCTTAAACCCTATAAATATACAAAGAAACAGTTTAACAATGTTCAGTTGTTAACCATAACTCATTATTAATCCAGAATAATATATTCGAATATTTCTTGTAGCTAGCACGCAGTGATGAGATGTACCTTTTTACGTATAAGATCTACATATTTTATAACTAAGATGTCAACCAAACACGTAATGATATTCATTGCTAGCACGATATCACATAGGAAAATTGTGAAGGAAACAATTCCGTTTCGGCAGCGTAATGACCATGCTCAGCCGTTTTTACATATACATATCAACTTGATTGTGTATCAGTAATAGCTTACTCGAATATTATCTCAGTATAACTTAATAACTTAAAACCATAATGAAAGAATACTAGTATGACACAAATTGAAGCAACTCAAATATCTTATTTTCTATTAATGTGGAACAAATAGTTAGAACCAGGGATGTTAAACGGGCCGGGTTGGTTGGGTTCGGGTCAATTCAGGTAGGGTCAAGTCAGGTCGAGGCTAAAAATAACATACTGTTGGTCCCTTTTACTTGGTTATCAATAACTAAAAAGCTAATGTAACCAAGATATATGACTTTTAACACAGATGTATAAATGATTAACAATAAAGCAACGTAAAGATAAGAGACAATATTTTTCAACGTTTAATTCTTTATTAGAAGTTAATCAAAAAGAATCGTACCCAAGTGTTTGCGGAATAACACTTGGGATTGAAACGACAAGTATGGTGTTGACTCCTCTCTAAACTCAAAACAATGTTTGAGTGACAAATGAGGTCACACTGAGCTATCTGAGGGACAATGTTGTTCTTTGGAGGAGTAAAAGTGGTTTGTGAATCTTTTGCATTAATTGCACAAGCTTGTCAACTTTTACTCCTCACTTATGTTGCCTATTTATACACAAGTATGAACAACTCTAATATACAATGGACATAAGCATTCCTTAATAAAATCTTGATAGATTTTATTCTCTGGCAAGGGAAACTTCTTTGGGTTAAGTCCAAATGGTGCTTTCTGATGACATACTGGATTTAACCATTTAGGGAAACTTTGACCTTAAAGTGATAAAGCACTTTAGTGTACCAGTTCAAACTTTCCCGCCCAGTCCCGCCAAATCTTCAGTCTTCAAGTCATCATTCTTAAGTACCTTGATAGTTGTTGAGGAGTCTTGGGGTTCAGTGAGTTATTGTCATCCTCACTCAACCCATCACCTTCTTCTTGGTTTAGATGCCACTCACTGAGTTCCGCCTCACTGAATGGAGAACCTTTCTTCTTAGGCTCGGTCTAAGCATCCTGAAGATGACTCACTAAGTTACTGTTCACTCAGTGACTTGTTTACACTTAGGTGATTTTATGTTCAAATTCTTGTTAGAAGAAGATTGGGGAATTCAGTGACCCAACAATCTCCCCCTATTTGAACATACAAATAGCCTAAATGTTTCTTGATTCCGTGTGAGTTGACAGGGGTCTTCATCTCTTACTGAATGTTGATGTAATTATAAGTAGGACACATAACTTTAAACAAAACATCAAAGTTTATTAATAGCTATTACAAGTCCTACAAATTACAAAAAAATAAAAGTGATAGTCGTTGCAGATTAGATGTTCAGTTGATAGCCAAGTGCATCAAGCTTAGTCTTCTTTGATCTCAGGAGGTGTCTCTCAGGGTGCTCCTCAATCATAGCTTTAAGGTCATGGCAGAACCTTACGTTTTTAGCACACCTAACAGGAGAAGCCAGCATCAGGTACATCAGCATCGCCTTAATCCCTGCCCTGTCCATATCTGACCATTTTTGGAATGCAGGGTTTCCATACTCATCAGTAAAGCATAGACCTCTTTCGGGGACTTCAAACACCACATTGTTCATGAAGGCGCTTCCTTCAGGAAGGGACCTGTCACAATCCAATCCTGGGACCCTGATCTCAGGCTCTAGCTCAACTTGCTTCCTTTTCCTTTTGGAGACCTTTGGTGGAGCAGTCTCTGTTGTTGAAGCAGGAAAAAGGGAGGGAATGTTCAGAGCTTCAGGCATTGCTTTTAGTCTGTCATACCTTTCCTTCAGTGATTTGAGAAAGTTAGGTACCACAACATTGTTCTTCTTGGCAATAATGGGACGAAGCTCATCAAGTTCAGTGATGCCAAAGTCAGCAAACCTGAATAGTTTGTGGACGTCCATCACTCTTTTATCTGGTCCCCTGAAGACAGTGACCACTGCAGGATTGGTGTTGCGATGGATTTGAATGTCAGTGATGGTTTCAGGTTTCAGCCTTTCTTTCATCACCCACGTATACCTTTCAATCCTGGTCTTTCTTATATGAGCGTCCTTCCTGAGCTTCGCTTCCCTTTCCCTTTTTAGAGCACTCATTTCTTCCTCCTGAGCCTTTTTAAAGGCTTCACCAGCTTGCTCAGTGGCTAGTGCCTTAGTATCCAGTCCAATCTTTTCAGCCTCCTCATGAACAACCTTAATAAGAGCAGGCTTGCTCATTCTCTCTTCTTCAGCCACCTTTTGTAGTATCTCAATTCTTTCCATGTGAGCTTGAATTTCAGCATTGGTGAGATGATGTACCACTCCATTGATTTCAAACGGGACTCTGATAGGTTCATCAGGGTCATATCTGACTATGGTTGAGGCAGGCTTGAGCACAATTTCAGGTTCAGAGGTGGTAGCAATACTTTTACCTAAGTCCTGCCTGAGAGTTGAGGAGACTGGTTCCTCTTGTGGTGGAACTTCAGTGATTGGATCGGTTTCAGTGTCATGCTCCCCCTCAATGTGAGAGGGTTGTCCAACTTCTTGTTCTTCAGTATCAGGGGCTTCAGTAACATTCTCCCCTCAACATTTGCCTGAGCGTCAGTGATAGCAAGTGTTGGAGGTACTGACGAAGAAGTAGACGTACCCTTGAAGGCTTGAAAGATTTCCGTCATCATAGACTTGATTTCTGCAGTATCTTGTTGAATGGTAGATATTTTGGAGTCAAGTGCAGCCTGAGAATTTTCAAGGGCTGTCATCCTGGATCCCATAGTCCATGCCAGAGAAGTGGACTTTTGGGATTGGGCTGCCACTGATTCTTCCAATGTTGTAAAGGAAGATTTGAGAGACTCCATCGTTGAGCTGAGACCCTGAACATTTGATCCCTTTAGCAAGCCAAGTAACTCAGTGAGGGTCACTGAGTTTACCTGATAAGTCTCAGATGCCTGAAGAAGCTTCCGGGTTAGCTCAGGATCATCTTTGACTGATTCTTGAACAGACTGAACCCCTGCATTCAGCTTGTTGAGGGATTCCAAAAAATGGTTGAGTTGAGAGACCATTTGTGTCAGGGAGTAGGTGACTGAGGAATTCTGTTCCATGACATCATTATTAAAGTCTTCAACAACATCTTTGAGATTGTGATAGTGAACTGCTTGCTCAGTGTGCATGTTAAACACTTCATCAGTGACCCCTCTGTACAAGATATTGGTTATCTTCTTGATGAACTTGGTGAAAACTTTCTCAGTGAGAGGAGCTTGATCATCATCTGAGGAATCTGATGCGAAATTAGTTTCAGCAGCCTCAGTGTCAGAGGGTTGAGGCAGACTGAGGAATTGGTTCAGGGACTGTCTCCTCAACTACCATATCATCTCCAGCTTCAAAAATCTCCTCATCGCTATGAAAGTCATCATTAGAGAACAGGGCAGCCTGAGCATAAGCCAGGGAGTGAATCTGCAACAAAAGGTTATTCGGCTCCTCTTCATAAGAAGACTTGCCTTCGTTTTGGCCAGGTCCTGACCCCTCTAATCCAGTAGATTGGGTTTTATCTACCTGGTCCTTAGAGCCAGTTCCCAAGTTGTGGGCAACCCGGGAGTGGTTATGGGTTCCATATCAGCGGGTGGCCTTTGTCCCTCTGAATCTTTGTCCCCCGTGACCCCTTCAGATACTGATGGGTGTTTTTCAATGTCATCCTGAGGAATCGTAAGTGTTGTGTCCCTATCAGCAGATTGTTTGTTCCCTCTGAGTCTTTGGGATGAGTTTTTGTGCCCTCAGACAAAAGCTTTGGTTTGTGAATGTCCTCATCAGGCACATGAGTGGTGATGCCCCCTTTCCAACAGGCTTGTTCTGGCCTGTCGAAGGTTTAGGGGCGAGAACTTCCTGTTGCTTGGATTGTGATTTACCCGAGCCTTTGGCAAGATGTGAGTGTTTATGGGCCCCCTTCTCAGTGGAGTATTGTTGCCCCACTGAGGATATAGGACCCCTTGCTCCCTGAGACCCTGGTTGTGATTTCCCAGAGCCTTTAGCAGGATGTGGAGGTTGGGTTGGTTCCAACTCCACTGACTTGTTTATGTCAGCAAAGCCTTTGGGAACGGGTTCGCCAGAGGACACTGAGTGTGATGTCTCAGTGCCCTCCGTTGGCCTTTGTTTTGGGGCCAAAGATTGGCTTATGATCCTGAGGGTGTCAGCAGTCAGGGTCTGTTGTTGTTGCCTCCTTTTGTGAGGCTTAGGGGCAGAGGTCTCAGTGGCGAGTGACTTGGGTTGAGTCACCTTCCTAGACCCATGTCCCTTCTTCCTCTTCACCTTCTTGGTGGGAGAGGGAACTTGTGAGATTTTGTTGTCACCCTGGATAGCAGCGAGCATGTATGTTGTCAGGGTGACAGGTGTAACCTCAATAGGGTCACGAGAGTAATTAGCCTTGTGTAAGACATCAGGCTCAAAGCCTACTATATCAGGCTTAGCATACTCGGACCCTAGCAAGTCTTGCCGGGCGCAGGAAATGAATCTAGGGTATGACATAAGTTTTTGCCTAGACTTCCCACACAACTTTGCTATGAGGTCCCTGAAGATTATTTCTCCAAGGTCAATCTTTTTACCCTCTATGAGACAGTACACTATCATTGCTTGAGTAGTGTTCAATTACTCAGTGGAGGATTTATTTCACCAGAGGACCTGAATGACAAAGGTCATCAGAATCCTCCAGGGTGCTGGAAGCCAGGTTTTGATGATTGGGGCTTTGGACAGGAGGGCCCCAGGAGTCACCTCAGGGTGATTTTCGTCATAGGGCCCAAGTTCCAGTAAAACTTCCTTCACATCTTTTTCAGTGGGTTGGGCAGTGAAGGTCTCAGTATAGTCAAGACCAGTGGCTTTGACAAAGGTTTTGTAGTCAAGAGTTAGGAACTTAGTTCCATTCTTTACTGAGAACCTTATTTTGGCCTCCTTTGGTGCATCAGGGTTTTCAACCACCGCTGTGCACTGATTGGCTCCAAACGGTCAACTAAATTGACCAGGTGAATGGTCAACTAAGTCAAACTGCCTAGAGTCAATCTCCGCGGAATATGGTGTTTCCTCGGGTCATTATGTCCCGACGAGGTGTGAATTGTTATCAAACAGGCTTGTGATCGGGTGAATTTGGACAGGAAAGGGTTTGTGAGTGATTAAACTAAGGAATCTACAAGGAAATAGCTTAAAAAAGCTATATAGATGATTACTTGAAATTTAGATACCTAAAAACGTTTAATAACTAAAAATGTGTATGTTCAGATTAAATTTACGCGAACGTACAAAATAAAAAGTGAAATCTGAAATCTGAAAACCCACAGGGGGTGAAAATGACTTTTTTACAAACTAAAGGATAAAAGAAAATTTTTAGAAAAAGAAAATTAATTTTTACACTAATTACTTATTTAATATTAATTAAATACTATTTAATATTAATTATTAATATTTAAATAACTTAAATACAATATAATATTAATTTAATACTAGAAAAATAAAAATTAAATTTCTAAAATTATAAAATAACTAAAAACAAATTTTAAAACTAAAAATATATCTTTTTGTCTTTTTGTGATTTTATATTAATTAATTACTAATTATATTAATTAAACTATTTAAATTATTTTTAAATTACAAATAATACTAAAAAGGCTTAGAAAATTATGGAAAAATTTATAAACCTAATTAACCATCATAGGAATCCTAAAAAATTATAAAAAGTTTCTAAAAATTATATTTAAACTAATTTACTAATTATTTACATATTTATTAATTAATATCTAATTAAACTAATTAAATTCTAAAAATTACAATATTAACAGTAATAATTCTAGAAAAATTCCTAAAATTATTTTATAACTTATAAAAGTTAGGAAAAATATAAAAACTAGGTGTTACTTTATAAAAATTAATTATGCTATTTAATACTTAATTATTAATTAATTATTAATAAAACTAATATTAAATCTAATTAATACTAAATGACAAAAATAAAAATCTGAAAAAATTACTGAAAATACTTTAAGTTAAAAGGAAATTAAGAAAAATATAAAAATGCAAGTTTCTTAATGAAAATCTAAAAATGAAAATTAAACAGATAAATTAAATTAAATAGAAACTATCACTTATAATTAAATTAGTTTTTCTGGATTTTTCTTTTACAAAACTTTTTAAATACTTAAAACATTAAGCTTTAATGAAAGGAGTTTGGCCAGAAGCTTAAAAATAAGCACAAATGATTGCTTAAGCCTAGACAGTTGACTTTGGTCAACTGTGAGGGCAAAAAGCTTAGAAATAAGCTATAAACTGAGACCAGAGGTGGTTTATGGTTAGAATAAGCTGAAGGGACAAATATTAAGCTAGAACAACAAGAGTGGTATCCTGAATAAGCCAATAAGGCCAAATAAGCAATCCATGTACCACTAAACCACAAGCTTCCCTGCAGTCAACTTTAAGGACAAAATCAGCTTATGAAATAAGCTGATAAGCTCAATATTAGGACTGAAGTAGCAAGCTGGGATGGAGGGCTTATCAAAAAGCCCAAGTTCAGCATGTGGGTCCCATTTATGAGTCCTGGGGAGGGCATGAAAGTTAGGGTGTTGGACTGAAGTCTGTGTAGCATGCATTTCCTTGCCATGCAGGTGTCTTTGAGCAGGTGTGGACCCCACAGAAAAATTCACAAAAATGAAATGAAGGTAGGACTCAATAGATGAGGTGGTGGACTACAAGTCCTAAAAAGAGCAAGACCTAGATCTAACCACAAAATTCTAAATAAATCCTTGAAAAAAATGGTTTTTCTGCCAAAGTGCAATTTGACTTTTGAATGAAAACTTGGTTTGTTGACTTTTATGAGATTTAAATGGTTCTAGTGGACTGATATGGATGAAATATGATAGATTAAGACTAATCTAGGCTAAATTAACAACTATTGAACAAAAATGATGAATGTCGAAACCTAAAACCTCAACAGATGACAGATAAATGGATTCAAGAGATCATTTTGACTTTTACCTACATGAGGACTGATTTTTGTGCTTGAACTATTCTAAACTAACCTAATGAGACCTATTTGTGCCAAGTAGACAACAAAACAACAACAGGAACTCAGCAAAGTACACTGAGCCAAACACCCCCTTTAAAACTGTCAAAGCAAGATTTTCATACCAAACAACTGATAAAGACTATGAAAATGATTTAGAAGGACACAATATGATAAGTTAAGTTGTTTAAGTCACAAGAACACTAATATCAACAACAAATATCCATGAATCACTAAAAAGCCTATTTGATAGTTAAAGAGTGAAATAAAGCAACAATTGGATTTCAATGAACAAACATTCAATTTTAAACCATAATATCACTTAATAACAACAAATGAACATAAAAACACAGGGAATTAAGCAATTAAGTGACCTGAACAGTAAAATGCCAAAATGAACAAAAAATGCTTACAAAATGGAATTCAAGGGAGAACTATGAACCAAGGTACCCTTTCTAACCCTACTGCCTCCCCTGAGGTTCTAAAACACCATGTAATTTCACCATAACCAAGATTCTTAATTTCAATCCTCTTCCACAGTGGTTTTTTATTTAAAAGCTATTTTTGCTATTTTTGAGTATTTTCTTATATTCTGAACTGAAATTGATGTTAGTACTCAAAAAGCTTATAAAAGCTTATTAATGACTTAAGTAAACTTAAATAACTAGTAAACAACAACTTTCAAACCATAACACACAATTTGGAATTCTAACTTGAAATTGTAATTTGAGAATTTAAAACTAAAAACAGGAATTTAATAACTGAAATGGATTACAAGTGCATTGAAAATGATTAATACAGTGATTTTAAGCTGAAAATTACACTTGAATATGAAAAATATACTACAACGACATGATTCTACCCTAATTAACTAATTCTACACTAACTAATGAATTTTCTTCTTTTATTCTTGACTTTTATAGACCCTGGCATGATTCTCTTTCTTTCCCACTCATTCCCAGCCGTTGGATAGGCTCAAATCAATCCAAGCCCTTCAAAATGGTTTGGGCGGGAAACTGTGTTTGACAGGTAGTGGGGGTTGGTTTGGTGTATTAAATGAGGAGGGGGAAGGTTGGGTGTAGGTGAGTAACATTTATTGTGGTTTGGTGAGGTTGGTGAGAATATGAGAGGAGGAGGGAGACAGGTTTCTGGGAAAACGGGGGAAGGAGATGGTGGGGGTGTTGGGTTTGACTGGTGTGTTGACCAGGGAGATATCAAAAGAGGAGTGGGCTGGATTTGTGGTTGGGCTTAGGTGGGCTGGTGATGGTTTTGTGTTTGGTTTGGATTTTAGCTTTGGACTAAAATAAATAACAAAGGGTCCATTGGTTTTTGAAATACATAAGGACCAATTTTGTAATTTATGAAATGTGCTGGACTGAAAATGTATTATTACCAAAGTAGTCATAAGGATAAAAATTGCCAACTTTCATTAACACAAGGATCATGAAAGTGAATTTTACAAAATTTGACATCCGGGGACCAAAACTGCCAAAACTTAAAGTTCAGGGACCAATCATGTAAATTCTCAAAACTTTTTACCCAAGGACCATTTTTGATAAATTTTGACTTTTAAAGGACTTGGGTTGATTTTTCATTCAAAATAAATGCTCAGGGACTAATTTTGACAAGTTTTGAAAGTTGAGGGACTGAAACTGCTAGTTTTGCAAACTTTGTACGTTTTTCATCTGTTTTTACTCATTTTGCATCTGAAACATATAAAACACAATTTTGGAATATTTTTGGTATTTTGATGCATTTCTGAGTGTTTTTGTATGTTTTGCAGTTCATATTTGATCAAAAATGATGAGTGTTTAAGCACTCATCATGCACCAAAATTCCCTCAAGTAGTCATGATAGATGACAGAGGGGTTTTTGTGAATGTGGTGGTGAGGAAAATTTTTTGTAGAAACTTCACCATGTCCCTGTATTCAAGGAACCCTTGAGGGTAGGCAAAGTTTCCCACCACATTGTTCTTGGTCAGGTCTACGCTTTCCATTTGGAAATCCACATTGGGTGCGTATTTGATGACTTTAGAAGAAGCCATTTGTGTAGAGAAAGGTCTGGTTTTGAGAAAAATTGGTATCAAAGAAGAAACACACCCAGTTTAATCAAACAGATATTTGAAAACTATTTTGCAAGAGTTTTGATAAGTTTTAAAAGCGTGTGTGTATTTTCTTTGTGGGGGTATTTATAGGGAATGGATTAGGGTAGTGATGTTGCGGATATCAAAAGGTTTTGTTATTAAAACCAAAACGGTATAATAATGTGTGTTTGATATCCGCATTAAATTATCACGATTCCCATTACCCTATTTTCTTGCAACATGATTATATGAATAGTTGCGTGTCTCTACAAGAGGCACTTTTGCAGAGTGATGTCAACACACAAATATTTGTGTGAGATAGAGAGCATTTAATGCCTAGTGGTATTGGTGAGAAAGATGTGGGGGCCCAAGATGTGGATGCCAGTTGTGTAAGCGACATATATTCCTATATTTAATAGGAATCAGTTACCTACCTGGGACATTTACTATGTACTTAGAGCACTTAGTTAGGATATTCAATGCCTTTTGATGTCTTGAGCCCCCTGAATGATTTATCATTCAGGAATGGGTTTGTTCAGGAAGGGTGTGATCAGGGACCTAGAGAATTTACATCTGGTTGGAGCACTTTTGATCAGTTGCATGATTCTATGTCCAACATGCCCAATTCAGCTTTCAATCTAGTGAAAGTGGGTTCATCCAAGGGTTTGGTGAAGATATCAGCTAACTGATACTCAGTGGGGATGAAATGTAATTCAATTTCTCCATTCATGATGTGGTCCCTGATGAAGTGGTATCTGATATCAATGTGTTTGGTTCTTTGATGAAGTACTGGATTATTTGAGATGGCTATGGCACTTGTATTATCACAAAAGATAGGTACCATCTTATACTGAATGCCATACTCACTTAGTTGGCACTTCATCCATAGTACATTTGCACAACATCCTGCAGCAGCCATATATTCAGCTTCAGCTGAGGACATGGCCACTGACTGTTGTTTCTTTGTACTCCAACATACAAGTTTACCACCAAGAAATTGACAGGATCCTGAGGTACTTTTTCTGTCCATGTTGCATCCTGCATAGTCAGAGTCAGTGTACCCTTTGAGATCAAATCCTGAGCATTTTGGGTAATACAAACCAAGGTTTGATGTACCCTTCAGGTACCTGAAGACTCTCTTGACAGCAGTGAGATGAAACTCTTTTAGATCAGCCTGATATCTGGTACACAGACACACTGAGAATTGGATATCAGGCCTAGATGCAAGTAAGTACATCAGGGAGCCTATCATTCCCCTGTATTGGGTTTGGTTCACTGATTTGCCAATGAGGTCAGGGCCAAGGTTGTTTGGAGTAACCATAGGAGTCTTTACTGAAGAGCAGTCAGTAAGCTCATACTTCTTCAGTAGGTTCCTCAAGTATTTTTCTTGACAAATGGATATTCCTCTGTCAGTTTGTTTGATTTGTAGTCCAAGAAAGTAAGTGAGTTCACCCATCATGCTTATTTCAAACTTTGTGGTCATCAGTTTTTCAAACTGCTTGCAAAGTTTGTAACTTGTTGAGCCAAAGATGATGTCATCAACATACACTTGAACCAGGATGACATCACTTTTTGTTCTGTAGATGAACAGTGTGTTGTCAATCTTTCTTCTAACAAACTTGTTTTGGATCAGGAAGGCTGAAAGAGTTTCATACCATGCCCTGGGAGCTTGTTTCAGTCCATAAAGGGCCTTGTTAAGCTTGTAGACATGGTTGGGGTATTCACTACTTTCAAAACCAGGAGGTTGTTGCACATAGACATCTTCTTTGATGTTACAATTTAGGAATGCACTTTTGACATCCATTTGGTAAACTTTAAAGTTCATGTAGGTTGTATAGGCTAGAAAGATCCTGATGGCTTCCATTCTAGCAACAGGTGCAAAGGTTTCCTCATAGTCTATACCTTCCTGTTGATTATATCCTTTGGCAACCAATCTTGCTTTGTTTTTGATGATTGTGCCATTCTCATCGGTCTTGTTTTTAAAGACCCATTTCATACCAATGATTAAAACACCCTAGGCATTCAACAAGGGTCATGACATCATTTCTGTCAAATTATTCCAATTCATCTCTCATGGCCTGAACCCAACTTTCATAAGTCAGGGCTTCTTTGATATTTTTAGGCTCTATTTCAGAGAGATAGTCAGCATAAAGACATATATTGGCTTAGGCTGCCTTGAGTTTTGCAGCCATGCTTCTTGTGAGCATGCCTTCAGTGGGTTCACCAATGATGTTCACAAGCTCAATAATTTTGGATCTTGTCCAGCTATCCTGAGGTTTGGGATAGGAATTTGAGCTTGAAGGAGCCAGATTAGGTTCAGACTCAGGAACATGAGGTGACTCATCAATATGTGCTTCAGTGACATTTGTGGGAACAACTTGCTCTGAGGGTTCCTGAACAATTTGTTCAGTGGTTGCTGTCTCATTGGAGACCTGCTGAGTTTCAATGAACTCACTGATGGTTGGTTGGGGTAGGTTGTGAGGGATGATATAGTAGGAGACATCAGCATCAGCTTGGTATTGGGTTGAGGAGTTGTTCTCAGGATGATACTCATCAGGAGGATACCTTGATGAGTCATCAATACCAATTTCTTCAACTGAGGAATTTGAGAACCTGATGGATTCAATGCTCTCATCAACAGTTATGTGATAAGTTTCCTAAGTTTGTTGTCTCCTTGTGTTGAACACTCTGAGGGCTTTGGAAACCAGAGAATATCCCAGGAAGTATCCATCATCAGCTTTGGCATCAAATTTACCCAAGTGATCCTTGTGATTATGAATAAACACAGGACACCCAAATACATGAAAGTAGCTAATGTCAGGGATCCTTCCTTTGAATATCTCATAAGGAGTCTTATTGTGCCTTTTCACAATGATTGACCTATTTTGAGTGTAGCAAGCTGTTTTGACTGCCTCAGTCCAGAAATGTTTTGAGAGGACTGAGCCATTTAACATTGTCCTTGCTGCCTCAATGAGTGTTCTATTTCTCCTTTCAGCTACTCCATTTTGTTCAGGAGTATAGGGAGAAGTGAAATTTTGAAAAATTCCTTTCTCGTCACAAAAACACTCAAGGTCTTGATTTTTGAATTCAGTGCCATTGTCAGTTCTAATTTGTTTAACTTTGACATCATTTTGATTTTCAATGTTCCTGACAAATGACATGATGGTTTCAGCTGCCTGACTCTTTTTGGTCAGGAAGTAAACCCAAATGTATCTTGAGTATTCATCCACTATGACCAGAGTATACTTCTCATGGTGAATGGACATTGGACTAACAGGTCCAAAAAGGTCCATATGGAGAAGATGTAGGCAGCTTTTGATTGAAAAGGTTTGTTGGTTTTGAATGATGCCATGTGGTGTTTTCCCTTTTCACAAGCAGAACAAGGCTTGTATTTGGTATACACCAGGGATAGAAGGCCCAGAACTTTGTTCTGTTTGGCCAGGTTGTTGATGCTCTTGAAATTGAGATGAGAGAGTCTCTTATGCCAGAGCCAGTTGATTGTCTCACTTGCCTTTGAGAATAGACAAGTCCCATTTTGAGTCAGGGATGACATGTCTAGGACATAGACATCATCCCTCCTGGGGGCAATCAACACTACTTATTTGTTGGCATAAAAGATGGTCCCTCTCTTGTCATTAAACTGAACTATGTATTTTGCATCACATAGTTGGGAGACACTTATCAGATTGTACTTGAGACCATTAACATAAGATATTCTTGTAAAAACTATACCATTTGCAGTTTACTGAACCATAACCTTCAGTGGGAGTTGATGAGTTATCACCAAATACTACTTTGGGTCCTGGTTCTTCCACATATTTGTGCAGATAACTTTTCACACCAGTCATACTCCTAGAGCATCCACTGTCGAGGTGCCAAGTAGGATCCCTGATGTGTTTTTGCACAAACAGTAAACTGTGTTAGTTTTTCTTGTTGACCCACCTTCTAGTGGGCTTAGTCCTCAGGGACTTTTTGAATTTAGCTAATAAATCATGGTCTGAAGTTGTGTGTACTGAGCTTCCACATGTTTTACATTTTGTGGAGGTTGATGCCTTTGAGAAGTGTTGGTGGGGGTTTTTCTTCTGGACTGAATGATCTTGTCATGTCCCTCGGTTTCATGAGAGGGATCTCCACAGATGTCACAACAATTTTTCATCATACAATCATCAGGAAGATGATCATTGAAACCACAGAGAGGACATGGCAAGAAAGGCTTAGCCTTCAGTCTCTGTTTGGAAGGTGTGGCGTATTGATAGCCTTGAGTATTGTATAGACCTTGTGCTTTTAAAGAAGCAGTGTGAGAGATGTGATCACAAGTTTTGTGGTCCTCTTGTTTGCATATCATGCAGAACAGGACTCTGTAGCATTTATCAGTGATGTGATTAGGATAATTGCACAGCTTACATCTCCCTGAAGGTCTGGGTGTGGTTTTTGGTTTGGGAGAACTTGAGGATACTGATGGGTTTTTAAATTTTGAGTCAGAAGGTTTTTCAGTGGACTCAATTTTCTCACTCAGCATCCTGACAAGTTCAGCAAGCTGATCAAATTTTGAATCAGTGCTTTCAGGTTTCACTTCAGTAGGCACTGAAGGTGTGTGGTGTTCAGTGGGTGTAGGAGTAGGTCTCTTCAAAATAGTCTTTCCTAACCGTGATTTCTCCTTGGGAAAATGGGGTTGATAGACTGATGGTACAAGGTCAGAATTGGGTTCAGCTCCCTGAAGTTGTTTCAGTGGAGGGAGTGGTGATTGAGAATCAGACTTAGACTCAGTGATGGACTCAGTAGGACTAAGTTCATCAGTGACTCCTAGCAACTCCTTAATAGCCTGACTTTCAGGCTCTAGAATTCTTCTAGTGTTAAAGTTTGGCAGTTTACTGTCAGGATTGATTCTTTCAATCCAATCACTGGGTTTAGGAGCAAGTTCTTTGCTAGAGAGTATGTTGGCTGACAGAAAAGTTGTTGAATGGCTACTCTCCCCAGACTCTTAAGTGAGTTGATCTTCACCCATAGCAGCCTTTTTGGTGCTGGGTGTGAGACTCAGTGTTTCATAAAGTTTGGGGTTTTTCTGAGTCCATTTCCAAATAACAGCCTTTTCTTTCTTAAGTTCTTCCTGAAGAGCTTGATTTTGTTTTACAAGTTCAGAATTTTGAATTTGAAGTGTTACACTTTCAAGCTTAGCTTGTTTTAAAGCAAGTAGTTCATCTCTACATTGATTTAATTCAAAACTCAGTTTGTTAAATTTTGAAAACAAATTAAGTCTTTGCTCTTCAACATACTTAAGATCAACATTAATATAATCTAAGTAAGATTTCCAATCAGCATCATCATCCATAGAAAGTAGAATGTTTACCTTTCTCATTGTGATGTTAACCCATTCTCCATCTCTTGCATGATTCTTTCCCACAACAAGCTTGTTGTCATTTGATAGGGCCATCAGGGCACTGATATGAACTTCTTCATTATCATCAGAGGACACTTCAACTTCATCCCAGTCAAAGGTTTCAGCAACAAGCCCTTTGTTCTTAGCCTGAGAAGGCTTTGGAGCCTAAGGTAGCTGAGTGACTGTTGAGGATGATTCAAGAAGGGCTAGTTTGGCTTTAGCCTTCCTATATTTGGCTTCAAAGTCAATTTGATGGGCTTTTTCAAATCTTTGACTAGATTAAAGCAACTTGGGTTGAAACTTGCTGGGTCCTGAAAAAGAGTTATTTCCTGAAAATTTGAAAGATGGTTATGAGGTTGTTTTTGAAAAACAATCTTTTTCAAAATGGCCTTTTTGCCACATTTAAAACATTCAGAGTTTTCATTTGCTTTAGAAGGAAATTTGTTTTTCTTAAAAAACATTTTTGAGTTTGCAAGGGGTGCCCTTTCATGAAATTCAATTTGAAGATCATTGAGGTACTCCTCACTGGTTCTTTGGTCAACCTCATCATCAGACTCATCCTGGAAATCCTGCACAACACCATTGGAATAGAAAGCAGTTGATATGTGTGAAATTGTCAAGGCCTTTTTGGTCTCCTGAGCTTTACCAGGGTATCTCGTGGTGATAAGATTGTCTTCATGGACAAACTTCTCATAAATAACAGGGAGATCAAGGTTCTGAATGTGGTTAGCATTTCTCAAACCCTAAGAGAAGTTTAACCACTTCTCAGGGAGACTGTTGACAAAGCCAACATTGATTTCATGCTTTGATAGAATAACACCATCATTGGTCAGCTCATTCAGGAGCGTCTTATACCGAGTATAAGTCTCTGAGAGACTTTCAGAATCTTTGGTGTTGGGATCATACTTTTGTATTTTAGTCAAGTCTCGGTCATTACCTTTTGTAATAGGTTGCTTAGTTATTTTATTCATGATTTATGTTACAAGGCTTATGTTACAAGGCTTATGTATTTTAGGTCCAATGGACAAAGATTAGTTGCATTACCACTTCTCATTCTCAAATTTCTCTCCCCATGTATGATTCATTCACCTTCGAGGAGTTCTCTGGTGAACTCACTCATATCATATCTCCACTGGAGTATGATAACTTTCACTTTGATCTAGACAAAGTTGATCTTTGTTTTCCGGAGGGAAATATTCTCAGCCTTGAGAATTTGATTGATATCAAAATCCCAACCCTCCCACCCATAATATGTCTAGATCATACGAGCTTTACTGATGAGATTCATGATACACCAATCATGAATTCTCTTTCTGATGATGATGAATCAATCTTGATTGTCATCAAGATCTTTCTTCCCTTCTTCACCTACAGGGTGACTTCTCCTGTTCTTCATTCCTTCGGGAATGAGGACACCATCTTTGATCCCGGCATTTTCATGTATCATTATCTTGAGCCGGATACTTATCTCATCGGTGTGGAACTTTCACGTGCTTTAAATGTTTGTCCAAACATCTTGAATGAAAGTCCGATTGAGATTGTTTCTTCCACATCATGCTTCCCCAAGGACAATTGAATTCGGGGTCGAGTCAAGCTAGCGACTCGGTAAACAAAAACAGTAGCATACTTATAGGGTTTTCACCCTAAGTGTGGGGGAGTCCCCCATGACTATGGTTACATATGAAGTGAAAAACATAATGGTGTTTTCCACACTTGGCTTGTAATGTTGCCCTTTTACGTTCAAAATGTTGGCATAATAGCCGGGACTTTGAATATTGAGGACAATATTCATCCTAAGTGTGGGGGGGTATTCGCTATTCTAGCGAATTTTATCACAATTTACTATATAATACCCCCGTTTTAGCCAAAATTTCAAAAAATTTTCAAAAATTTTTCACTGGTGCTTCAAAATTTTTGTGGTAATCAGTCCGCCTTGTCTAACCGACAAAAAGGATTGGCTAGTCCAGGAGCAAACGGCTCTTGGTAAAGACATCTCAAATCCGTTTACGGCTTGCAATTTGCCAAAAATTGTATGGTACCTCAACTCGCCATATCCCATAAAGCGAATGAGTTGGCTAGCCCGCAAGATTATGGCTTGTGGTAAAGGCAGTGGAAAATCCATAATTGGTAATCAGCTCACTAAGATGTTGACTATTCCATTAAGAGCTGGCTAGTCCAGGAGCAAACGGCTCCTGGTAAAGACAAACCAAATCCGTTGACAGCTGGTGGTTTGCTCAAAATCACACGGTTATCAGGTGTGTCACAGTTCTTACACCTGGCTACTCCAGAAGTGATGGCTTTTGGTAAAGAGTTTAAAATCCATCAAGTTTTCCAAAAATATTGCTAGGGACTAGCAATAGTTTAGTGTGGGGGATTGATGAGTGCTCAAACACTCATCATTTTTGGTCTAATCTGAACTGCAAAACATACAAAAACACTCAGTAATGCATCAAAATACTAAAAATATTTCAAAATCGTGTTTTATATGTTTTAGATGCAAAATGAGTAAAAACATTTGAAAAACGTACAAAGTTTGCATAATTGGCAGTTTCAGTCCCCCGACTTTCAAAAATTAACAAAACTAGTCCCTGGATATTCAAAATATAGAAAATTATCACCAAAGGTCCTTTTACAATCATAAGTTGTCATATTTTGTCCTTTGGTGAAAAATTGGAAAAGTTTTGGAAATTTACACTTTTGGTCCCTGGAGTTTCAGATTTTGGCAGAATTGGTCCCTGGTGGGATATTTTTGAAAGGAAAATCAATTTTTATCCTTGGAAAATCAAAACGTGTCAAAAATAGTCCGTGGAATGAAAGATTGGTGAAAATTGCAAGATTAGTCCCCAGAATTTGGAAATTTACAAAATTGGTCCCCGGGTGTTTTGTTTTGGAAAATATAAATTTTGGTCCTTGTAATATTCAAACTTGGCAATTTTTATCCTTATGATAACTTGGGATGTTTGTACAAATCAGCCCCTCACTTTTAGGTAATTTACATTATTGGTCCTTGTTGTTTACTAGTTACCAATTGGACCCTTTTATTATCATAACCCAAAAACCATAACCTGATCCAACCCCAAAGCCCACCAAATAAAAGCCCATTTCATTTTTAATATTACCCACCCAAGTCAAACGGTCAAACAAGCAGGGTCAAAGCAAAACAGTCAACACCAACACCCCCCAGGCCACTGTTCACCTTCCCTAACCCCACTCACCCCGTTTTTCTGCACTGTGTTCCCCCTCCTCTCCAAACTCCACAAAAACCTCACCAAACCTCATTTATTATCACACCAACCTTACCTTCCCCCCTCCTCATTTAATTCTCACCAAATCCACTCAAGCTGCCAAATTAACCATTTCCCGCCAAAAAGAGTTTGGACGGTTGAGATTAAAGCAAGCCATCCAAGGACCTGAAATAAAGTGGGAAAGCAAGATAGACACTCCAGGGCCTATAAAGATGAAGAAAAAGAGAAGAATATAGTTGTCACATGTTTTTAGACCATTCGTAGTGTAAAACTTTATTTTTCTGTTGTAAACCTTTAAATTCTGTTTTTAATGCAAGTTGTATCAAACTTTTATGTTAATGAAAAGTATTTCAATAATTTCTCAGTTTCAATTCTCAAAGTACAAACTCAGTTTTTGGTAATCTCAAGTGAAATTGATAGCTTTGCTCAATTTGGATAATTATTGTTGTTTCTTGTTAGTTTGAGCTCACAGTAGCCTCATCACAAGCTTTCATAAGCTCAGTAAGGTTCAAAATAGTTTTAGCTCAAAAAAGTTCACAAGTCAACTAAAGTCAACACCTTGGTTATTATTGTGAATAAAGGAAGTAAGTAAGGGTAATTTGGATGTTATTGGTTAAGTAATCTGAGGGGAAGCCTTAGGTAATGGATTGAGTAATTGGATCATTGTTATGCTTGGAGTCCATTTGTAAGTGACTTTTCTCATTTTTTGTTGTTTTACCATACATCAGTCATCCTAGCTTAATTGTTGTTTAGACCTGCTTGTTTTAGCCTATTAAACTTAGTTTGAGTCTCAGTTTAGTTTGTGTAAGCTTAAGTTTTGCTTTCCATTGCAAACTGCCTAATTAAAGAGTGTTTGGCACAGTGGTTGTCACCACTGTGCATTGGCTTTTGGTTGTGGATTCTGGTTCATGCATGTTTAGTTAAGTTATATTAGGTCATTAGGAGCATAAAAACTCAGTCCCATTTAACAAAAAGTCAAAATGAGCTTTTCATCTAATTAAGTTGTTCACTGTTGGGGTATTTTGATCCAAATCATCCCATATCTGTGCATAAGCTGTTTATATAGCTTATTTTGAACTCATCTCAGCTTATTTTAACATGTTCAATTGATTAGGACTCTTAGAATCTCACATAAGTCAAACCTTATTCAAGAACTAAAAAGTCAAAATTGCACCATTTCAGATTTTTCCAAAAGTTCATGTAATTGTTTTGATTTTTGTATTTGCTTTCAGGCTGTGAAATTTGTTTCCATAGACACTCTACCAGCTCATCTTCATAGTCTAACCATTTCTATATTTTTGCTAATTTTTGTGTGGGCCCCACTTAGCTCCAAAGTAGCTTGCAGGGCAATGCGATGCCCTGCACACAGATAAGCAGTCCAACTCCCCACCTTTCATGCCCTCTCATGGCCCACACAGTGGGTCCCACAATGAGCTTATTGGCTTTTTGAGAAGCCAATAAGCTCATCTTCAAGTATCTGGGTTTACCTTGGGTTTTGAACCCCATTTGCTTAGGCTGCTTGAACCACCAACCTTGTCCCATCTTTGAGTTAACCGTTTGGTTTTTGGCCTAGCATAATCAGCTTATCAGCTTATTCTGGGTACCAATCTAGTTTCTCTAGCTTATTACATGTTCCTTAAGCTTGTTTGAACTTAAATCATCACCTGGTTCTCAGCTCTGAGCTTATTTCAAGCTTATAGCTTTGACAGTTGACCAAAGTCAACTGTCAAGCTAATAAGCACTTGTAGTGCTTATTTGTGAGCTTATAGCCTAGTGCCTTTGTTAAAGTTTCATTTTTTTAGTATTTGAATAGTTTTGTAAAGAAAAAAATCAGAAAAAACCAACTTTCCTAAAGTGATAGCTTCTATTTAAGAAGCTTATTGCATAAGTGCTTATTTTCCTTAAGCACTTTCTGTTTTTATAATTTTCCTAAGTTCCTGTAGTTGTGAAATAATTTCTGTAAATTTTTCATATTTTTCTCTTTTCATTTAGTATTTTTAATAATTAATATTAGTTTTTATTAATTAATAATTAGTTAATAATTAATAATAATTATTTAAATAGTCTTAAAAATATATTTCCTGTTTTAAAATTAGTTTTATATTATTTTAGATTTTTTTAAGTTTTAATTTTATTTTTCTAAGCTTATTTTGCATTTTCCTATTATTTAGTGTAATTTTAATTAATTTAATTTAGTTTTTAATTAATAGTAATTATATAAAAAGTAGGAAAAATATATTTTAAGTTTGAAAATTAGTTTTATATTATTTTAGATTTTTCCAAATTTACTTTTCATATTTTTAGTGTAATTTCATAATTAGTTATAATTTAGGTTAATTTAAATAATTAATAAGTAATTAATAAATAGTTATTAATTAATAATAATTAATTAAATAGTGTAAAAATTAATTTTAATTTTCCAAAAAGTTTATTTTATTATTAGGATTGTAAAAATATGATTTTCATCTTTGTAAGTATTTTATTTTACCAAAACTCGCGTTTTATTTTGTACGTTTACGTTATTTAAAACGTGAATGTACGCGTTTTTAAGTTTTAAACGTTTCTGGTTTTTCTTAGCTTCCAGTCTTATTCATATAGCTTGTTTAAGCTATTTCGTTGTAAATTTCTTAGTTTAATCAAACTCAAACCCTTTCCTGTCCAAATTCACCCGATCACGAAACCGTTTGATAACCATCCACACCTCGTCGGGACATAACGACCCGGTGATACCTTATATTACCCGGAGCATTGACTCTAGGTAGTTTGACCTTGTTGACCATCACCTGGTCAATTTAGGTTGACCGTTTGGAGCCAATCAAGGCCCATGTTTACTAGAAGAATGAGGGAGGAAGGGAATGTTGCCCTACTCCTCCCTTATAAATACCAAGCTTATGTAAACATTATTCTTGTTGGTTATTTGAATACATTAAGGAAACTCTTGCAATTATTCTTCTCTCATTCTTATAATCAACCATCTCTCATTCTCATCTCATTTCTTATACTTGTGTTTACAAAATGGTGACCTAACATTTGGCCCTGAAGGTATTGTATTCAAGCTTCATGTCCATGATTATATTCTCTTTGGTATCAGAAGGCCCTTCATAGCTATGAACCAGGTCAGTCCAGATCTGCTTGGCAGTAGGACAATTAATCACTGATTCCATTATATCGTCAGGAAGACATGATATAATGATGCTTTTCAGGCGCTGGTCCTGATTGACCACCCTCCTTTCATCTGGGGTCCACTAAGCTTTAGGTTTGACTAAACCTTGAGCAGTTGTTGGGACAAATGGACCATCATTAATTAACTTAATGTAATACGGTTCCATCCCAGTCAAGTAGCAGAGCATGCGCTTCTTCCACTTGTTAAATTTTCCAACTTCAAGTCGAGGGGCAGTTGCTGAATAACTTCCACCCTTTTTGTCGACAAGTTGGGGAACATCTGAGTCAGCCATGGTGGGATCTTGATTTTAAAAACTTTTGAGCACTCTTTTAGTTTTGAAAACAGATTTTGAAAAGTTTTACAAACTAAAGGCTCTGATACCACTTGTTGGTCCCTTTTACTTGGTTATCAATAACTAAAAAGCTAATGTAACCAAGATATATGACTTTTAACACAAATGTATAAATGATTAACAATAAAGCAACGTAAAGATAAGAGACAATATTTTTCAACGTTTAATTCTTTATTAGAAGTTAATCAAAAAGAATCGTATCCAGGTGTTTGCGGAATAACACTTGGGATTGAAACGACAAGTATGGTGTTGACTCCTCTCTAAACTCAAAATAATGTTTGAGTGACAACTGAGGTCACACTGAGCTATCTGAGGGACAATGTTGTTCTTTGGAGGAGTAAAAGTGGTTTGTGAATCCTTTGCATTAATTGCACAAACTTGTCAACTTTTACTCCTCACTTATGTTGCCTATTTATACACAAGTATGAACAACTCTAATATACAATGGACATAAGCATTCCTTAATAAAATCTTGATAGATTTTATTCTGTGGCAAGGGAAACTTCTTTGGGTTAAGTCCAAAAGGTGCTTTCTGATGACATACTGGATTTAACCATTTGGGGAAACTTTGACCTTAAAGTGATAAAGCACTTTAGTGAACCAGTTCAAACTTTCCCGCCCAGTCCCTCCAAATCTTCAGTCTTCAAGTCATCATTCTTAAGTACCTTGATAGTTGTTGAGGAGTCTTGGGGTTCAGTGAGTTATTGTCATCCTCACTGAACCCATCACCTTCTTCTTGGCTTAGATGCCACTCACTGAGTTCCGCCTCACTGAATGGAGAACCTTTCTTCTTAGGCTCGGTCTAAGCATCCTGAAGATGACTCACTGAGTTACTGTTCACTCAGTGACTTGTTTACACTTAGGTGATTTTACGTTCAAATCCTTGTTAGAAGAAGATTGTGGAATTCAGTGACCCAACACATACCAAAACCCGACCCTGTTTGAACTCAGGTTAGGGTCAATTCAGGTTTGGGTCAACCTGGATATGAGTAAATTAGTCATAAAATTTCCAATTTGTTCTATTTTAGATTAGGGTTGAGCATAATAGACCATAGACCGGACCGGACCGAGAAACTGGACCGAACATATTTCAGTCCGGTTCTCAGTCCATCCTTTTTCTCATATTCGGTCTTCGGTCCGGTTAAGTTTTTACGCAAAATCGGCCATTATGCTTTGTTGGACCGAACCAGAAAGACGAATCGAAACAAACCGGACCAACCCGGACATGGACCGAACATTTTGGTCCGGTGTTTTGGACCAAATCGGTAATCGGTCCATTCCGGTCCAGTTTTCAGACAATGATCAGTCCTTTTATAAAAGTTATATTAAAAAAAAGACATTTATTCATGTGAAACAGATCAACCCGAATCCGAGTTAGCACAGAATATTTAACTCGATATCCAACCCTATTTAGCATTCGAGTTATTCACGCTGTTGATATAAATAATTGACTGAAAACATTATTCATATCTTCCGATATCTCTATGTTTTGATAATCACAAAACTTAAACTAATCAAACCAAAGATCATGACGTAAACACGTATTTAGTAATAAATAATCACTTTCACCAACAAATCACTTAAGGTATGAATAAACAAAGTGTTTAGTGCAATGTATGATCAAAGGGGTATTTAATTAACTAATACAAAGTTTATTTAATTATATAATCTTATTATATATTTTTGAAAAACACTTTTGGTAATAAGGAAAAATGTTTTAATCATACTAAATATATGATTTCAAATATTTAACCAAAATCAGTTAGTTTTTCACCAAATAAACTTTCCCCACTAAAAGACAAAGTTTCTGGCCGTTTCAGCTGGGCGGCCCCCTTAATTATAAAGGGCGGTCCCCTTAAAATTAAGGGGACCGGCCATGATTTAAGGGGACCGGCCACGCTCCTCTGTCAGAAACTTTTGCCTATAAATACCACCTTAAACCTGGATTTTTTTCTTACCTTTTTGCACAAAAACTTTCTGTTCTAGATCTCCATTTCAATCCAAAAAAATCCTTTGATCATTTCATAAGCCTTTGTTTCCAAGTGATCCAAAGCCTCATTCTCTCAAGTGCAAAGAGAAGAATACTTCTATTAGAAGTATTACAACTTAGTATCATCTTGCTATCTAAGTTGTTTGTTTACATTCTCTTGTATATCTTTCATACTTTGGTGAATAAGGTGTATGTATTAGTTAACTAGATTTAGTTGAAGAATCTAGAATTGTTGTAAGTGTGAAGTGTAACTTGAAGTGAAGAAGAAGGGTTAGATAGTAGTGGTGATAGGAGATTGTAGCAATAGGAGCTTGTAGTGAAGAAATTAAGGATCTCTAGTGGAGAAGACTAGAAGACATTTGTAGATTGAAGTTGTGAAGACATTAGTGGCTTGAAGGTGTCAAGACTCTAGTGCATTGAAGTTGTGAAGACATTAGTGGCTTGAAGGTGTCAAGACTCTAGTGCATTGAAGTTGTGAAGATATTAGTGACTTGAAGGTGTCAAGACATTAGTACTTTGAAGGTGTGAAGAGAATAGAAGATTGGTGTATAGAAGATTGGTGTGTAGAAGATTGGTGTGAAGAAAATAGTAGATTGGTGTGAAGATTGGTGTGTAGATTGGTGTGTAGATTGGTGTGAAGATTGGTGTGTAAATTGGTGTGTATATTGGTGTGTACGGTTTTCTCCGCCATAAAGGAGGTCTTTGATCTAGTGAAGAAAACTCTCGAGTAGGTGACTCGGGGAGTGGAGTAGGGCAAGGAAGGTGTCCTTGTAGCCGAACCACTATAAATCCTTTGTGTCTCGGTTTGATCTTTCCATCTCTCACTCTTTGATTTATTACTTACTTGCATTTCACACATAGTCATAATTGATAGTATTGTGCATATGTTGATTTCACATAAAGATCAAACTAAAATTCATTCATAAAACTAATCTTACAAAAACCAACCTAGTACATATAATTATATCTATACACTACTACACATATATATGCTTACATAAAATATATGAAATTGTATATTCTTTCCAAACATTATACATAAGCATTGTATATATAAAACCTTTAATAAATCTTGTATTTATACTTTCGTAGTTAAGTGTTTTGAAATTGTACATTATACATAAGTAATATTTATACAAAATCATAAATTAACTAGTATATATATTTATGTATTAAAGTGATTTGAAAGTTTCATCTTAGAAACTATCTTTTATAAAATAAGCAAAACGAAAAAGACGTAAAACTATTCAACCCCCCCCCCCCCCCTTCTAGTTTTTCACACACGCTAAACCGAATAACTCGAATATGATTATTGACCCGAGTAACCCAACCCGAATAGTGTTAGTTGGGTTCGGATTAGGTCCGAGTCGGGTTAGTCTTATTAACACCCCTTACAACAACATTTACGATACAGTAAAAAAAATAAAAAAATAAAAAAAGTTCAAGAAGTGAACAACTAAATACCCAAAGGACCATTTACACAACTTTCATTTTCTTCCGGTACAAAAACCATAAACCTCAAAATCCAGTTCCAAGGGTTTAACAAAACACAAACATAAAAAAAACACAAACCTTGAAACTCCGGCCAACCCGCCGCCACAAAAATTCCGGCCACCGGAAAACTCAAATCAAATAAAAAAGATGGGGAAAATAACATACAAGAAGATAAAGGGTAGCCAAAACTTAAGACAAAGATTGTTATTATCAACTCTATCTTCAACTCCAATATTGATAGAGGATATTCGCTCTGATGCCACGTGGCCTGGTCTCCTTCCTCATGAAGTCTCTTTTTTGAGGCTTTTGGAGTTGGTTTCTGATGACTGTCATGTTGAGATTAATGAAACTGGTATTTTTAAATAATTTCTTATTTTTTGATATAAAGATTGCATTTTTATTTAATGGGTGATAAAAAGATTGTATAGAATTGGATTATAAGGAGGAGATATTTGTTTACTAATTGTTGTAACTTGTAATGTTGTTATATACTTATAGGGGTGTTTGCTTAAGCTTATATATGTCGACTTATGAGCGTATTTGATTTCGGCTTATATTTCACAAGTCCCAATTTTCCGGCTTGTTTTGAGACTATAAGCTTATTACGATGTAACCAGCTTATATAAGCTGAAAAATTGGGTCTTATGAAATATAAGCTGAAATGAAATAAGCACATAAGCCGACATATAAGCTTAAACAAACACCCCCTATATATAAGAAGAAGTTATGTTGTGTATTGTGACAAAAAGGTGGAAACTTGTTGCATTTTTGATGGAATTAGCTCTTTGGTTGTGTAGATAAAACAAACGAGCGAATTATGCAATTACCCAATTAGAACTGCCGTGAACATATTGTGTGACTACCGACACATATATGATTATGTTATATAGTTTAGAAAACATGTTTTACTTCTTATCAGTATTGCATTCAAAAGTACAAGCTTTGCTATGTTTAGATAAGAAAAGGAATTAAGCTTCATTAATCGTCGACATTATATGCAACAATACATATTGGTGTGTTTAGTATTCTGGGTGCTTATCATCATAGAGTGATTGATTAAATTAATGTGGTGGTTGAATTGGTAGGGACCAAGTTGAAGTACAAGCCGGGGACCATAATGGGCGGGAGGTATCTGGAGCATGATTGTGGATTGAGTAGGTCGATTGGTTATTTTCTCGAACCTTTGATTGTGCTTGGTTTGTTTGGAAAGAAGCCCCTTTCTATTAAGCTCAAAGGTACATTGTTTCTTTCATCTTTGTCATTTCTTTTTGGTTTATTGATTTAGCTGCAAAAGTTTTAAGCTTTTTTTTTTTGTGGTGATAGCTCAAAGAGTTAGAGTAGATACTTAGTTGTTGAATTGTGAATACGATGTGTCTAAATCCAAAGTCACTCACCAAAAAAGTGTCAGTTTGTTTCGGTGTATTATACACACGTAGTGTTGGTTTTATTAAGTTTTCCGACTGTTTATTTGAAACTTACGGATTGATTCAGTCTGTAAAATGTCATCTGATTTACATTTTGAATTTTAAAAAATATTTCAACTTTCAAGAGAAGGGTCCATGTGTTATTATACTCGTATTTAACAGCTGCTTTTCATTGAACTTATCTACAACAAGATTTTTTCTATTGTCAGCTCTATGATTTTATAAGATATTTTGATTGATTGGTGATTAATAAAGATTATCTCGTCTTTGTTTTCAGGGATCACAAACGATCCTAAAGACCCATCTGTTGATACATTTAGATCAACTACCTTACCTCTATTGAAGCGTTTTGGAGTTCCAGCAGAAGGGTTACAGTTGAAGATTGAAAACCGTGGAGTTGCTCCTAAAGGTGGCGGTGAAGTAACTTTATCAGTTCCTATTATTCACGATAGTTTAAAGGTAATTTATTTTCTATTTGACACAAGAATATAGTACCCTTTTATGTCACTGTCTAAACGACGGTTGGGTTTGCAGGCCGTGAATTGGACTGACGAAGGTATGGTGAAAAGGATCAGAGGTATTAGTTTTTCGACAAGAGTATCGGTTCAGTTTGAAAATACGATGATACATGCTGCTAGAGGAATCTTTAACCGCTTGCTTCCTGATGTTCACGTATTTACTGATCATAAAGCTGGTGTACAAGCCGGAAAGTACGTAGTTAAAAGCCCTTTTGATATACTCTTGTTTAAATGTGTTCCATTTACTTATGAATGTGTTGCATTAAGTTTTGTTTAAATCTCAAATCGTGAAATCGGTTAACTAAATCTATAGTAAGGCACATATAAGACACCCAATGACACAAGCTTTCTTATTATGGGACGGAGGGAGTACTTTTTATGGACGAGTTTAAGAAGTTAGTCCAGAAAGTGTTTGCGGGTTAACCTAACATGACCCAGTCCGTTTTGGGAAGTACCAAGCTACCAATATTGGCTTGTTTCCACCTGGACCTATTTTATGACCCATTACCAACCTGCCTGACTTGCTTATCTAGCCAAGATAAAGTGTCAAAACACTCTCAGAACGCTGTCTTGAATATCTTACAGATAGTCCAAAGCTTTCTTTAAGCATGTGCCAAAAAAGTCAGCAATGTCTTGTTGAAATCATATAAATAAAATTATTGGTGGGCTGATCTTCAATGATTTACCAATTTCATGTTTGGCAGTTCACCTGGTTATGGAATATCATTGGTTGCTGAAACGACATCTGGTTGTTTCTTATCTGTTGATACTACAATTTCTTATGCTCAAGGGAATGATGACATGGATATTGATGAAAAGAAAGAGCTTATGCCTCCAGAGGAAGTTGGTGAGGAAATTGCATCTCTTTTACTTGGCGAGATTGAACAAGGTGGTGTCGTAGACTCTACACACCAGGTTTGCATCTTAACTTTTTAAAACTCACATGCGCAAACTTTAACATGATTTCAGATAATGGAGTTCATTACCTCTGATAAATTAATTCCGTATGTGAAAATGTATCCTCTATAAAGAGGAGACCTGTAATTTGCTTCCTGGATATTAGCAAAGTAGATAAAAGATTACTTTCTATACCTGTACATATACAGTGATATAAAGATGCACATTCACCAATTCTTTTGGAAAACTAACATTGATAGTCAATCCGTGATTGTGTATAACCAATCACTCATTAGGAATGTAGTTGTTTTCTGAGGTTGTTGGTAAAAGACAAATCAATGCATGACTATTCAAAAAATTGATTACTTGTGGAACTTTGTGTTGATGGGAATTATTATATGTTGCAGGGTTTGTTATTTCTTCTATGTGCATTGTGCCCACAAGATATATCAAAGGTTCGTGTAGGAAAGCTTGTCCCTTACGGGATTGAAACGCTTAGGAATATCAGAGATTTTCTAGGAGTTAAATTCGTAATCAAGCCGGAGCCAGCAACAGGTACCGTGATGCTTAAATGCATTGGTTGTGGATTGAAAAATTTATCAAGAAAGTTATCTTGATGTTTCAACATTTTATGTAGAAGTTTTTTTGAATTTACAAGCTCTATTGACATGAGTTCCAGTGAGAGGATATTGAGATAATGTATGATCATTTTTGTTGTTTTTTATTAAATGGGGTTCATCTAGCTTGGATCAAACGCTACAGAATATCGTAATGTATGAACATGAGTTACCATGTTATAATCCTATATGTTAAAAGATCTCTCCAAAATTTATGCTTTGGTCTGTTATCCGTCAGTAATCAACATTGATCGAGTACAAGATTTACTATATTGTTCTACAAATTAATCTTGGCTTAGCCGTTGAATCTCGGTGTTTAATTGACTCAAGTTATAACATTTAACTCTCTTCAAGAACCAACATTGCATAGAAAGAGCTAGATTATTTTCTAACAAACCTATCCTCCAAAGTAGTATGACCGGAATAGTCGAATACCATTCTGTTAAACTTCCAATGATGAAATGTGAATCTTCGCCCTATCATCTATACAAGAATTGATAATAACCAGTTGTACAACATACTATAAAGATGTACATATACCCAATATCTCAGTTGTATCGCTTGAGGCAATATTTCTTTCCCTAGGTTTGGTTAGTTACAATTTTTTTCACAACAGACATTCTTCTTGCAAGAGACTATCCATCCGACAAAGAGCGAGTAGGAGAATCATCCAGTATGGGAAAACGACAGTTAGTCTGCCCGTGGCGACAAAAAGCTAAATCCTGAATTATCACGGATTATAGGTGGAGGGTCGACATCTGAGATTTCTATTTGTTTCATTGACTTTGATATATCATCAACCGAAAATGGAATGCTGCATAAATAAAACCAGAAAAAACATTAGCAACAGGAAAACGTCTGCTAAAACACACGTGTCTATTCTGATTACATGCACGATGTCACTGACACAATCCATTGGCATTTTACCCCGCACATAATAGAAATGGATCCAGGAAATGGAAATCAGTGTCGTTTACTGATTAGAGTCCCAATCGTTATTCATCTAAAGTATCCAAAAGAAGATACTTAAGAGGGTTGAGAATAAAAATTTAGAAATGTAAATGCAGAACTTTAACACATTTCACTTCTTTGTCCAAGATCATGATTTTTGCCATTTTTGTAAGAACACGTCTATTCACAACAAAAATCCAAGTATCATGGGGCGGAGCTAGGGAGGGGGCACGGTGGGCACGTGCCCCTCCTCCCAAAAAAGTTTCAGTGTGAAAGGTTTACTACTCCCTCCGTCCCAAAATATAAGTCCAGTTTGACTTTTTAAGTCGAACTTTGACCATAAATATTTTTGTTTGTATTATATAATACTTGATGCAAAATATATAAATAGATAGTGTTTTATATGTATTTTAATTTGGTATAATGTTCATCAAGTGATATATAATGCAAACAAAAATATTTACAATCAAAGTTCGTTTAGAAAAGTCAAACTAGACTTATATTTTGGGACGGAGGTAGTATTATTTTCATATACTGCGTTCTCTATTTCAGCTTGATGTAAAAAAGAAAAAAAATTTTTTTGCCCCTTTTTAATTTTTTTTTCTGGCTCCGCCTCTGATCATGGTTTCACTTTAACATCCATCTTTACTAAAAAAACTACGTAGATTCTTAATGTAGCCGAATTGTTATGTAATCTTATCTAATACAGGACTCGCTTACAGAATTAGAAAAAAAATAAAAATAAAATAAATAAAATAAAAATAAAATAAAATAAAAAGCATTGTTTTGAAACCCGACCCGGCCGGGTCAACCGGTCCGGCCCAAAACCAGCTGTTTCTTGAGTATTTGTAATTCCGAAACCTTAAAAAACATCCAAACCCTAACCTTAAATTTTTCCAAAAACATGGGAAAAAACGAATTCTTAACCCCAAAAGCAATAGCAAACAGAATCAAATCAAAGGGTCTCCAGAAACTCCGTTGGTACTGTCAAATGTGCCAAAAACAATGTCGCGATGAAAACGGGTTCAAATGTCATTGTATGAGTGAATCACACCAACGTCAAATGGAAGTATTCGGTCAAAACCCGACACGAATAGTCGACGGATACTCCGAAGAGTTCGAAAACATGTTTTTAGATCATATGAAAAGAAGTCATAGGTTTAGTAGAATTGCTGCTACTGTTGTTTATAATGAGTATATTAATGATAGGCATCATGTTCATATGAATAGTACTCAATGGGCTACATTGACTGAGTTTGTTAAGTATTTGGGGAAGACGGGCAAGTGTAAAGTCGAGGAGACGCCGAAAGGGTGGTTTATTACGTACATTGATAGGGATTCGGAGGCGCTTTTTAAGGAGATGTTGAAGAATAAGCGTGTGAAAGCGGATATTGTAGATGAGGAGAAACAAGAGAGGGAAATTATGAGACAGATTGAACGAGCGGAGGAAAAGTTGGCGGTGATGGATAAAAGTTTGGAATCTGAGGAGAAAAGGAATTTGATGAGGGATGAGATGGGTGGTGATGAGAAAAGGATTAAGTTAAGTTTAGCGAAAAATGTAGCTAAGGAAAAGGGTGAAGGTGGGTCGGGTACGAGGTTTGTGTTTGATGAAGTGGAGGATGTTAAGGTTGGGAAGGTCGAGAAAGGTAAAAAAGGGAATGTTGGTGGGTCGGTTTTGGATGAGTTGATTAAGGAAGAAGAGAAGGCGAAAGAGAGAAGTAACCGGAAAGACTATTGGCTATGTGAAGGGATAGTTGTGAAAGTGATGAGTAAAGATTTAGCTGAAAAGGGGTATTATAAGCAAAAGGGTGTTGTGCGTAAGGTGATTGATAGGTATGTAGGTGAGATTGAGATGATTGAGAGTAAGCATAAGTTGAGGGTGGATCAAGAGGTGTTAGAGACGGTTATTCCACAAATTGGTGGGGTTGTGAGAGTTGTGAATGGTGCATATAGCGGGTCAAATGCGCGGTTGTTGAGTGTGAATACGGAGAAGTTTTGTGCTAAGGTGCAGATTGAGAAGGGTGTGTATGACGGGAGAGTTATTCAAGCCATCGAGTATGAAGATATATGCAAAGTCACTCAGTGAAGTGCTGTAATGATATCACATAGTCTGTTAGAGGCTTAGAGCCTTAGAGGGAAGATATCCTATTGAATGGCATATGATCTGAAGTAAGTTGGAACTGAAGATATAACAATGACGACTTCTGCTAAGAGAAATCAAAGTTGGTTAACGGTCCAAGTGAACAACATTTCACCTTTTCCAGTTACGTGTGTCAGTGGCATTATATGTTCAGCTGCTTAATTTTTTAGTGCGATGATCAACATAGAAGCAAACTATGACCTGATTTGTACTGTGTACAACAACTTGTGCAATAAAAAAGTCTTATCTTTATTTAAAAAAAAAAAAAAAAAGAAAGTAACCTGGAATCATCATCCAAAAGGAAAGAATTGCTTATGGCATTGTTTTCTTCTGTCATCATCACTCTCATGCTGGATATAACCTGCAGTCCATATAACGAGCACATAATACTATAGTTGGTTTCACTTATATAGGTAACATATTAGGCGTATTAAGAAACAGGTCATAACATGTAATGTTGTTTTAGTATGAGTATGGTTGACCTAAATTACTGTTTCCCAAGTTTTAAAGTCATATTATGCGTTATCTGTCCCATACCCCGTCCCGGCAGGATTGGGTATGTTGTTGTGTTGATTATGCATAGTCTGTCAACTATGATTACAAATATTAAGTTATCATTATAGTAATCTAATTAAGTTACAAATATTAGTTTTGAATGTCTGACCAATTCATTTGTAGTTTCCATTAAAATCAACATGTTGACCCATTAGACATAAAACATAACCAGAATCAACTCATTGAAAAGTAAACGGATTGAAAAACTAGTCCAATTCAAATGAGTCAATCTAGAATTAAAAGAAATAAATAAATAAAAAATTACTCAAACTAACGATTGAGTAATAACATCTATATGAACTTACATCTGGTGACACACTATGTGTGCCATATTTGTCATCCCAATACATTGTACTGATTCTGTACAACTGCTGCACACTAAGAACCTGTAGAACAAAAGAAATGGCAGTTGAGAAATGAGAGATGTAACACTAAAAGAAATTGCACTCTTTATCATTCTATTACTCACCGGACACAGGCCACGACTTATTTCTTCCAGGGTTTTCTTCGGCTTTTGATGAATAACCTGAATTGAATTACATATATTTTGTTTAACAATGCATCACAATTCTCTCTATAAAACTAGAACTGGAGGTGACAATTTCGACCCATTTACTTACAAATGGGTCAATTCGGGTTATATTTGATCCCTAACGGGTCAAACGAGTAAAACAAAATATAGCTTAAAAGGAAAAGGGTCAAATAGTTATGCAAAAATGTACTTTTTATGATCAAAAACCCTGAAAAATTGATCACTACTGAAAGTGTTTTGGGTTAACTCAACTCCATCCGACTTGCTTTGACCCGCACCAGAAACTTTTCATTTTGACAAGTTATCCAACCCTCACCCCCCATCTCATTTTGCTACCTCTAACTAGAACAGAAGCGTACGAGAAAAGATGATAAGTTACCAGAAATCCGATAGCCTGGCGTATATGTTTAAGCTCCTCCCAAGCCGTACCTGCATACTGCAGCTCATTTTGTTTAGAAAATATTGATATTAATCAGTATGAGAAGTGGCAGCAGACTCCAAAATACCTCATCGGTTGCATTATAACACCAGTCTTTTAATTCTGCAAGTCCTGCTTTCACATATTCACCATTGCTGAATGAACAGCATTCACGTCTCAAAAGAAGACTGAGGCCAAAAATGGGAAAAGGCACAATTGTATTCATATGTGCATTTGAACATGAAAACTGTAAAAAAGATGTATAATCTGGCTGATGAAGTATACCTATTAAACAGCTGGACATTGATGAATGAAAATATTTGTGTGAAAATTTTACGGACTAAAAATGGTGGTACCTGAAAGAAGAAAGACAATCAGACAAGTAAAAAATCTACCAGTTAATAATAAAGTCTCAAGTCAGTAAAAATTTCCTTTTGGAGGTTTCCACAAACAATATTTCTGTCTCTGGCATCAAAATTCCCTTTCTCGCTTTTGAAAAATTGCAACTGGGTACCACATTAACCGTTCGATGCTGAGAAGATATAATTTTAATTCTTTTATGTGGAGAAAAATGTTTTTTTAATAATATTTTCAAAATTAATAGGAAAAACAAGAACGGACAACGAAATGTTGAAAGAAATGGAAATTCCACTAACATGGTTTGTTTTTAATGTGTTCAAGAAATCTCCGAGGCTCTTCACAATCCCCTGCCAGTGAGCAATCAGAGCTTGTTGAGCTGCATTATTAACTGATCGTGATGCTCCCTTCACTAGGCTTGCCCGGGATGTTCTTGGCGCCTTTGATTGAACATCAATTAGTAAAAGAGAATAAATGGTAACAGAATAATAATCTCAATTGCGTAAAATATGCAACCAACATTCACATATATACCCTTTTTAACAATTTACTTTGTTTTTAATCACCCAGTTAAAGTCGAAAGTACATTGCTGTTATTGATTCTTGATAAGAATAAAACACAGTGATATTCTTTAAAAAAGGTGGAAGCACGTCATAATGTTACACAATTAATACAGGATACAAGTATCTGATTACCTGAATGCACAACCCAAGTAATGGAGATATTTCTTTCTTCAAATTATCTCGTATCATTCCATATATCTTTTCAACATAAGCTGTAAGTTGCTGCTTAAAAAGCAAAGCAGGATACTTGGCTTCTACTTGGCTTACAGCATCCAG
This sequence comes from Artemisia argyi, assembly GCA_030686995.1. Lineage (NCBI taxonomy): Eukaryota > Viridiplantae > Streptophyta > Magnoliopsida > Asterales > Asteraceae > Artemisia > Artemisia argyi. The sequence goes on along the minus strand of CM060694.1, from coordinate 166,712,412 downwards.
TGCACTCAGGTTTCCATTAACAAAGGGAAGATTTATTCCTTGAGGAACTCCACGAAAACTCTAGTAAGAGGATAACAAAGGTCTTTTAAATAACAATGGTTTCAAATATTATCAGACAACTAAAGGTGGCAATTTCGACCCATTTACTTCTAAATGAGTCGTTTAGGACAATGTCTTATCTCAAACAGTTTAAATGGGTAGACAAAAGTTGGATAAAAAAAGGAAACATATCAAACGGGTCGGACGGGTTAAAAGTCATCTGAATGTACTAATAAAGTATAAAAGCTCCTAAATCATTTATATATCAGAATTTAGTTATTCTTGAAATATTATAACCTTTTTCTGTTTACAAACTAATTATTTCTTAAAGACTATAGATTTGAACAAAAAAACTGGGCCGCACCATAAAAATACCCATTCCACCCCATTATCCAACTCGCCTTAGCCACTCATTTCAGGCACCTCTATTTAGAATGTGATCAATAAAATGTTTCAAATTACATTGTTCACCCTCCCGAAAAGAGTAGCAGATGATCGACGACGTTGTGGGCCTAATCCAGCAGTTGCACCACTTGCTTTGAGAGTGTGCTGGAGTAGAAGCAAAAGAGTAGAGGCATTCGACAACCAATAGGCCAGTATATCATTATTATCCTGGGATTTCTTTTGATAAACAAAATGATGGAGAAAATTTAGCAGATAACAATACTAATAAAAAAAATAGAGACAAATATTTGGGAATAGGTTGAACCTCGATTGCTTGACCTATTGTTTGAATAATGCGGTCAAAAACAGTTGTTCGCTCAACTTCAAAAGATCTCCACTGGATAAGGCATTTGTATATGATACAGGCCGCAATTGGTCTGTCCCCTGAAAATCCTATATGTTCTGCAATGCATTTGATAAGCAGCTCCTGATTCTCTACTTGTTTCTCATTAAGTGATTTTTGCGGGTTGTCATCCAATTCTGAAAGATCCCTTTGGTTCATTGACACACTATGCAAATCCTACCAAATAAGTAAAAATATAACAATTGGTCAAAACCAAGCAAGGAAATGTTAGAGTTGAAAAGTTACATTGGTATGACTAAAGGTGGGAATTTCGATCCATGTACTCATAAGTGGGTCAATGTGGGCTCTGTTTAAATCTTAAATAGTTTAATGAGTAAAAAATTTTGCTTAAAGGGGAATGGGTCGGTTAACAGACATAAATGTATTGCAACATTATTGTTTGTAATCATAATTACTATCTTTATTATCTAATGAAAAATGGACTCATGTTTTTAAGGTTCAATCCGATCCATTCTGGCCTGTGCTACCCAATTTATCTAAACTCATTTGACCCATTTATATGTGCCACCCTCTTGCCACCTCTAGTTATGAATTTAGCACCGAGTTCAAGACACAATACAAGAGTTTGCGGCTTTGTGTCTGCATATAAATGACCGCTATCAGATCTCTGCAAAGATTAAAAAACCTAATTTATCATAAAGCACGGTGGTGTCATCATATGCCGCATTTATGATGTAAAATATCTCAATAGATACCTGAAGGATAGATTTTGAACGTAAGAGGAACTTATTCGGTGTCATTGACACAGCTTGTTGGCGGAAAACTTTATTCTCTGATTCCAGATTCTGGAGCTTCTCTTCCAGCCTAGATAAGATGAATATTTTCAATGAAGGAATAAGACGGTGGTTTTAGATAGCTATATCACAATTAAAAACTAAAGATGCATGATAGTTTTGAATAAAAACTGTGCGATATTGGTACGCAGAGTCAAATTGTATACCTCAAAAAACTACTTGATATTATTCAAGGAACATGCAGTAATTGGCTAAGCAATTTATGGGACATGGCATTCTCATAAACTAAATTGAAACTGTAATATGGAAAAGGTTGCTACAGATTTGCTAACCTGCTAAGAGAATCCTGTAATTGCTGAACTTTATTTTCTGAATCTTCCAGCTTTCTGCGTCTTTCTTCACTGCAATCTTGAGATTCAGCATATTTCTTCTGTAAACTCGCAGATTGCTGCTTTTCTGAGTCCAACAACGCCTACATGGGGAGAATGAATGAACAAGTTAAAAAAAAATTATGCACTTCCTGATTTTTTAAAAAGAACACCAAGCATCTGCTCAATAAAAGTACGTGTTTCCTTTTTTTCCTTGTGGAAATCTTATTTCTGAAATCAAACTTCAGATAGTACCTTTAAACTATTGACCTCCTTCGTCAAAGATTCTATTCTTTTAGTATCTTCAATGATTACTTCTTTTTCCTGAATAACAGGAGGTGCTTCTTGTATAGCTTTTCTGGCCGCCTCTTTTTCCTTGACTACTGTTGCATTTGCTTCGGCAAGTTTCTTTTGCAAAGCTTCCAAAGAAGTTTGAAATTTGTGAGCCTCACTAGCTTTTGCTTCTTCCAAATCAGCCTGGAGATGTAAGCTGAAACTTAGCCTTTGGAGAATGTAATTTATGATGGTTTCGTTCATTGGTGCTAATATTTTTCACCAGAAAATGTGGAAATTTCAACCATTACTTGTGACTAATGGATTTGGGCCATCTTTTATCTTTGACGGGTCCAACAGATAAAATAGAAAAACTTAGCTAAAAAGGGAAGCCGGGCCGAAGCCGTCCAAAGTGTGTATATAATGCATAAAACCTGCTAAATCACGCTTCAAAAAAATAAATTATATTTTAATTTAAATAAAATTAATATAATCGTATTTGACGCATTGAAATTTTAGGAAAATAACTGGACAAATTCTTTTCAGGTCATCAAGTCCTGAGACCTTTGACTAGTACCAAAAGATTAGCCATTTTTACCTGAACCCAGGTTTACCCACTGAGAACCCACCCAATTTGCCATGACTACTTACCATACAAAGTTTACAAAGAGAAGCTGTAATGTAGTTATTAATAAGATGTCAGTACATTACCCTAAAGCGTTTTTCTAACTGTAAACGCCATGTTAGATCTTCCAACTGTTTTTCAAGCTTATCTTTTGCTTTTTTAAGTGCACCTGTTTCCCGTGCAGCCTGCAACAACGTATACAGGGGTTAATATACAACTCTATAAGGAAAATTACCATCGATTTAGAACTGGAATAAAGATTGAAACAGACCATTTTACGTTTTCGCAACTCTCTCCTTGCCAATTTCCCCCTCCAACGACATTGTGTAACTATGGCTCCCTTCTTTAGGCTCTTATAGTGTGAAGAGCATCTATGACCTCGCCATTGAGTCTGGACAAAATATGATTTAGAGCCTTGCAGCTTATAACGGTTAGAGGTGGCAATTTGACTCATTTGTGGGTGAATGAGTCGCTGTGGTTTACATTTTGCCTCTAATGGGTCAAACTGGTAAATTTTATAAAATTGGTCATAAGGAAATGAGTTGAGCTTGTAAATTTTAAAGTTTTGATTATCATTGTAGAATTATACTTTTTTTTATACTTAAATAATTCGTTATTGGCACAGTTTAATAAAAATAAAGACAAAAGTGCTTGTAGAATGGACAGCCCAATCAGTTGTAAGAACTTCCTGTTTGACCCACACCCATTTCAACATGTTGCCCAACCGGCTCATATTCCGACCTTTATACCAGATAACTTGTTAAAATATATCTCAGCATTATCACATTCACCTGAATTTTGATAATGGCTTTAGTTTGTTCCTGCACTTTGAATTCCTTACGAGCCTTTAGTGCACGAATGGCCGCTTGCACCTTAATTGCTGACATGCGGAGACTACTATAGGCCTTCGAAGCACGGTATCTACGGAAGTGCTTCTCAATTTTTATAGCAGCTGTTATCCTTCTCAGCTGATCAAAACGTTTGCAAGCCAATCTACCTAAAATACATTGGAGGTGCACAAGTACAGTTTGAAAAATATTTCAGTAACTTTCTTTTTACAAAACCTTAGATCAATAATGAGAGTCCTGTATTATAGAGGTGGCAAACTCAACACATTTACTTGAAAACAGGCCCATTACGATTTCTTCTCTTACAAGTCAAGTGGGTAACGTAAAATAATGGTGATGTAGGAGTGTGAATATTTGCCTTTCTACAGAAAAAATAGCTTTAAAAGAAATCAGGCGAATGTGTCAAACGGGTCCAAAGTGCCTTTTTATTTATTTATTATTATTTTTTTTTATGCATTAAACCTCCTAAGTTCTTTTATCCAAAAAGTATGATATTATCTTTTCTCATATATTGACACATTAATCATCTATAAAAATACTAGTGAAAAAGAATTTTCAATTAGAAACAGCCTGAAATGACACATTTCGGCCCATTTTGCCACCCCTAAGATTAAGTGATTGATACGCCACGTTTTTACCTCTACAAAAAGATTGTATCACAACCGAAGCCTTCCGAGTTTCAATAAACTGTTTCTGAGCTATATGAGTTCGTATCCGCCTTTGTATAGTTTGTGCTGCACTGCTGAGGACTTCTGTTCTCCTCGCATCTAGTTCCGCCATCTGTCCAGCTCTCAGGAAAACCTTTGTTTTACCTATCTGTAAGAAATCATGTTGTGTTTATCAGTCTAAAAAGAATATCACACATGCATATATATATGTGTATGTAATTCTTACATAGAACATACATACCTGATAACCTTTGATTCCTTTCTTTTGTAGAATCTTTTCACATGTAACCTTTTCATCATCGCTGCTTGAGACAGTAAGGAAATGTTTTAAGGATATTAAATTATGGAAATTTACATAGAAAAAACTGGATATAAGTTAGTGTTACAATTCAGGGTGAATGAAAGTTCTACCATCCTGTTAAGGCTTCTGGGGCAAGAAGTCCAAATCTGTTTACGAACTCAAAGAAAGGACGGCGAGTAGGATAACCAGCACAACTGATTCGGATTGCCTCTAAAACACCCTAAAGTGGAGAAGAATCAGTCACAAGCTAGTGCAGAAGACAGAACAAGAAACCACAATATTATACATGGGGATTTCGACCCATAACAAAACATGGGTGGTATTATATTGTTAATGCTTCAAATATGTAAAACTTAACAAAATTAGCCAAAACTGAAAGGGTTAGAAACTTAGAACGGATTAAAATTGTCCAATGTTTACAGTGTCCTGAATTATTTCGTTTTAAAAGAAATTATAATATTGTTTGCAGATACAAAATACCAGTTTTAGCCATTAACTAACCCGCCTGTTTTGCCACATCTAATAAACAGCAAGAGAAAGGGATGTATAATAGTGTACTCACACCACAGCGTAATTGTTGCAAGATGTTAACGTTCTCAAATATGGCAGGTTTCAGCTGATTATTTGGTTTCACACATCTGATATAGTTAGGCTCCGTTGCACTTAAGGTCTCCATCAATTGTTGCAATTGCAACTGCATCAAAAGTAGTCACACATTAGTGTACCAAACATGTTAGTAGCACACAAAACCAAAAAGTTCTTGTTTTGGTCCATTGAAGAAACTTCCAGGCATATAACATCGCTCTTTCTATTTAGAGGTACATAATACACTAACAATAACAACTAAAATACCTTAAAACGAGACCCAATTGAAGAAAACTTGGAGGACTTGGGAGACTCTTCGGCAATTGGAGGGAAAAGACCAGCTACAAATGGACATCTGGACTCACCCAACAGGTCTTGGTGTTCAGGGACCACATAGTCTTTATTTTTGTCAAGAAATTGATTAGATTGGTATTGCACCTGAAATTACAATAAAATTACAACTAAGTAGAGAGTTTTACAACGTTTATTAGCATAATACGACTGAAACGCAAACCTCTCCAGCATAATGCGCGATTGTGAAATCTGTACGTGACAACTTAGGCTTCACAAAGCGTTTGTGATTTCTGAAGGTCTGATAAAGCTTGTTTGAAAACGTTTCGTGCGTAGACTTTGGGAACATACTGAAAGTAAAAGACCCAGTTGTAACTTATGAGTCAGGAACCACAATTATAAACCATTATTAGGAGAACAGAATATGACTAATCAGACACTTCATGGTCAAGACTAATGTATATGAAAATAAAAATTGCAATGACTTAAAGCAAGGAATATATTACCAAGCTTCGTCTAGGAGAGCAACGATTCCACCAGGTTTCTGAGATACAAATAAAAACGTCAGAAAACTAAGCAAAGTCAATAATTAAGTGAAAAATGAACAATCACTAGTTCCACAGATACGTATGTATACATACAATGGATAACTACATCTGAGATTGATAATACCTTCTCAATGAGATCTAAAACATCTTGGTTATCAACAAATTCAATGTAGCTCCAGTCAATAGCCTCTTTTGTATATTCTTCTTGCTCCATTTTAAACACATGCTGTAACTCAAAAGGGATAATCTTTAGGGAAAATTCTAAATAACACCTCGGACTAACCACGATGAAAAGATCCGAAAATTACCTGGTTAAAGTGTTGCTGCAGTTTCTCATTTGTGAAGTTGATACAAAATTGCTCAAAGCTGCATGTGTAATGTTCGTTTAAGAGTGTAATGAAAAGTATTAGAATAAGCTAAAATTTTCAAGCACTTCAACTTGCCAAATAACATCTGGTTTTAGTCAATATGCAGCTTTATTTTCTGAACACAGAATATGTAAATATATATATTTAACTGTCACCTATTGTTCTTGAAGCTTTCAAAACCATAGATATCAAGGACCCCAATCAGATTCTTTGAGGTACGATCTTGTCCAATAGAGACATTGATTTTTTCCACAAGCCTGTAAATAGTGAAAAAAAAAATGCATCTTTTGCTTTAAATTCTATCAAAGAGGTGTCTTTCATATGGAAATTGCATAACCTACAGTTCAAATTATTCTTTAATACAGGTGGTGATATTGACCCATTTTGACTAATGAATGGTGGGATTCTGGTTATGTTTATCCCTAACAAATCTGTTGGTATAATAATAGAATTGGCTATTTAGGAAACAGGTCGAAAGTGTCCCATAATGCATTATCAAAACCTCCTCAATCGCTTTATTACTAAAACTTAATTATTATCAATGCCTACTACCCAACCCACCTGATTCACTCATTTTTCCACCTTTATCTTATAATACGACTTCTTACCAGTCAAATAATCTGGAATATAATGTTTTAGCCAGTCCATCCCTGCTGACTGCTGCACTGAGAGGATCAAGACTTCTTTTTATAATTTCTTCAGGAGTGATCATCACTCGTTTACACAATGCATCTTCCAAACCCACAGAATCGCACCTGACATTGTGCTCGGATTTATTTACCAGCGTTTATAACAATGCATAGAAATCACAAACTACAAGAAACTTTGGAAAGAGATATACTTAAGAAGTTCTGCAGTCATCTTTAGATGAAATTTAGCTTTATCGTCTTTTAAAACTGAAGAATCAATATCTTTCCCTTTGGTAAATTCAACATTGCCAAGATGAAGAATAGCAGCAATTACTCTAAAAATGGCTTCCTGGAGAATAAGAGAAATGTCATACTCTTCCCCATGTCACTGAGTAAAACAAGAGGTGACAAAATGTGGGTAGGTAGCAGGTCAAATGGATCGAAACGGGACAACCTGCAACTTTTGACCCATTTCCATTTTAGCTAAAGAAAGTTATGTTACTCATTTGACCCGATGCCAGGCAAAATATAACCCAAATCCACAGGATTACCCATAAATGGGTTAAAAATGCCACCTCTTATTAAAACAGAAGGGAACATTTGACGAGAAATACCTGCTCCCCTTTGCTTATTCCAACAATATCCATAGCTCTCCTTGTGGCAAGATACTCATGGGCGTCATTAACATCACCCAGTTCATAGCATTTTGACTGGTTGAGATAATGAAATGATTTGGGGCTTCCCAACTTATACTTCTCAATTTCCTAAAAGGTGCAATCAAATATAGCCTCAGGTTTTTAATAAGAGTATATTGCTAGCAAATTTTATTAAGGAGAAAAATATTACCCCTTGTGGAGCTGCACACAGAAGGTAAAAACAGTGATAATTGCGTTCAGGATCATTTATTTGGCAAACACGAGACCTTTCTAGCAGATAAGTCTTAATTGCTGCTCCTGATATTCTCCCATGCTTATCGAATTGGATCTCAACAAACTTTCCAAATCGGCTGAACCATTATAGAATACAAAAGAATCGTGACGTCAAATTTAGAGCATAACAGTTTGAAATATTAACAATTTATAATAGCAAACGCTAATATGTAAAGCTTGAAGCCCTAAGGTAAACAAAAATAGCAAATGAAATAGAAATATACTAACTTTATGAAGCAAATCACCTGGAATTGTTGTTTCTAACAGTTTTAGCGTTGCCAAATGCTTCAAGAACCGGATTTGACTGCACTCACAATGGTGGCATAAGCTTAATCATGATGATACAATGATATATGTGTGCATGCGTACATGTCAGGTTCTATAAACTACAGAATAAATAATTAGTCTTAATATAGAACTATACGTCATATATCATACTTCGAGAACTTGTTGTTCAACTGTGCGGCCTTCAGTAACTTTCCTGCCACCCAAATAGGCAAGGTACCGCATGAGCATTTTGGTAGTCTCGGTTTTTCCTGCTCCACTTTCACCACTGACGAGAATCGAATTGCTTTTTCCCTCCTTGATCATAGCCCTAATTTCATCAAAATGTTAATTGTATGATGAAAAAATGAGAAACTTATTGCTAAATCATTCAAAATATGACAATGACCTGTAAGAGACATCAGCAACTGCAAATACATGGGGACTCAATTCTCCAAATGGTGCTCCCTTATACTCTTCCATCATATGACTATCATACAAATGAGGTAACTTTTGAAACGGATTTATTGCAATTAGAATATTTCCGGTGTAAGTCTGTCATGGTTTAAAAATAAGTTAGCATTTTAACAAAACAATCACAGATCTTAACATAAGAAGGTTACCTACGTATATTTCATTGAGTTCGTATCTAGTTCGTAAGTTCTGCAAGACTCCTGGCTCATGCAAATAGGATAGTTTTGTCATGTCATCAACTCCACCAGCTGGAGCTTCCATATCCTTTGGATATACATTTGATAGCTTGGCAACCACCTACAAAAGAAACCATAAAAATGAATCTGCTGTTAGCCTGATACTAATCATTTGCACAGATGAAGTAATACTGAAATCAAGCTTGCAATTAAGTATGAATCCTCCAATAGGCTACTACAAAATAGGAACTGCGACCATTAACTGACATCAAGACAGTATCTCAATGGGTAGGCATTTAAATGTAATTAAAAGAATAACTGATATACATCCATGTTTCTGGTTTAGGCTCTATGCAAGGAAAACAGTCATTAAGAATAACATCAAAATCTGGTCTGCAAAATAAATGAACTACTACTAACCTTTTTCAGGCTGAAAGTCTCGATCTCGGCCTCTTGCCCAGTAATCTTTGTTACCTTCCCATCTATCCATGCTTCGGCTGGATCTTCGACCCAGACATGCGATCCTACTATGATATTCACCGCAGTGCTCTGTTTGTACATAATAATTAGTCACAGACACATGTAAGTACGTAAATAGTTTGAATCTACACACATATGCTCATAGCCAAATTGATACACGTCTGTACGTATATGTATGTATGCATTTTATACAAAGTTCTGCCTGGTTTGCTCCATAGCAGCAAACACAAATTATTCTAGCAGCGCTGACACACATACCTGCCTAATCTAAGCGAAGATTTAAACGAAATCACATAACTGCCTAATCTCTTACAGACCGGAAATTACATTCATAACAGATACGACGTTATTCGACTACAACCAAATTTTGCATTATCTACATCACCATAACAGCTAAATTACTTACAGAAACACATTCCTCTCCCATATAACAAAACCTTCTGTTTATTCCTAACTGATATTAACTATTCGCTTATTAATTCAGTCATAACATCTGGCATCATCATCCGTCACAATGCCATTACATAAATTAACCAGCTATTCTCGCCTTCAACTTTTCATATAATTTAAAAACGCTAATTACTTTTACATTACACTTTACAAGTAAACGATAACATCTGACGTCATCTATTACTACAACGCCTTTTCTCTACTTACATAAATCAATTTACTAAAACTAACTGCACGTCTCAACAATCATCAAAACATTACGCGTCAAATAAATTAACTAAATGCAATATTTTAAGCACGCGCGCCTTAACAATATCATCACAACATTAAGCGTCATCAAACAACTTCATTTCCATCTCCTTTTCGCTCTAAAACGCTACATTCATATGAATTTCGCATTCAAAATGTAACAATTCACAAATTATAGAACTAACCTATCAATCCGCACGCAATACAACGAAGATATACAGTAATATCATCATGGCATAAACAGAAACGAATAACGAAAGAATCAAAATATCTCACCATTATCAAAACTTCAATCGAAACCCTAACAATTCATCCGCAACGTCTCCGTTCGTCGTTTCACGTCAATCCACGTCTAAATCACTCCAAAATCAAACCGCATTACATAAACCTAATCATTTTCGTCAAATTCATCATTTTGCCCAATTTTTTTCTAAAATTTTCTATTAGATTCTAGAACGATCGTTTATTAAGCTGTGAATTCGGATCTGTGTGATAAATTTATCGGTGAAATGAAACACGTATTAATTTTATTTGTTTGTTGTAAGCATGCAATGCAAATATGGAGTAACAAATTTGGGATTTGAGGTGTACTGTGTGGATTAAGATGTGTACATTTCTGTTTTGTGGTGTAACGGTTTTTGGGTGTTTGTAATAAGCCCAATGGGTTGGGGTAGAGAAGAAGCCCATAATGGCCCATCAGAAACTGATTTTTTATACAAGTACAAATCTAGTTTTTGGTTATAAAAATTGGGTAGGGATCCGGTAAGAAGAAAAATTAAAATAGGAAGAATAAGAAGGATTTTTAGCCACGCATTTCAAATAGGAGAGAGAATTTTAAGGGGAGATGCATCCATTTTTGTAGATGCATCTGAAATGAGTGGTTGTGGTTTCTTCTTATCATTCTTATTTTAAGTTTTCTTCTTATTTGATCCTAACTCTATAAAAATTATGGATTTTGATATGACTAATTTGATTTATTCAAGTAATACTCGTAACATTTATGAAATGGATGTTGTCTGTGAGACAAATACTGTGTATGAGTATCTTGGTGTTTTTATTTCAATTTAAATATCATATTAATTGAAATAAGTGATACATTTTTAGTTTTATTTGCTTTTTAACTTTTCCTATATAACATTTTCCTTATTTAACTATAAGTTTTGGTGAAATTTAAGCTTTTCTAGTAGAATTGTTGAAAATCACCTCTATGTTTATATGATTTACTTAACATGTATTTTCGTCTTATATAACTTTTGACTTTTTATTTATATTTTCTGTTGTTTTCTCGACCATTATTCCAATATTAATGGTAAAGTGTTCAGATAGAAAGTCACGTAAAAATACAAAGTATAAAAAGGGACTAATAGTTGATATATGTCACTCTCTTTTCTCTCCAACTTCTTTTCCTCTTTCCCACTTTCTTATCTTAGGAACTTTTTTTTTTTTTTTTTTTTTTTTTTTTTTTCAACCATGATCTAATACTTAAATTATACATTTAATTACTTCAATTCGTGATTTGGTAAGATATAATTCTTTCAATTCGAGATCTAATAGCTTCAATTTCACTATAAGTTTCCTTAATTTTCTCAATTTCATGATTTAATTGCATTTTAGTTAACATTTTTTTTTTAAGTTTTCTTATAAATTTTCAAAGAAATTACGTGTTCATGAAAACACCCATAAGGTGTGTGATGAAATATCTTAATGAAGAAATTTTGTGATTTTAGAGTTTGAAGGTGTTAATTAGAGTATAAATGTTTTAGTAATTCATAAAAGCTTCAATATTTACCCAAAAAATTAAAACTATGATGAATAAAACTTCAAATTTGCAATACATGTTTATTAGTTATCAGTTTTTTTATGTTCATGAATACGTGTTCATTAGTTCATCAATACAAATGTCTATTAGTTTTTTTTTTTATGTTCACCAATATGTGATCATCAATATTCATCATTTTCGTTGATAAAAAACTTCACAACATTCATCAGTTGGATCATAATGTTCATCACTTAAAAGCGAAAAAAACGATAAAAAGAGCTAGCAAAAAAAAAAAAAAAAAAAAAAAGAGAGACTTGTTATCGTGATGACTTTTTATACATTTTTTTTTAAATTTCTCCACTTTCTATATGATCATAACCCCTAACACTAAACATGTATTGTACCATTGATGGCTGGATTACGTTAAATATATGAATTTATAAAATGGGTTTTCAATACAAATAAATTAGAGAAGTTAAAATGGGGAGAAATGCTAAAGTTACATAACATTTTAAAAGTTTATTCACACAACGTGTCATGATGATTTGTACTTCATTAGCCGATTAAAAAGATGAGAGATAATGAATTGAGGGTGCGTTTGGTACGTGGGATTAGATGACTTTAGGCTAATAGGCAAAGGAGTGAAACTACCACCAATTGGCCCCACCCCACGCAGCAAGCCCTTGCCTTCTACCCCCACCCACGCGCGATGCACAATTTTTAAGACCACATTTGGTGAAGGTTTCACCTAGCGGAAAAGAAAAAAAAAATTGGGCCCCACTATATTTATTACTTATTTATAATTGTACAATTTCCAGGTTTATTGGTAAAATCAAAAAGTTTACAGTTGTAACTCATTTTTTGTTTCTTTTTTCTTCAAAAATTTATTACTGTATTACCTTTATTATCGTACATAATCTGATCTAAGTAGGTAAGGGTTTCTGTTAAAAAAAAGTAGGTAAGGGTTAAAAAAAAGATATAACAAAGCACAACTAATTATACGCAGATACATAGTTCTGTGATTTGTATTAAAAAAGAGTGTACTTAATAATCTTGTTTTTTAAAAAACAAACATTACTTTATTAATTGTGTATCTTGTTGGTTGCAGAATAATAATCTTGTTTTTTAAAATGTAAACATTTACGGTTTTATATTTTTAATTGTGTAAGTATTTTTTTTTTAAAAAATAGGAATTTAGGTGAAAAAAAATATCTCTTGCCCACTAATTGGTGAAGAATGGTGAAGGGAAGAGAGAGGAGAGAGAAAACTGACGTGGCGCTGATGTGTATGGTGAAGGAGTGGTGACCTTGCCTTTTAGTTTTAGGATGAAAGATGTTCACAATCCATTGTTTGGTGCATTCAGTTTGGGCTCACGCGCTTCCATCACGCCCAAATTCCAATTCTTAATAGTCTTTTGCCTTTTGAGTTGTATTGCTAAAATATTGTCACAACTCGTAATTTCCGGTCATTTTCCAAACCTCGACAATTTACTATTCATAAGTTACTATTCATCGTTTACTATTCATCGTTTTTGAGGTCAATTTGACATTTCGAGAAACATTCAGAAATTTTACTATTCACTTGACACTATTCATTCCCGGAAGAAAACCACTATTCACATGCATTACTCATGTCATCGTAAATTTAGTTTACGAATATTCAAATTCGCGTAACCGTATTAGTTCAGGAGCGAATTCATGCTTTATCATTTGGGATATCTCATACAGACTAGAAATAGTCTGCATATCGTCGTTATGGCACTTGCATACTATTCCACTCGTAGGATATTTAAATTAGTACTTTGGGTATAATTAACTTTTACGTATATTTATTTCTAAATAAACGTTAACAAACGATCAATAATGTGACTAACACGTCCGACACTCCCGATTATGATCCCAATATATTTTTATATTCATTCTAATAATATAAAAATTATAATATTAATTTACCCGGTGTTTCCAAATCAATGACTACATTTTACGGTCGGAGCTTATAACTCCGTCGGTTTGCGATATTTCAACCCGATTATTATTTTAACTTCCGATTCTCACCAGGAATATTATTTTACAATTTTTACAACTTCATTATATTTTATTTTATCTCGTTACAATTTATTTTTAGTTAACTCGGTACCCGGTATTACCTAAAAACACTAATATACTACCAAATCACCAACTATCTATTACAAAATCTTCCATTTTTCCTTCCTACTCTTCCAAATTGCCGCCCCCCCCCCCTATGACTTCTTCCCCTTTTCATGGATCTTGTCTTTTAAATAAAATATACAAACATAAACTACACTTTTCTCATTCATTTCACCAAAACAAACAAGTAAAATCTCTTTCTCTTTTCTCTCTTTGTGGTGCTCGGCTTAGGCAAGAAAAACAAGAACAAACCATAATTTTTCCAAGATCAAGTGATAATCAAGGTTATTTAGTACTTCTTGTTAGGGTTTTAAAGTTTAAACACAAGGTTTTGCAAGTTTTTCCATCTTCACTAGTCCACTAATCTTCAAGTAAGTTATCAAGACCTATTTTTATAAATTATTCAAGTTGTTTCATTGATCATTCAAGTTTATTCAAGATATATATGCATATGTTGATTTATACCACTCTATATATATATTTTTTTATAACTTACAAGCCTTAGATATATTATATAGGTGAATCCTTGGTAGATTGTTGTGATGGATGATATTTAGGAACCCATGACACCCTAAGAAGGTGTATGATAGGATTAGACTAGTTTTGTGGTGATTGAAGTGGTTTTGAACAAGTTAGAAACTAAGAAAATCTATTTTTGACACTTTCAAAATGTTGCTGTCCCTTTTTGGCAAACGTGGAAAGATCAGGGGCAAGGGTGTAACTTTTGACCAAAGATTTAGAAAATACTCTCCGATACGAAACTATAGCCGAAAACGGGGATAAAAACGAGTTAATAACGAAGGAGATATGATTTTTGTAAATTTAACGACGAAAACTATTTTTCTGAAAACTGCATGCTGTTTGACAGTTTTCGACGGGCAAATAGAGGTGTTAAACGTAACCTAGAAGAGCCGAGTTATCAAAAATATACTAGTATGTACAAAAACGAATCCGTGGATATAAAGAACGAGGAAAATGAGCTTAAAACGACCAAGTTATACATATTTTAACATCGTCAAAACTATATATATATATATATATTTGGTCACAAATAAAAATAATAACTTACGCACTAGATGGTATATTTTCTAGAAATGGTACTAAGGACTATATTTTTTTAACAAATGAATACGTACGACCCAAGAGAATATTTATACGACTTAACGACGTTATTCTAAGGTTTTCGATACGAGGAATATAACGCTAACATTTTCATACAAGATAATACGACAAGTTATATACTTCTATATTTGGACTTATTTTTCCTAAGTATGGAAACTATTTTACTATGACGATAACTAGTATTTCCAAGTTACGAGTGGTATAGGCATCATGTGCACATGCATTCATTTCATCACGTCATGATCTAAGGTAGATCGTTATTACTCATATTAGGTTGCGGTTAGAGATCGTGCCTCATTTCAGTGTATCCATTCTTGTCATCGTAGCTATCGCTCCAGGTGAGTCATAGCCCCTACTATTTTAATTGTTTTGTAAACTCTTTGGGGGAGAATACATGCTCGTTTTACTTAAACGCACTACTGGTTTTACCTGGTTGATTACTCAAATATCCCCAGCTTTATCTAAATATACATTTGATCACCTGCACTTCATTAGTATGCTTGACTACCGGTATTTCTTTGGTATATTTAACCATCTGCATTCATTGGTATGTTTGATTTTCTTGTATTTCATGGGATTGATTATCCTTGTTTACATGACCACATTGTCATAATTGTTTATCTGGCGACATTGTCAGTATTATTTATCTGGCGACATTGTCAGCATTATTTATCTGGCGACATTGTCAGTATTGTTTAGATAACCTCATTGACTGAATTATTTTATTTATATAGCCTTTTTGCTATATTTATCTGGGAATTTGGATACCAGTATTGCTTTTGTTCATGTAGACTTTAACATATTTGGCAATGGGTTGTAAACACACAGGTTACAAGTCTCTTATGGCGGGACTTGCAACTGAGTGGATTTACAATGCCTTTGCTGGGCGATCATTTTCTCTATAGGCATTATTTGTTAAACAAACTCTATGAACTCACCAACCTCGTGTTGACACTTTAGCATGTATTTTCAGGTTTTAACCAATGGCACGCTACAAGAGGTTTTGGCAGGGCATGGCATGGTCATAGAAGACTCTGATTATTTATAAGGGGACCGTTTTAAACTATTATAAGGGCCTACTTCCGCACTACTTTTTAACGATGTAAATTCGATATTTTTGATTTAACTATTTTATTCTAAATGATTGAAGTGAAAAACCATTTTTGAACTAGTGTTGTGATACCAGTTGAGTTACACCCCAGCTACACGTATGCTTCCGCTGGACCTAATTTTGGGGGTGTGACAGATTGGTACCAGAGCTTTGGCTATAGCGAACTAAGTGTTTTTAAAACCTAGACTATAGCTACTTTTACGAAAACTTAACCCTATGACCGTCACGTGCCTGCCTGCCAAGATGATGCCTCACTTGTGGTTTGTTGCTGACATATGTGATGAGATTTGTATCTCATTATCTGGTATATTATATTCACTTATTCTAGTTGATTACTATCATTGTCTTTCATATAAGCATGTTCACGTATCATATATGTCACCGCGTTATGTTTTTCCTTGCATAGTTTCACCAATCGACCTCGAGTTTGGTCACTTGCTTTTGTCTTTCTGAACCTCTTGGTATTTGTGAAGGACATAGTCTTAGTATAACTGAGCTAAGATATTGACAGCCACAAAATTGCTATGACTTTTCCTGTACTTTGATTTTGTCATTAAAAAATACTACCTTCGTCCCATAATTATTGTTCATGTTTGACTTTTTAAGTATTTTCTTTACAACTTTAACGTTAATTATTTTTTTCTTGTGTTATATAATACTTGATGCAAAATATATGAATGGATTGAGTTTTAAATGTACTTTTCATCAGTATAATTTTTATTAAATATTATATAATACAAACAAAAATATATAAGGTCAAAGTTGAAAAAGAAAGACTTGAAAAAGTCAAACTGGACAGTCAATGTGGGACGGGGGGAGTAATGTATTTTAATTCAATCAAATTATAAAATATGTATATTTTTAAAATAATAATAAATGTAAATTCAAGCGCAAATCCAAATTCTAATCCTAATCCTAATCTTAATCCTAAACCTACCTAAACACCAAACGGGCGCTGAATTCAAATGTTGCATGCTGCAATTATTTTGTGAAAAAGTTTTTGTAATGCTAGCATTAATTGCTCTATAATCGATAATGATAAACCCATTCTCGCTAAAGAATTTTGAATTAATATTCCCTGCAGTAACCTGCAAGTTACTACCCAATAGTCACGATTTTTTATACTTTTTAAAGTTTCTCCCCTTTCCAAAGGACCAGTATACATGTATTGAACCATTAATGGCTGCAGTAACGATATGTGAATTTATAAAACGGGATTTCAATACAAATAAATTAGAGAAGTTGTAATCGATAACGATAAGTTACTACCCGAAATGGTCTGTCTGGGTTCTTAGACAAAATATAGGCTCAAAAAAATATGTTAAAGCTAAAAAAATAAATCCGTTTCCGGGACTTGAACCCGGTTCTCTCGGGTGAGAGCCGAGTATCCTAACCAACTAGACTACAACGGATCTTGTTCTAAACGAGATGATTTCAATTTCTTTACATGTATTAATCTATTATGATGTATTTTCGGTCATACATTTGAAGTCTTCTAATCATTACTCTCTTTTAGTTTCTTTAGATTCGGCTTGACTTAACATTATAATGGGTAGTTAAGTTGGCAAGAATTAGTGATTATTATTATGGACCGGATAATGACAAAATATGACCGGGTGCATAAAATATTTTTAACCGTAATATAGAGACACATTTTGATTTACTGGGTGCATTTAAGATGCAGGAAAAATTGATTGTTTTTTATTTTATTTATTTTTTATTTTTATTTTTAAAAAATTAACACTACATCGTAAAAATTTATAGGGGTCCCGGGCACCCGCGCGAACCCCCGGTTCCATCCCTGATTATTATCACCAAATATGTGAACATCTCAAACGCAAACTGCATGTTGGTAAAAACCATTATGAAGTGATCACGTTAACCTCTAAGAAAGAAAGCAATTCCATCAGCTGATGGCCGATGCATACCATACTTGATGACGTATAGCCTATATCTGGGCCACAAGCCCAAATGATAGACATTACTCACACCTAAGCCCACCATGAGTGGGCTACCATGACAATGGTACGGGCCGCAGTATTAATGCTTTGGGCTCACGAAGCCTAATGCCCAATCCAACCCATCGGGTACACGATAAAGATTATCTATTCATGGAATAGATATCCTTACCTCGGATAAGCACCACGCGTGCGAAGAGTAAGGAGCAAGAAACACGGTTTCTTAGCCCCTATATATAGAATCACGCGATTCTCATTCAAGGTACGATATACAAACCCTAACTCTTTACGAGAACCCTAAATCGATTACTTACTCTCACGCCGGAGTCTAATCGGGGGAGACAATCCCTCGATAAGCCTAACGGTGTTGTTTTATTTTCTTAGTACGCAGGTAACAAGTGCTAAGAAGAGAATTGGTACGAGAGCAAGAGCCCAATAACCAGGTACGCCCAACTTTTGTATCAACAAGTGGCGCCATCAGTGGGACCCTACTAAGAACTAGAATGACGAAACATAAGAATTCAAGCCAGCAGACTCCGCAGTCAGAAAAGCGTGACCATCAGAGGAAGAATCAACAAGATCTGACCTCCAGACAAGTTGCTGGTACAACCAGCGCACCTGGTCACCACGAGGCAGGAACAACCCCACCTCGTTTAGCAGTAGAACTGCCTATAAGGACTACCCAAGTCACACCAGTGGTCCCAAGCGTTGAGGAACTCCAGCGCACCCTCTTCACCACTCCTCATCAAGCCACACCCGCAGTGAACAACACTGCGACGCCAGGCGCACCTGAACGAAACAGGGTGCCTAATACTGAGGCAGAAATTCTTGCAACAACGGAGGGCACACCCGATCTAACTTTGGGAAACTTTGTATCCCAAAATTATGAAACCCTAACCGCCCTCATGCAAGAGGAAGCAACAAGAAGAGCAAGCGCGAACCTACATGCCCGACTCAATTTTGGTCCTGAACGCGAACTATCACCATTGCGTCACCCACAAGGAAGACGCGCAGAACGTACCACTATCCATGATAGGTTGGGTACGATATCTGACTCACAATATTCAGGAGACAGCGAGAGGCGCACCAATGTTCACTCCAGACTTGGCAGTCGGGGAATACAAGATCGATTAGGGCCTCAATATTCGCCAAGCCAAGGATCTTCCAAACCTGGGAGTAGGAGGATTCAAGATAGATTGGGGAGGAGAAGATCCCCAAGCAGAGACTCCTCAAGCTTTTCTTCTGAAAGAAGCCGGCGCAAGCGCCGAAAAAGAGACTACCCTTCTTCCAGCGACTCCTCGGACAACGAGGATAAAGAAACAGGACACTGGAAGTCAAGAGGAAGACGTCGCGAGGAAGAGAATGAAGATATGTCTCTCCCATGGCGACGCCAGAAAATTGATGCATTTACACGGCGCATCAGCGATTACTCAGATCGCAAACGCAGGCGCATGCCCGCTAACGTGAAAACATATGATGGAACAGGTGACCCAGATGATCACCTAAAAATTTTCGAATCAGCCGCAACCATCGAAAACTGGCCACAGCCTGTGTGGTGCCACATGTTTAATTCTACGTTAGTAGGAAACGCGCGCACATGGTTTAGCAAACTCCCACGTAGGAGCATCGGTGGGTTTGAAGAATTACGGAAAGCATTCCGCCTCAACTTCACCCAGCGAAAGAAGTGCGCTAAAAACCCTGTGGAGCTAGCAAGAGTGAAACAGCGTCAAGGCGAATCAACCAGCGCTTTTATGGAACGTTTCAAGGATGAGTGCATACAGGTCAAAGCATGTCCTGAAATCCTAAAAATTTTAGGGTTCATGAATGGAATTAATAACCCAGAACTCATCCGGAAGCTGAACGACAAAGTTCCACAGACCTTTGATGAGTTAACAAAGCGCACTAGATCCTTCATACAAGGAGAAACAGCTGCTGCGGATAGCAAAAAAGGTTATTCAAACTATAGGCAACAAGAACAGCCACGGAGACAATCCAATGATCAGAATAACAACCGCAGCAGGAATTATCGCAGTGGAAGAGACAACGACAAATATACTCCTCTCACTAAAACTCCGAGAGAAATATTTGTAACCGAAGGTGCGAACTTCCCAAAACCACCACCAATGCGCACTGCAGAGGAAAAGCGCCTAGGTAGTGGATACTGCGAGTACCACGGCCAAAAAGGCCATACAACTAACGAGTGCGTCCAACTAAAACAACTAATTGAAAAACTAGTTAGAGAAGGCAGGATGGACCACCTCGTAAAGAACATCAAAGAGGGAAAAGATAAACAGAGAAACGGGGGTAAGAAAGAACCCCCAAAGGAAAAAGCTGACACTATATACATGATACAATCATGGCAATGCAAGATAAAGCAAAAAGTCAGCCAAAAATTCTCTCCAGAAAAAGAGATATCCTTCCCTACTATAGCTGCGGACAACGCAGTCGTGGAGCCTCTAACCATTGAAATACATACAGGGGGACATGACATCCACCGCATGTACATTGATGGAGGAGCATCCGCGGACATCCTGTACGATCACTGTTTCAAAAGACTGCGACCTGAAATTCAAAGTCAGTTGATACCAGCTACAACGTCATTAACAGGATTCACAGGAGAAAAGATTTGGCCCATGGGGCAGTTACGCTTGTTGGTGGTCGTAGGAGATGAACAACACTCAACCGCGACATGGATAAACTTTATGGTAATAAAATCCCCTTCACCATACAATGGTATCATTGGGAGACCGGGAATATCATCCATGCGCGCTGTACCATCCACAACACACAGAATGCTTAAATTCCTAGTGGAAGGAGGAGTTGTCACCCTCTATAACACAACAGTACCACCAAGAGAATGCATCGCAGTAACAACTGAAGCAGAGACTATTTCAGAACAGCGCAAGGAAAAAACGCCAAATTTAAAAGTCGCCATTCATCCAGATTATCCGGAACAACAAGTTTCGATTGGAGGATCTTTATCTGACAAAGATAAAGCAGCTGTATGCGCACTATTGCAGAAGAACCTAGACATCTTTGCATGGGAACCAAAGCATATGACGGGAGTACCGCGCTCTATCACAGAACATAAGCTACAAATCCGACAAGGATACCCTCCAATACGACAAAAGAAACGCGGCCAGGCCCCAGATCGTGCAAATGCTATTCTGGAAGAAGTACATAAGCTAGTGGATGCAGGCATCATGCGCGAAGTATACTATCACGACTGGCTTTCTAACCCAGTTATGGTAAAGAAGAGCGATGGCAGTTGGAGGATGTGCGTGGACTTCACGGACCTCAACAAAGCATGTCCGCAAGACTGCTATCCACTGCCAGAGATAGACTGGAAGGTCGAATCCTTGTGCGGATACCCCTTCAAATGCTTCCTAGATGCATATAAAGGGTATCATCAGATCCAGATGGCAGTGGAAGACGAAGGAAAAACACATAGTAATGATAAAATCATAAAAGGATATATCATAGTCATTTTTCTTTCTTTCTGAAAAAAGTATCGATAGAATGATTAGGATTTTAAGATATCTGTAAATCATTTTTGCAACATGAAAAATCACTTTTCAGTCCACTTAATACATCCATTTTAACCCACAAATGTCAACAAATCAATATAAGTAAAGTAAAAACGAGAGACAACCTCTTTTTATTTATTATTATTTATTTATTTTTTAAACCACAAAGAAGAAATCTAACATGATTTCACATTTTCAAGTATCGATCTATCTGTTTAGAACACATAAGGGATCACACACTTAGTATGTTTGGGAAAATCTTCAAACTTGTTCACGTACCATTTTCTAGTCTCGTAACTTCTTGCAATTAAGTACAACGAGTCGCCAAAAGTGCAAGCAAAAGCCAACGGCGTTTGGCTGATGAAAGAGAACCCGACAAAGATAAGGATTTCAAATAGATAATGAGGGCAAATGACTAGACCAAAGAGTCCTCCTTGAGGAATCTTGTACCCTTTCTCATTGTTGTTCCTTAGTTTCGAGAGTATACTATGGTGATAAAAGTTGCCAATGATTCCCAATGTGTAAATTATCAAACCAATGTATTTTAGATCGATAGATGGCTCAGGAAGTCCTAGGCTTAGATACTGAACACCGATCAAGCCTGCAGCCGCAGAGAAGTAGAACCCCGTGATGAGAATGACGGAACCTAGGATCATGCCACCACTATACTTGTGAACAAATAGAACCTGCAAAAATGTTTTTTTTTTTTTTTTCATTAGTTAGATTATACTTTTCTCACACAACCATTGAAAATTAGCTACGGATAATCAGAGATCAAATTAGTTCATGTAAAAATGATGCAAACTAATTAAACAAGATCAATGGTTCACATTTTTCTATTTAAATAGTATATCCATAGGATTTCGTCAACTTTGAAATAGTCGCAAGTTTAAGATATGCTTCTAGCCATTTACTCATTTAGTCATATATATGCATTTTTGTATTTTTATGGTTTTAGTTGTTGAATTAGGGACCATTTCTAACTATTCATATTAAATTAATCTTATACTAAACATAGTAGTACCATATAACTTTACCTAATATTAACAAATAATGATCACTAGATTCGCATGATCTTATAAAAAGTGACTTTAAAAATACTGATCATTTCATAAAACTGATAAGAAAATAAGTATTAATTACCTCTAAGTCCCTCTTGAAGAAATGAAACGTAACTGCAAACTTAAGCAACACAAATCTAAGATCACCACCTGGTAACACGAAGAACGACACAAGTCCAGCAAGAAACGCAGGCGTGTAAAATATCAACATACCCGTCCTACTCGATATCTTTACACCTTGTTTAGCCAAAGGCTTATTTCCAGAATTTGCAAACTTTGAATACTGAAGATGATTCCCAATCATCTCCGCGAAACCTAAGTAAACGGTTGATATTAACGTTACTATCGTTGTTGCTGTAACCCAAGTCGATGGTTCATCGAACATGATCTTTTCCAATATTGGTATCTTCATGTTTTGCCTAGCTAGTAAGAGTTTTGTATGGTTTTGGAGTGTAAATGGCTTGACGTTATACAAATTAACTTATATGTATGTATATATGTAGTAATTATTAAATAATGGTTACGTGGTCAAATTTATTTTTGTTAATTTTGACATATGAGTGTGTAAACAAAAGGTAGCACGGGGCGGCTGTGGCAAATATTACACTATATTATGACGAATGCATTACGAAACTGTGTTATATTTTGGCAAAACAGGATAACCCGTGATAGATGCTGTAAAATTGTAAAAGAAATAATAGCTCTAGGTGCAGTCTCGTTGTTCTCCCACGCCGTCTGACTTGGTAAACTCAACGGCGAGCCGTTGCTCGCCGCTACACCAAATGCCCTTCATCGTTTGCTCGTTGTTGGTCACCTCCCCGTGGACACGGCGAAGCAAAAAGGCTGACAACTTTTGCAGGTTTACGTTTGAGAACATTTGAAAAGTGGGAAACATTACCGTTTGAGAACAACGTTTTTTTTTTTTTTTTTTTTTTTTTTTTTTTTTTTTTTTTCCTACCCTCTTTTACATAACACTATAAATACTAACATTCTTCTTCCATTCTCTTCACTACATTCAACAATCTAAGCAAAAAATTTCTATACCTCTTCTCCTAAGCAAAAAAAAAATGTCTCAAAACCCGAACGAAGGAGGTTATTTCCGTATTGTAACTTTTTTATTTGATAAAATAAAATTAGTATTTTTGTTATTTTTTAGTATTTGTGAAAAGAATTTAATTTTTTTAATGAAATAAATAAATAAATAAATGTGTAAGAGATGGGGTCCTAATGAAAAAGTTGAGGTTTGTTGTTTGGTGAAGGGAGTTTGTTGTGGTTAGTTGAAGTTGAGGTGTTTGGTGATGTGGCAGGGGTGGGACCCGAATGGGGAGGCAAGCCTCCCCATCTACACCTAGTGCTCTAAATAGAATTTGAGCCTAAACGACGTCACCCCCTCCTGTCGACATGCCCACTAGGAACGGTGGTGAATTCATATCATATATATATATATATATATATATATATATATATATATATATATATATATATATCCCGTCTTTTTTTAAAATCGTTACTATCGTATTAGCTTTTTTTTTTGAAAAAAATTCAAAAAAATCTGGAAAAATTAAAAAAATAAAGAGGACAACAAATAATAAAGAATCGCTGAAAAAAATTTCAAAATAAAAAACCGTTTTCATCGTTAAAGGTATTGTGATATTAGCGTCTGATTTTGATATCACATAATTTTTTTTAATAATAAATTTAGTATCACAATAACTTTTTTAATATCATAAAAACTTTTTCTTAATAAAAATTGTTAATATCACCGTAACTATCATGGTTTTTTTTAATATTACTCTAATACTCATACATTCTTTTTCAGTTTTTTTGATATCACCGTAAGTTTTTTTTAATATTGTAATAAAAAAAAACAATTATATTAAGTTTTTCACTAATATCACGGTTCATTTTTACATGTAAAAAAGTTTAATACTACGTTGGTTTTAGAATATCACCGTAGCTATCATGGGTTTTTAATATCACGGCTCATAATATTGTTAATATCAAGGTATAACTCATAATATGGTTAATATCACGGTAACACTCATAATCAAAAAAACAAAAAGTTCTTAGAAAAATCTGAAAAAATAAAAAAAATGAAAGAAGATAACAATATTAAGGATTGCTCAAAAGGAAAAAAATTAAAAAAATCATTTTCATGGTTAATTGGTACCGTGATGATAGCGCTAGATCTTGACTTTTTTTAAAAAGTCAAGATCAGATCTGGATTGGATGGACCAGATCAATCCGCACGTCCGCACTTAAAAATTGTATCCGCACGTGATCCTCACTATATATATATATATATATATATATATATATATATATATATATATATATATATATATATATATATATATATATATATATATATATAGTGAGGATCACGTGCGGATACAATTTTTAAGTGCGGACGTGCGGATTGATCTGGTCCGTCCAATCCAGATCTGATCTTGATTTTTTATTCATTAGTATTAGAGATGGAAACAGGAAGGTTTCCGTAGGTTTTCGGGAACCTCATAATTTTTTTTAATCCAATCATATTTAGATCTGGTTCCATTCGTGATCACTATTAGGGATGGCACCCGTGGGTAATGGGCACGGGTACCTCTAACCCGTCACCCACCCACGTAGTTTTTTTCTCACCCATCACCCACCCGTCACCCACCAATGGGTACAAATTTCTACCCATGCCCTTGCCCGCGGGTATTTGTTGCCCATGGGTAAACCAATGTGTTAGTGTTAGGCAACAAAATTACAAAACAATGATATAAAAATTAACTATGATTCTGCGTAATAAGACACCAATCAATTTGCCTAAGACAACTTTGATTATTTGATCTTTCATACTCTCTTTTTAATCTTGAAACTCAAACAAACTTTTAGGTTAATGTATTTTTTTGAGACTTGGTAGTAACTATTAAATGTATACCTGCAACATCATAAATATTTTAATTAATATAATTAATTTTGTGGAAAACTAGAAGGGGGGGTTGAATAGTTTTGCGTCTTTTTCGTTTAATAAGAATTTGCTTTTCAAAGAATTGATGGTAATTGTAAAAACCTTTGAAGCTAAAGTATAGATACAAACTAATTCACATATATCATATATACACTACTTATTTAAAGTGTTGAATAGAAATTATAATTTCATATATCTTACTTAATTACAAGTTTGTACTAATATAGATATATGTGTCTTAGTAATTGTTTATACTTATATTTTACTAAAGTATAATTAATGTTTTAAATGGAACCTAGTTTGATCTTTATGTGAAATCAATATATGCACAACACACAATATTAACAATATATGAAAAGCTAGTAAGTAAGCAAGCAAAGAGTAAGAGATGGAAAGATCAAACCGAGAGACAAATGATTTATAGTGGTTCGGCTACAAGGACACCTTCCTTGCCCTACTCCACTCCCCGAGCACCAAACTCGAGAGTTTTCTTCACTAAGTCAATAACCTCCCTTATGGCGGAGAAAACCGTACACACCAAAAGCTTACACCAATTAACGACACAAAGCAAGATGGCGAGTTCTAATCGTAGCTAGAACCAATCTCACACCAAATATCACACCACTTCTTCTTCACACCTTTGCACTACTTCAATACTTCTTCACACCACAAGTATCTTCACACCTTCAAGGCACTAATGTCTTGACACCTTCAAGCCACTAATGTCTTCACACCTTTAAGGCACTAATGTCTTGACACCTTCAAGTCACTAATGTCTTCACACCTTTAAGCCACTAATGTCTTGACACCTTCAAGTCACTAATGTCTTCACACCTTTAAGCCACTAATGTCTTGACACCTTCAAGTCACTAATGTCTTCTTCACTTGGAACCCTCAATATCTTCACAACAAATCCCTATTGCTACAATCTCCTATCACCAATACTATCTAACCCTTCTTCTTCACTTCAAGTTCCACTTTACACTTACAACAATTCTAGATTCTTCAACTAAATCTAGCTAACTAATACATACACCTTATTCACCAAAGAATAAAAGATTTACAAGAAAATATAAACAAGCAACTTAGATAGCAAGATGATACTAAGTTGTAATACTTCTAATAGAAGTATTCTTCTCTTTGCACTTTGAATGTTGAGGCTTGACTCACTTTGAAACAAAGATCAAAGTATATAAGATCAAAGGATTTTTAGAGAAAGGAAATGGATGTTTAGATCAGAAAGTTTCTAGTGCAAAAAGGTGAGGAAAATGTGTAAAATGATCCAGTATTTAAAGGGTCAGATTTTACTGTTCGGGAGCGTGCCGGTCCCCTTAATTATAGGCCGGTCCCCTTAATGATTAAGGGGGCCGCCTAGTAACTTTAAAGGGGCCGCCCTCCTGAACGTTTGAAAAGTTTTTCTGGATAAAATTTGCCCTTTTTGGTTGGAAATTTGAAATCATATCTTTGTGGTTTAATAAAGCTTTACCAAAAATGATTTACAAATATTTATAAAATGTTAAAAACATTTTATAAAATGTTATGTATTAATACAAAATTTCCTTTGATCTTATAATGCATTAATCACTTTGTTTATTCATACCGTGAGTATTTTAAATGGGTGTCATGGGTTTACTCGCGATGGGTATGCTTTACCCGTCACCCACCCGCCACCCACTGATGGGTAAAGATTTTTACCCACGACCCACCCGTGGGTGAAAATTAACGCGTTTACCCACCCATTTATGACGGGTACCCGCGGGTTGTGGGTTTTTTCTCGCCCATTGCCATCGCTGATCACTATCCATATCCAAAAGCACGTAGATTAATTTCTGTTAGATGGGCATTTTTGACACATGAGATTATGAAAATATTATGCTTATTTTTTCAAAAAATAAACTATTTAAAAAAGGGTTTTGCTAACAACAGCCCTAAGGCTGTGTTTAAGCAAGTAATTATTATTACAATGTTATTTATGAATTATCATGATTGCATTTTTTTGGCAAACAGAATTTATAAGGATTAAAAAAAAAACCCTTCTATAATCTTTGAAAATCAAATGTTACTTCGTTTAACTTATAAAAATAATCTCTTTTTATAATCTTTTCAGTACTAGTACCAGCACCAACAACAACAACAGCAACAGCAACAACAACAGCACCAACTACAATCTATTTTTACCAAACATACCCGTAATATAAAGGGAAATATGCAAAATTATAAGGGGGTGGCAGTGGGCTCGGCATAGAGCATGCCGCTAGTCAACACCGCTGCCACCTACGAGGCATGGACTCGGCATGGAGGAGCTCGGCATAGATTGCCATTGAATTACGGGAGAGGGGAAGAAAATAGAGCCGTTGAAGGGTTAGTTTTTTTTTTTACTGTTTGGGGATTTAAAAAAAAAAAAAATCCCTTTATAAATAAATCATACTCATTTACCATATTTTCACACAAACAAATCACCTACATTTTTACTCAAACAAATCACTACAATACTTTAAACAAAATGTCTTCATCTTCCTCTTCTTCATCCGAGGACGAGTTAGTTCCCCCCCCCCCCCCCCCCCCCCCACCCCCGACTCTTCTGAACTATTGTTATCCACAGGTAGTACCCTATCAACCTATTTAGCCGTGTACGATTCCATTGAAGACACGGCAAGCTCAAGCACTAACAAAACCCGGGATTATGTCAACCGTTTTGGTGAAAAAGCTTTAGAAACTCTAATGAATGACTATTTCGTCGAACTACCAAAGTTTCCCGCCCATGTTTTTCGTGAAAGGTTTCGTATGAATAAAAGCTTGTTTTCAAAAATTGTTGGTGATATTGAAGCGAATTTCGAATGGTTCCATGAGGGCGAAGAAGCGAGGGAAAAAAAAGTTTTACGTCGTTACAAAAATGTACATCAGCCATTCGGCAACTCGCAACGGGTGAACCTCCGGATAGATTTGATGACTATTTAAACATGGCCCGAAGAACGTCAGGTTAACCTTCTCATTTTTATTTATTTAATTCGTTTTTTTATAAAGTTTTCATTTTTTTTGTTTACTATTTAATATTTTGTAGGTGAATGCCTTGATCATTTTTGCGATGCGATAATTAAATTATGTAGTCGAGAGTTCTTACGTAGGCTGACAACCCACGACGTTGCACGCTTATTCGAGGCACATGAAGAAAAACATCACATTCCTGGAATGCTTGGTAGCATTGATTGTACACATTTTGTTTGGTGAAATTGTCCTAGACAGTTAAGAGGCCAATATAAGAGAGGTGATCACCAATACCCGACTATTATGCTTGAAGCCGTTGCTTCAAATGATTTGTGGATTTGGCATGCGTTTTTTGGTCCTCCCGGTTCAAACAACGCTATCAGTGTTTTGAATCAGTCTAAATTGTATCTTACAGAGCGAAATGGAACTGCGCCAAACAGTTCATTTTATGTAAATGGACGGCTTTACAAACGTGGATATTATCTTACCGATGGAATCTATCCTAAGTATTCAACGTTTGTTAAAGCATATTCATATCCCACTGACCTGAAGGAAAAGAGATTCAAGAAGTTACAAGAGTCTGCATGAAAGGATGTCGAACGAACTTTTGGTCGTCTTAAGGGAAAATGGATTATTCTCAGTCATCCTCTCCGGGCTATGTCCGTCGAAAAGATTCAAAAAATAGTTTATACGTGTATTATATTTAACAATATGGTTTTACAAGACGAAAAGAGGGCAATATCACCGGTTCATATAATGGATCAGCCGGTTGCTCCAGTTTATGACCTGAATGTACTACCGGAGTTACTCGACAAAGATATCCATCACCATCTCCGATATGATCTTACGGAGCATGTAGCGGCTCAAGACTTACCATACCTCGATGACTAGTGATTTCCTCTTTTTTTTTTTTTCTTCTAAGTATTATGTAATTTTCTTTTAATACTAACATGTGCGTTTAGTAACCTAATCAATACAAAGTTAATTACAAAAAAATGCAAAAAAAGAAAAAAAAACAAACAAAAATGTATATTACGTTTGTTAAGAGATGAGTACTAGTTTCAAGGTGCTACTCACACTTCTCTATTTTGTGGTTTAATCGCATTTCTTGAAAAAGAAAAGTGGCTAATGAGTATTAGTAGATATTAACGGTTTACAAAGATTGGATAATTAGTATCACTCAAGGTTTTAGGGATGTTTGGGGAAGCTTATCACCTTACCCAAACGTAGATCCAAATCTTTACACCAAAAAGTATATATATTAGGGGGTGTTTTATATTGCTTATCCGAAACTGCTTATCACTTAATAAGCACGCAGAAAAATGGCTTATTTGGTTATTTTTAAGGCTTATACACTAAAATAAGTAAATGTGAGGTCTTCATTTCAAACCTTACTAGGTAAAACATGTGGCTACGGAAAGGGTTTGTAAATAGCCAATACATAAACACCCACTTAATCGATCATATGCATGGTTTATTAGTACTAATTTAAAGATTACTACAAAGTTTAGGGTTTTCACGAACAAATAACCATTAAACAACAAAAACCCATAAATAAATAAGGACAAAAATACACCGTTGGTCCCTAAACTTTCCACAAACTGTCGCCATGACGCTTAACTTTTCAAAATCGTCGCCTAGCATCCAGAACATGGGAATTAAAGGCCGAATGCGTCCCTTGACCACTTTTCTCTTGGTCAACGCTTATGTTTTGGTATATTCGCAAGGGCATAATAGGCAAACTACATTTTTCACCACACTATGGTTAAATCAACCAAGAGTGATATTTTAGGGAGCAACTAAGAACTATGGTTTGTGGAACTTGAGCCTATCTTTTCTAATACGCTAGTTATAATTCGCGCGAAACCAATTAACCTACAAACCAAACACATTTACACACCATAATAACACACACCCTTATCCAGACACCCATTTCCAGAAGTCAAAGACCCAACTAAAATTCCAACATTACAATGTCTTTTGGAGACAATGTGATCACTGATATGGCAGATTATATCAGCAACATGCCAGATAACGTGACCACTAATATTATGAACCGATTGCCAATAGAAGATGCGGTAAGGACCGGTAGTTTAGCCAGAAGCTGGAGGTTTAAGTGGACTTTGCTGACCGATGTCATAGTTGATGAGGATTTGTTTTACTATTTAACAAATACCTGTGATGGGAGGCATATTACTAGGCTTTTACCTCAGCTTATTGGGCCAGTAAGAAGGTTTGTGTTTTCTGTAGAGGCTAAAACGCTATTTGGACACGATGACTTGCATTATGAAGACATTCATGACTGGCTTTTGTTTTTGGCTCGGGTCGGAGTTGAGGAGGTCACAATTCGAAACTGGTATGCTGAGCCAGTTACTTTGCCAACCCAACTTTACTATCGTCAAGAGTTGACATTTCTAAAACTTCATTGTTGCACATTTCCCACTATGACAAGTTTTAGGGGTTTTCCAAAGCTACTCAACTTAGAATTATGTAATGTCAATTTTCATAGTGGTACAGTTTGGGACTTAGTTGCTGGTTGTCCATTGCTTGAGTCTTTAAAATTGGATCGTTGTAGTACAAACGAAATGAGACTATGGGATATTGCAATTCTTAGGAATTTGAAGACGTTAACTTTGTTATTTGGCATTTGGAACCATCTTATGACAATAAAAACTTCTAATATCTTTCAGTTGTCAAATGTTCCTAAACTTGAGACCCTTACCATGGATTTTGAAGACTGTAATGTAAGACCTATTCTTCGCGTTTTCTACTTCAACTTACATAATGTTAAAGTAATTTCTAACATTGATGCAATGTTAGCTTTGAAATTAAAGAAAATTCGTCCTTTTATAGTTGTTGGAAGAAGGTACATCCTGGTTGAGTGTCCGTGTGGCCTCTCTATCCCTCAAGACTGTTGAGATATACGGGGTCGATTTTGGTAATAAGGCAATAGTTTCATTGATCGTTAAAATGATTCGTGGGTCTCCAAATATGCAAAGGCTAGTAACCAAGGTAAGTGGAATGCATATGTATGAAAGACATCCTATTAAATTCCAATGGTTGTGCATATGAATATTTCTCTCATTTTGTAAGCCTTATACACGTTTACTTATGTACCTTTGGAGATTGATTCATTTGATGTACCCATCAACAGAATGACCACGGGGCAACTTCAAACTATGGTGTTTCATTCTTTCCCTATAACAAAGAATGAAATAGCCATAATACAGTTGATACTTGCATGTTCTCCCTTACTAAAGAAAATTTATATCATTGACTGCACTTCACTGATGAGAATGAAAACATCAGGATGAACTGGGATTTGGCAAGGAGGCTGTTGGAACTCCCTCGAGCTTCCCCCACAGCCGGGGTAGATTTCTTTTACTGATTTTAGTTTATGTATGGGTTGAATACCCTAAGACAACTATTTTCGTTTAAGTATGTTGTTACTTACTTAGTTACCAAATGTAATGGCAAGTTTGACTTTAGGAAGTCAAACGTGCAAATGGTAAAGGTTATTTGGCATTTGCAATTTTGACAATGCCTATGTTGGTCACCAAATGTAATGGCAGTTTGACTTTAGGAAGTCAAACGTGCAAATGGTAAAGGTTATTTGGCATTTGCAATTTTCACAATGCCTATGTTGGTCACCAAATGTAATGGCAAGTTCGAATGTTTATATTTGTGTCTTTATGTTTAGTGATTTTAGTGATGAATATATTGTTTTAGAGTTTCATATGGGATCGGTAAGGATTTAATGGGGTGCAATTAATTAATTTCACAAATTACACCGTAGGTCCCTACGCTTGTACACTCAATGTAGCATGTTGTGAACACGTCACTACATTTTGGGCGGGAATTGAAACTACGTTGACGAAAATGTAGACACCCTTAGGGACCAAGTATGAAATAAAATTTGTTATTAAACCCCTTCACCGTCTCTTCACTGCGAAGGTATTAACTTTAGCACGTAACCCAATAAACCCATCAAAAAGCTTTTCCTCACATTTCCCCATGGAAGAAGATTTCCCAATGTTGAATGAACTCATGCAATTGGCCGATTCACCATGATTACATGATCCTATGAGCCTCTGGTTTGGTCAAGAGGCTGTTGAAGCAGGGTTTTTTAAAAACCTTATTCGTGCTGCTATTGATCATCTCAAGAGGATGATACCAAATCGTAGGGAGCTGATTCAGTAGAATGAAGCTTTGGGACCGCATGGCGTGGCGCTTGACAGTTTGGAGTCATTAAGGAAAACCCAAGTCATTGAAATCGACCTACTTGCAAGTTTGATCAAGGTGTATGGTCAAGCTGATGCTAATATTAGTATGCAGGAAGGTTTTGTTTAGAAAATGGCTGAAAATAATTAGTGTAATGGTGTCTTAATTTAGGGTATTTGCAGGGGTAGGTTAATTAGGTCTTTTGGGTTCTTGTTTTAGGCTTTTAATGTTCTTGTAGTCTAATTGCCATTTGCCATTATTATGCATATATAATTCTATGGTTTCTCAGTTAATCTTATTTGCTGTATCTTATTGTGTTTACTGTTGTTATGAGCAAAAACAAACACCCCTTTATGTCAGCAAATACAAACACAGTGGGGGGGGGGGGGGGGGAAGCAAAACCCAAACACCCCATCTTGGTTGATTAACTAGAGTGTAGTACATAGTTGGTACCTAAAGTCGTATGTCATGGTTGATTTAACCATAGTGTGGTGAAAATGTAGTTTGCCTATTATGCCCTTGCGAATATACCAAAACATAAATGTTGACCAAGACAAAAGTGGTCAAGGGACACATTCGGCCTCTAATTCTCATGTTTTGGACGCCAGGCGAAGATTTTGAAAAGTTAAGGGCTATAGCGACGGTTTGTGGAAAGTTCAGGGACCAACGGTGTATTTTTGTCATAAATAAATAAATAAAAAGATGGTTTAAAAAGCTCACCAAAAGTAGATAATAAAACATACCAACTTAATCGATCATATATATATATATATATATATATATATATATCATAAAATATCAACTTTATAAAATAAAAATAAGAAAATTAAAAAATATAAAATTAAAAAATAATAATAACCAAAAAAAAAAAAAAAAACACGCACAATCTTACACACCTGAAGTTCTCTAGAGTCAAAAGGAGAGTCATTTCTTTAAAAAGATCTCCATTATAAGCGGCAAACACTTTCAGGTCCTTCACCAAAATTTCAAGTGATGCAGCACCATTCTTCCTACAGATTAATCATAAGTATAAGATCCAAACGTCACAATTGAAAAAAGATCCCCTACAAACCATATCAAGACCAAAATATAAACTTGAAACGAAACAAAGCATTAAATGCTTTCGACCTTCTGCATGGATGGTTTATTATTTCTAATTTAAAGATTGCTACAACTTTTAGGGTTTTCACTCATATCAAGAACAAATAGCCATTAAACAAGAAATACCCAAAGAAAAAGAACACATGGTTAAAGAAACTCACCAAAAAACAGATAATAAATAAACTTTTTAATCAGAGCTCCAATGGTGATGGGATGTCATGTTACGCAACTCGTAAATTTTACACATAGTTTCACCGTTTCGCACACTCCCTCGGGTGTCAAACTTTTTTTTTCTCAGTAGGGCAGAAACCCTCATTCATATAATGAATGTGGGCAAAGTGTGAAAAAAAAGTTAATAGAAAAAATATTTGCTATTAAGATATCAGGACATGTGATAATTGTTTGTACCCCAACTAACCTTACGTACATATTTCTTTTGGCAAATGTTTTAAAAATGTATCATGCTTGACACTTTTTTTTTTTTTTTTTTTTTTTGTCGAGAACAATTTTTTTGCTTATACAGGTGCTTTTCTTTCAAACTCGGTCTTTTTGACATATTTTTGCGATATTTTGTGACATTTTTATCCCTCTTAGCTAATAGGATTGTTTTCCAAAGGGCAAATATGTTATAAAGTAGCTTAAGAAGGACGAATTTGAAAGAAAAGTACCCTTATAAGGAAAAAATTTTGTTCGATACCGAAAATAGTAAATGGTGTCAAGTATGATACCTTTATAAAACATTTTTTTCTTTCTTAAACATAGCTTTTAGGGTTATTGTGGAAAACTAGAAGGGGGGGGGGGGGGGGGGGGTTGAATAGTTTTACGTCTTTTTAATTTTATTATGAAAACTTAGTTTAGTTTTAAAACCTTGTTTACTTTTAAAACTTTGATTCGATCTTATATGAACTCAAATCTTGAACAATATGAACAACTATATCTATGTATGAACAATAATAATAATGTAAGCTAAATATGTGTAATCAACACTTGCATAATATAAACAATTGTAACTATATACGAGAGATAAGTAAGTAAACGTTTATTATGCGATCCTTAATTATATGTTGTATGAAAACTATACTTGATCGAAATGATCAATTATATGTATGTTATCTTTTTAGTTTAATTGTAAAGACTTTGTTTTGTGAATGAAACTTTTGTTTGATCTTTAAGTTAAATCAACACTAGCACTATATGAGCAACTATATATATATATATATATATATATATATATATATATATATATATATATATATATATATATACTTCTACGTCTACGAAAGTAATAACGATATAAGCAAGATAATAAGTAAGAGATGGAAAGATCAATCCGCGAGACAAAGCATTTATAGTGGTTCAGCTACAAGAACACCTTCCTTGCCCTACTCCACTCCCCGAGTCACCTACTCGAGAGTTTTCTTCACTATGTCAACAAGCTCCCTTATGTCGGAGAAAACCTTACACACCAATATACACACCACAACTTCGTCACAACTTATTCACACTTTCTACACAACTTCTTCACACTTAGTCACTACTTAATCACAACACTACTTCTTCACACCTATCTATCTTCACAACTATCTACTTCATAACAATCTTCTTCACAACTATCTACTACACAATCTCTCTATCTACACACCTTGCTAATCTATCTTCTATCAAGTATTCACAACTAGTTACACAAAGAAATAGATATAATGGATGATGCTCTAACAACTTGGATGTGGAGGTCACAACAAGTTATAATACTTCTTCTCTTGGTAGATTGAAGTATTCTTCTCTTGCACTTGAAAGGTTGAGGCTTGGATCACTTTGAAACAAAGATTAATGTATATATGATCAAAGGATTTTAGAGAATAGAAATTAGATCTAGAACATAAAGTTTTGGGGTGTAAAAGGTGAGAAAATTCTGTGAATTTAGGGGGCCGCCTTATGAATTTAGGGGGCCGCCTTATAAATTAAGGGGGCCGCCCCCTCCAGAACGTTGGAGTAGTTTGTCCTCTTGTGGGGAAGGTTTTTCTGGATAAAATTTTCCATTGTTGGTTGGAAATTTGAAATCATATATTTATAGTGAGTTAAACATATTCTTTTAATTCCAAAAATGTTTTATAAAAGATATCAAGTGTTTATGACATTTTATAAAAGTTCTAGTGCTTTTCAAAATTTTTCCTTTGATCATAGATTGCAATAAACACTTTGTTTATTCATACCTTAAGTGATTTGGATGTAAAGAGAATATTAGTCACTAAATACTTGTTTACGTCATAAATTTTAGTTCAATGGGGTTATGTTTTGTAATTATCAAAACATAGAGATATTGATAATATGTTAATAATGTTTTTAGGCATTATTTATGTCAACCGTTACATTTAGCAAAACCTATATATATATATATATATATATATATATATATATATATATATATATATATATATATATATACTAGATGTCGAAGCCCGCCCGATGGGCGGGCATGACTTATAATGATAATTTTGATGGTGTCCGTTAATGGAAAATTATTTTTATCAACGTCCATTTCATTTAATTTTGTTATGGTATTAGTTTACGTTTAAAGAATTTTAAGAGAAGGTGAGGTTGGCGTAAAAGTATTATTCTTTTGATGGTGTTAGTTAATGGGATATTATTTTTAAGGACGCCGATGGGCGAGCATTACTTATAATTATTCTTTTGATGGTATTAGTTACCGGAAAATAATTTGTAAGGAAGACAGACATGAGTTATAACTATCGTTGGATAGTTGCAAAGCCCGCCCGATGGGTGGCATGACTTATGAATATCGTTGATAAAAATAAGTTAATAAAAAAATAAGTTATAAACAAACCAATTTTTTTTTATCTAATTTAACAAAGAAAAGAAATAAACGGTAATCAAATATGATAGATAAAAAAGTTTCAAAATGGTACGCAAGAACAAAGTATCAAATCATAGCCCGCACGATGGCCGTTCAAGCC
Source organism: Artemisia argyi (assembly GCA_030686995.1). NCBI lineage: Eukaryota > Viridiplantae > Streptophyta > Magnoliopsida > Asterales > Asteraceae > Artemisia > Artemisia argyi. The sequence goes on along the minus strand of CM060694.1, from coordinate 166,675,379 downwards.
TTATGAATACCGTTAAAAACTTAAGTTAACGAAAAATAATGATGGCCCGATCAAATTGATGGCCCGTCGTTTTTAGCATATTGATATATTATGATTTAAGCAAGACTACAATACCTTAAGTGTAGGAAATTTGAAATGGAGAAGCATGAAGATACAATTTCACCAATTTATAAATCTACTTGGCTTCTGAAACAATAATATAGATGTCAATTTTTTTCTCCTAAAACAGTGATCGTAAATTTTTTTGTACATCCAAATTTATTTTTTTGGAACAGAGGAAGACTCTCTTGTTACCTGACTTGGCTAATCTTGTTGCATTCTATCATTCATCAAGTTGATAGGTTTTAATCTTTTAGAGGTATTTATTAACTTTTGGATAATTTTTGAGTTATTTTCATATACTTTTAGACCATAACAGATGAGCATCTAAATTGGGAGTTTGTGACATCAATGAGAGTTTATATGGATTGTATGATATTAACAATGCAGGAGGCTAGAACTATGCAAATTAACAAAGTGACGAAAAACCTTATGGTAGAAATGGGGAGAGTTTTAGATGAAGTAAAAGATAATATTATGACTAACATGGCTTATATTTATCCATGTATTGCACAAAATTGTTTGTCTGCATGAAAAGAAAAGACAATATATGCAAATTTGAAGTAACTAAAATTGCAATTTTAGTTTATTTGATTTAATGCTTATATTTTCTACAACAGATGTATTCTAGATGTATTCTAACTGGACGCGAACCTTCTAGTATTTGACTTTTACGATCCGTGATCACAATGTTAGGCATTACCTTCTCATACGGGTCGAAAACCAAAACACCTTCTCTTCCATAGCAGGCCTGCTACTGTTTTCCCGATTCTCTAAGTATCAAAAACTGTAAAAGGCAAATCCGAACATTTAAGGGGTGTTTCGTATTACATGTTTTCAGCTTATAATGAACCATATGAACGTAACTGAAAGTAGGTGATGAGAGATCAATATTAATGAGTTAATTTTAAGAATAACAGTTGTAAAATTGTAAGGTAACTAATTAAATAGGTACATTTGTAACATTCTAAGGTAACTAATTAAATAGGTAACATTGAAATTGACACTATCCAAAATTGACTTTTAGGCAATTGAAACTGAAGTCAAACCATTCAATATGTTTAAACTTGTCAATGATGCGTTAACATGGGTTTGGGGAATATTGTAAAGTTTGATGAGTATAACATGAAGTTAGATCAACGCAAGCTCGCTAGCCAACCCTTTTTAACCAAATCACTGACCGCCCCGTTTTTACCACAATGCCACTTATGAGTTATGCATACCTTTTTAACGGGTTTGCTTACTGGACTCTACAACAGTCGATACCCATTTTTCGCATTTGAGGTTTTCCTGGCTCTTACGCTTCTTTCAAGGTGAAAGCTGTAACACAATATAAAATGCCAATACCATTAATGACATTACCTGATGAAAAGGCCGATCGACCAATTCACCAAGGATTACTTTCACCAACCTGGATTGAACCTATGACTCAGACTTTATCTACATCTGTATACAAGCTAATATGATGTGTAACTCTTCGCTCTAATAATTTTACACGCTCACGTACATTTGGGTGTCCAGTTATGTTTTTATCAACTTTTCTTGTCGCATCATTACTTCTTCAAATGCAGAAAAATAAGCAATTCCAAACGTCCCCTTATTAACTAAACCCATTCATAAACATACTAATGACTTATATCTTTACAAACGAAAATTAAAAAATATAGGAATTTACTTGTTTGCGTTTGAGATGACGATGAAAGATTTGAACGTTAGCCTTTTAAGCTTCCTGCCACGTGACAGACTCCTGACCTTTTTTTTTCATTATTAGCTCTTGGTTATGCTGTCACTGTGCCTTCAGCCACATTCCCATAAGGTTCGGTTTATGTATGGATCTATGTGTCATAATAGCAAACATATACTAACAAATGAAATCATAATTAGAAGTTTTAAAAAGCAACTGATAATCTTAATCTTATTGATGATCTCAACATGGTCCTTAAATAGCCAACCTTTGAACTTCCACTCCTTCCATGGCACGAGCAGCTACGAATAAAATCATCAAGATATTAACTATGTGTTCAGGTAAAATTTTAATCCTCACTTTGATGGTAAGGGAATTTCCTGAAATACAACATACCATGTAAGAAATTTAATAAGCTAAAATAGGCTTCGATAAGCAATAATAGATATATAAAGTACTGGTATCTCGTATGAAAAAAAAATTATTTGTTACAGACCTACAAAATCTTCAAGAACTATTCCATTTAGGCCTTTTTTGTTAGTATAACAAATCTGTTTCCTGAAAGTGGGTTCACTTGCATCATTAATCATAGCTCTTTTGGTCATAAAAGAACGAAGATTATTAGCTAAGCTTTGGCCTTTTTTTTTCTTTAAAATGGTTTCACTCACATCATTAACAAAGTACCATGGTCATAACAGACCCTTGATAATCAACTGACCTAGATAAAGCATAATGATTCTTAATAAAACAATAAATGAATTTATAACTAACAGGGAAAAAAATCCTCTTCGATATCATAATGTTTCTCACATTTGGTTTCTCTCGCTGATCCTAACTTAAGCATCATAACGGAAACATGTCCTTCATGTTCCATCACCGAGAGTGTCCTCCATTAAGTTCTATTGTATTAAGTTTAGCAATAACTCATAGCAAGCATTTATGTATAATAAGAAAACGACTTATTTGGTGTTCGGGAAAGCATGAAGGCAGGTAACAAAGATCAACAAAACGACTTACTTGGTGTTCGTTAACATATCGTGCTGCTTCAAATCTTCCAGCATGTTGTTAGCTAGAACAAATTATATGTTAAAATAGAGTTATTAAGTTGTGAGCAAGAATACAAATAAATACCTCTTTGTGATCAAAAAAGCCAACTAATAGAAAAAAAGCCTTGAACCTCTGTCCAGATAGGTAGTAGGAATAGATTATGATTCTTAACTCTTAAACTTAAAGACAACTCATAGAAAGAAAGCCTTGAATATAACAATATTATGGAATAGGTTATGATTCTTAACTCTTAAATTTAAAGACAACTAATAGAGAAAAAAAAAAAAAAAAAAAAAAAAAAAAAAAAAAAAAAAACCTTGAACCTCTGTCCAGATAGGTAGGTCTGGAGAAGCCAACTAATGATGTATACTAAACCAATTTATAATTGAATACAGAGGACATATTAGACCAACAATCAGACAATTTTGGTTGTTGCGAGTCTATAAATCCAGATGTGTTGATCTGAACCAACTTGAGTCTACTGCATAGTTCATATACTCGATCTTAAAACAAAAATGACATTAATTAAACCTATCCGGTTGTAGTTTAGAAGATATAAGAACATACACTACAATTCATTGACTTTTAAAACAAAAATTACAAAGTCAGTTACTTAGGCAAATCTTGTGTAACCATATTTTGGAGAAAACTTGTCAGCTAGCATTCCTTTATGAGAGCTAACATTTGGGACGTATGCAGGTCATCTTCATGGATCTTTTCAGTAAGATGTGGTGAATTTGGGCCTTCACCAAAACCATTAACAGCTGATGCCGGATGTTTGCTTGAAGCAACTTTCTTCTTTTTAGAAGAAGTTTCAGGCGAAAAGTCAGGAGACCATTCAAGAATAACAAATACTGTAGATAACACAAAGAAATCTTAGGGCTTTGTGTTAAATCCCCCAACCCTGCAACCCTAAATAAAGCTTTAAAATTAAATTTAAAACATCATCTACCTCTCTCGAGATTGTTCTTATTTACTCTTGGAGCATATGCGATTTTATGGTAGTATGTACGCCTGAATCAATATGTGATTATGTTATAGTTCACTGGAACACATTGGCGCTGTTGCACAATACAAGAGGTGGCAAATGGGTAAGACAAGAAGGTTTGACAATGCAAACAGGTAACTTTGGATAAAACAGGTAGGATTAGGTCTGTCAATGTGACATATTTGAATCAATACAACTAAGATCTGACCTAAAACAGACTGAATGGATCATGATCTGGCCCATTATGTTGACCATGATCTGGTACATGATACCACTAATTTCAATAAATTGATCATGAACCGGCACATTGACAGGATGCTAGGTTGACCTAAAATCTTTCTAATTCAAGTTTTTATTTTATTTTACCTCTGCTTGACCTATTAGAGATTTAATATGACCCGAACCCGCCCATTCATAAGTGATCAGGTCAAGATTGCCACCTCTTAATTAAGTTGATGAGCGAAGCATACCAGTAAGTCTTTGCATCTGAATAAGCCGTGTTTCAAGTCTTGAAAGGACAATGGTTTGTTCAAAACCTTGTTTGCCATGAGCTGGTTCTACAAAATTAGCATCCATGACACCTAATTAATAGCAATAAGACAGAAACAAAAAAATAGCTATTTCAGAACCATTTTCTTCTAACATGTATTCACATAAAGACTCTAAACCTTCAGGAAAAAACATGACCTATGACTCCACGACCATCACTTCCTACAGAATTCCAGAATCTCCAGAATGGCTGTAAAAAAGAAGCAATCCTTTGTCACTTTCTATTTTGTCAAAGTCAAAGAAATGTTATGTAAGTGGTTGAGCAGGAGATATTGCAACAGGGAATTGATAACAAATATCCTAAAAATCCCTTGAAAAGTTAACGAACTTGGTAAGGTTCAAGTCCTTCGGCATTGACGGACCCGTGAATCACACCATACTCCATATCAGTCAATGTGCAAATGATGTCAATTAGTATGATAAATATTTTTCAGTGGTCACTATCAGATGCAAAGATAGGCCTACACAATCACATAACGTTTTGGCATTTCCATGAAACTTGAACAACTATCCGTTTCAAAGCCACGGTCGTCAAGCATCATCTGGTGCATCCTATGCTTGGTGTGGGTCCCACCGTTTGAGACAACGGACTTGGCTTCTCAAGCCTTGTTGTTTCCTTCAAGCACATTAAAAAGCATTAACTTTACAATTGAGAGTCTCACAGGGTTGGAAACAGAAGACCTTGATTCGTCATCTGTCACTTAAACTACAAATGCGGCTCGTATGTTGTGGGTCCATACCTCAACATTTAACACATTACACTTTTAGTGTGTGAGAACTGCACGAACTTCGAATAGTAATCCATTAACACATATAACTAATCACCTATAACTAAACAGTTCACTTACCTTGATTTGTAGTACCATCCCATCTGTTGCTAGCACATATGCAATCAGGGTTGTTTCCTGATATTTGATTACTATTTGTGTCAACATTAGGTTGCAGAGAAATGGGTGACTCACTCCCTATTGAAGTAACTTGTATTCATCACCATCGTAAAAAGCAAAGGGATTTTTTTGGGTCAATGGGGATGTTCACATGGTTGGGTAATGAAATAGGGATGATAACTTACTCAAGATTCTGGATGTAGATGATTCATCGTATCACGCGTTTTCTTATAGGGTCGCCCGATAAAATCGGATCATTCATTCTCTGAATGTTGCCAATGCAGTCCATTTGACCTTAGTAGTTTCATAACATGCATTCTAAAAAAAATAAAAATAAAATATACTTTAAAAAAGTTAAAAACAAACCTTGCCGTGTAGTAGTTTTATTCTCACCCCCCTGTTACACCTTTTGACATGTGATTTTATCTAACATTACAACAAAAGCTGATCATCCATCAACCAAGACTCGCCTGGAAGAATTGTGACAATGCACATGGCAGTTTTGATGCGCTATTTATAAATGGGTTGATTCAGGTAATGTTCTATAACCGATGGTTCAAATAGATGAAAATAGATATACAGCAAAATAAGAAAACGGGTCAAAAGATTTGAAAATAGATGGAGCACAGAAGTGTTTCTACGTAACCTAGAAATGTTTCTTGATAGTCCTTATAAATCAACATTACTATTTTTCTTAATATATAGTTTTGGGGACACCGGTCAATCCAACCCATTTTGTTCCAACATTTGGTTGCTTAAGACTTTCTATCTATGCAATAGTGTAGTACACTTTCAACTAACCTTGGTATCCATCTCCATCTTAACAGCATTGCTTCCTGTACCCGTAGCACCATTGTCACAGGGATTTTGCAATGATGTTTCGGAAGCAAAGAGTAAACTATATCATCCCTTGAGTTTCACTTGTGTGGTTAAACAACAAACTACACTTGACTGTTATATTGAATATGGATTTACATTAGAACTTAAATAGTAACAGTAGGAATGACACATTGACAAACCTTTTAGTATAGGCCATGATCTCATAGTAAAAAATGGAGAAGTTCAAAGCCAAGCCAAGTATGATAGGATTAGTAGGCGGAAGATCTGATTCAGCAATAGCAGTTGTAGCCTGAAACGTGATAAATAAGCCAACTAATTTAAATGATTAAAGATCAAAAAATATCTAAACAGTTCTAAAATTAAAATATGTGTCATCTACCAAAAATTCAAATCTCTTTTTGCTTCAACGTTGGAAAGTGTAGTAACCTGTATGGACAAATCTCAAGTATATCGATATATTTTATAGCTAGCAAAAGAAGCATATGTTTGTGATCATAGACATTCTAACCAACAGCTTCTTTATAACTACAACATACACCATAATACATTATATGAATAATACAGCTTATTATTATTATTATTATTATTATTATTATTATTATTATTATTATTATTATTATTATTATTATTATTATTATTATTAGCTTTATACTCAATTAACCACAATACAACTTCAAAAATTTCAAATTAAACGATTAATCATCAACAAAAATCGTACCTTTTTTATTGTTGGTGAACTACTAACCTTCAATAGATGTCCAATTTGAGTTGAAAAACCCTAATACATGAACATACAAAAAAAAGAAAGAAAAAAAAAAGAACCACAATATGGTACATGAAGTATTTGGCGTTTGTTCCATATGTAAAACAACCACATCAATTAGTTAATCATTTGGAGACTTATCATGTGAAATTCGGAATAAAAATCAGAACATGATACATCACCTTGATCAAACGAATATTAAACACGCAATAATTTTCTTCAACTACCCATCATCATGTATTTCCCCTTGCACCTGAAATTCACATGTAATCTGATTTGAGTGAAATTACAAACAATATTGTGTTGTAGGCTATGAATGATCCTCATGAACATCCCAAACAACGCCTGCACTAAAGTATAGTACCTTGGGACCCGCTGTATAGGCTGTGAACATTACCCAAAAAGCATAAAACTCTGCACATATGATAAACCACAAAGATGATCGATAGTATTTGTTATTTAAACAAACCTGTTGGAATCCAATGCATTGGATCGCAAAACATATGGCCATAACTTTGCGAGAATATTGTTTTTAGGGATACAGGACTAATAGGGTTTTGATAAACCGATGCTTAGGGTTCTTTTGTGAAAAAAGAAATATACGTATGTTTATATTAGGGTTTGCAGTGATCAATAATAAAAGGCCGTATATTCATTGTAAAGCTAAGCTATAATTAAGGAATGATATTGTTGGAGGTGTGATTAAGAGATTAAAGTTTGGTTTTGAAAATGTCTATCACAACTTCTGGCTTGCTCCATTGGTTGAAGCACTTGTTTATGGACTAAGAGACCTAGGTTCGATTCTTGTAAAGGGTAAATTTTTAAATTTAATTAATACCGAATTTTTATGTATCCGGATTTTAGTTGCTTAAAGAATGCTCAGGTAGCTTCATGCTTACATGGACATAACAATTACATGGCATTGAGGTGGCATTAATGAAGTCAAAATAAATTTAAAAAATTGCTTACATGGCGACAATATGATGACATGGCTGATGACATGGCTGATAATGAATTACTGGGCAATGAGGTGGCGTTTACGTGACATTATCTACGTGTAACGCCTCCTGTTATATATAATATATAGAGATAGAGATATATGGTAGGGATAGAATGAGAAGGGACTTAAAATGAGAAGGGTCGGAAGGATTGTGGGAGTGACATGTATCATCCCCATGCCACATCATCATGTGCATCACGGTTACTGCATCGTGATGCAGTAAAAATTTTGGCGGGGAAAAAAATTCCCGCCAAAATTTTTACTGCATCACGATGCAGTATATATTTTTTTACTTCATTATAGTTACTGCATCACGATGCAGTATAATTTTTTACTGCATCACGGTTACTGCATCACGATGCAGTAAAAATTTTGGCGGGAATTTTTTTTTGACAAAAAAGATTTTTTTTTTTTGCAAAAAAAAAATGGCGGGATTTTTTTTTTCACGGGGCGACACATGTCACTCCCACAATCCTTCCTACCCTTCTCATAATGTCCCATATATATATATATATATATATATATATATATATATATATATATATATATATATATATATATATATATATATATATATATATATATATGGTAGTGATAGAATGAGAAGGGCTTAAAATGAGAAGGGTGGGAAGAATTGTGGGAGTGACATGCGTCATCCCCATGCCACATCATTATGCACATGACGGTTACAGCATCGTGATGCGGTAAAAATTTTGGCGGGAAAAAAAATTTTCCCGCCAAAAATTTTACTGCATCACGATGCAGTAAATTTTTTTACTGCATTACGGTTACTGCATCACGATGCAGTATATTTTTTTTTACTTCATTATGGTTACTGCATCACGATGCCGTATAATTTTTTACTGCATCACGATTACTGCATCAAGATGCAGTAAAAATTTTGGCGGGAATTTTTTTTGAACAAAAAATTTTTTTTTGCCAAAAAAAAAAAAATGGCAGGATTTTTTGTTTTTTTTTCACGGGGCGACATATATCACTCACACAATCCTTTCTACCCTTCTCATTTTTAAAACCCCTTCTCATAATATCCCATGTATATATAACTGCATGTTTGAGATGCATCGACTTGAATTAGATGCATTTCTATTCATTTAAATGCATCACAATTAGTTTCGAAAGTGATTTTGAAGTGAAAACGATGAAAAGAAATACTAGCAACAAATTTGACCCGCAGAGGACGAAAAATACATAGGATTCGTATAACTTGAGGAAATGCATCTAATATATGTATATGCATATAATTTTTAGCTAGAAAATATATTATGATGCATCTAAAAGATTAGGGATGCATCTAATTCAAATAGATGCATGTTTAATGTGGAGTTATAGTTATTTCTCATCATTTTTATTTTAAGAATTCTTCTCATTTGATCCTTAGTTTATATATATATATATATATATATATATATATATATATATATATATATATATATATATATATATATATATATATATATATATATATATGTATATATATAGGTTGATTCATGAAAAAAGTTTATTTTGGTACAAAAGTGAGAAAAGTGTACAAATCACTCTCTCCCCTTCCCCCTCCATTTTTTTTCCCACAACTCAAGAGGCCTATTTGTTACTTTCTTTGTTTTTAGAGCATATTTTGTAAATTCACACCCTTTCTCCTTGGATCTTCTCCTTTATTTATTTATTATTTTTTTAGTTGTTTTTTTATTTTTACCCTCCTAAGTCGCTTTTTTTTTTTTTTTTTTTTTTTTTTTTTTTTTTTTTTTCCTACACATGAATTGTAACACAAGCATTAATTTAGATTAAACATTTTCTGTACGAATTTACTATTTAGCTGAACAAATTAGATATACAATTTGTTCTGTACAACAAAAAAGTCATCCCCATGGCTTTAAAAAAAGCACTATACTGAACATTTCTATACAAAATGACACACTTTAAACCGTCATATTCAAGTCCGTTGGATCGTCCATCTTCCCGACCTCTTTTCTTGACACCGGTTGCATGATCTTGGACCTTTTTTGTGCCTCTGCATATGCTTTTAAGACCTCTACAGCATTTAAACGAGCGAATGTCCACGGGCTGATCTTCACAGCTGTTGAGTTTGTGTTTTTTTATAAAGGATCATCCTTGAACCTGTTTTGACCCTTAACAAGAAAATATGTTTTAGGAACTAGTAAAAATCTATATATAATAGTCACGGAAAACAATGAGGTTATATGTTTGCAATCACAAAAAGTAGTATCCATCAAACATGATCTAGCATAAATGGGTCTCGGGTGATGATACAAAGTTCTTTATTTCCATATAAACTTTCAGGGTCTAAAAGCAAACCTGTCTGTTATTTAGCTCAATCCTATCGGAAAGCTTTAAAAACTTTAAAGCGAACTCTAGGGAATCAAAATGCAATGTTTGAGTAATATATGCTATCTCCACATGCATACTAGTAAACTGAGATAACAGCTATAAAGAATATGGGTCGAAAATAACCGTTCATTTGACCCCAATCCATTATGGCTGATAATGCTTAAATTGTGCATGTTTTTAGTAGCGTTATTCGTGTTTTTACATATGATATTTGGTTATTTTTATATGCTTTTATCACATAATCGTATCAAAGTATGTTTGCAAAGCATTTGTAGCCAAAAACAGGAAAAAGGAAGAAAAGTGAAAGACTTAAGAAAGAAAAGAAGGATTTGCAAATTTCAAGTCGAGATCCAATTCGTTCAAGCATTTCACATAGAAGAATCCAAGTTTTCATCACTCTAAAGTTCCTAGACAAGAAATAACCAAGTTTGGACAAAGAACGAAGAGCCAAGAGAAAGAACAAGATTTCGTTGTGAGACCAATCCATCCGATCGGACAAACATCTATCCGATCGGTTGGATGAAAATGTTCCATCCATCTGATCGGATGTGCCCCATATCCGATCGGATGGCAGCCTCGTAAAAAATTTTTGAACTTCATTCTACCCGATTCTAGGCCATTCTTTCTGGTATTCTAGGTCCTTCTATTCACCTTGGAGGCCAAGTTGCTGCATTAATGATCCTAGGCTTGATGAATAGTATAAATAGAGGCTTTGCAAGCATTTGTAGACACAATTCACACACAACTCAAGTTACAACAACTAATCAATCATCAAATAGTTCTCTACTAGTCTCAAAGTTCTCAAATTCGTCCATAAAAGTTCAGGAAACATTGGAGGTCCAAAAAGTCAAAATCCGGAGGTCAAACTCTTAAGAAGTCAACACAAATACTTAGGGAATCATTTCCTACTCAATTGTAATCAAATTCCAAACATTTGTAAGACTTTAATTATGATTTCTAATGTTCAATATTCTGAGTTTATGTTCATGTTTGCTATGAGTGGCTAGTAACTTTATGCATTTGCTTAGATTATGTTAAATACTTAATGATTAGCCTATGATTGTGATAACATGTTTTAATTCAATTTCAAGTCAATTCTAAAACCCAATTAGACTTAAGTTTCATAGTGACATTTGTTGAATCAAGTTTAACTAGTTGCTTGTAATTTCATTGGCCGAAAGAGTTGTTATTATTCAACTAGCTATAATCATTTGTCTATGAATGATTGTTTTTCACCATAATTATTCTTGATTAAACAAAGGAACTAAGGTATAATTGTAATGGGAATACTTTTTGTTAATCAAATCGGATTGGTTGTAAACGCTTAATTGGTCGAAAGTATAGTTGTTTATAATCAATTGTAACCTTTTTGTCTATGATCGGTTACCTTTTGTATTGACCATTTCTTAAGAAAATTCGATTAAACTAAAGATTATTTTTGTGTTTAAGGTTGTTAATCCGACTTTATAAACCTTGAATTGATCTTGAATTGATTGGTCCAAACCTAATGCTTGTTTTTATAAACTAAAATCTTGACGAATGTATAACTTGTAGAAACGATAGATTAGACACACCATCTGATTCTTATAACCAACATGTTAAAGAAAGTTATCACAATCATGCTTATCTTATGAGTAGTTAACTAGTCTAAGCAAGTGTACTTTTTAATCATTTGAATTATCTTATTATCATTATTGCTTGTGTTAGAGATTTAATTTTTAAACTTACACTTAGATTCACTCACAAATCCCTACGAATGATCCTGACTTACCATCCTCATCTTGCTATAACGGACGAGTCACTTGCTGGTATGTGTTATTTCTAGATTGGGTAATCGTGTTGATAAATTTAAAACTTGTACACACCGTGAGCACATCAAGTTTTTAGCGCCGTTGTCGGGGTTTTTGATTGTGTTTTCTATAAGTTTTAAAGTTCCATTTCTTTCCTTGTTAGTTCACTAAAAAAAAATCCGAGCCATCCATCCGATCGGACACCATTCAATCCGATCGGTCAAAGCTTTTTGTCTCATTCATCCGATCGGATATCAATCCAACCGGACGGATTAAACCTACCTGATTTTTCAAAACTGTTTTAATTCTTTGCTCGTTTGTTTCAAGATTTCCGAGATTCCCTCGGTAATTGTATGAACACTCGATCAACTGGAGTAGAACCAATTTCACCTCTTTCCAATCCCGTAAGTTTGATTCGTAGACCTAGAAGAAGAAGAACACCTTTTGTTCCACTGAACAATCGTGTACCAAGAGTACGAAATCCACCGTTTGATAATCTTTTTGAAGCTTTAGTTGTTTATAATCCATTCACCGATCAACCATTTCCCATGGCCGACGATCAACCCATGTGGGCCGCAAACCGAGCCGTAGTACCTACTCCTGGAGCTGCTATTGTTGCTGTGAATCTTGGTGAAAACTTCACTGTGAAGGGACACCATCTTTCTATGATCAAAGACCGTCAATTCGATGGCCGTTCGCGGGCCGATCCACACAAACACATTACCGAATTCATGGAAATTTGCGGCCTGTTCCGATATGGCGACACCGATGTCAGTGCCATCAAACTTAAACTTTTCCCATCATTACTCACTGGAGATGCCAAAGTGTGGTATAACGAATTAACCCCATGAACTATCAATACATGGGAGGAGATGAGGCAAGCTTTTGCAAGCCGATTCTTTCCACCTGCCATGTTTGATCGTCTCATGGGAGAAATACGTTGTTAGGAATACAAATATTCCTATAAAAGACTCGGTCACCTAAATGATGTAATAGCATTAAGATAGCTCGTAGTTAGTTTATTAGTTAGTTAGATATTTATTTAGATTAAGTAACACCGTGGAAGAAGGAGGGGTCTTTACCCACTGTATACCTGATCCACAGCCCGGGAGTGGGCGTTTATGTTGTAAGTATAAATACCCCTCTCCCACCAAGGGAGAGGGTTGAACCTTTCATTTGACAAGTAATCTAATCTTTCTATTTCTCTCATTCTCTCTAAAGGTTCCATCCTATTTCTTCTTCCTCTTCTAATTTAGCGCCACACTACCACCATGTACTTCATGTTTGTGACTTAGTGTTTATCCTTCATACGTGCTTTCACACAAAACCCCAATGAATCTCTTGTCGAAGCTTGGCTTCGTATGAAAGATTTACTTCGTAGTTGTCATGGGCATGGTTTTGGACGAGGAACCATTATCCAAATCTTCTACCATGGACTTGATGAAACATCTCAAGGAATTCTTGATGCTGGAGGAATTTTTCTTTATAAAACTTCCAACGAGGCATATCAATTACTCGAAGATCGAGTGCTCCTTAAACTCGATTGGTCAAAAGATTCCAAAACCAAACCCTTATGAAAAACCGTTGCTTTTGCCGAAAGTTCAGATTCCTTTAAGCTCATGGAGAAAATGGAAGCCTTAACTTCCAAAATCGACTCGCAATACAAAAATATCAAAGGAGAAATGAAAGAAATGCTAGAAGGTTGTAATAACTGAGGAGGAAATCAACTTCATCCGAATGTGATGACCAACCCATGGACAGACCCAAAGAAGGGGAAGCCAATTATGTCCAAGGAGGATACCGTGGAGGCGGTTATCGTTGTAATTATCACGGAAGAAATTCTGGAAATTGGCAACATCGCCAAAGGGATAACAACCGTGATTCCCAACCACGAGTAGACAATCCAACTCTACCAAACTCTGACAAAAAACCGGAAGAAACTGATTTTGAAAAAATGATGCGAGATTTCGTGACTGCTCAAAGATCCACCAATGAATTTGTTAAAACTCAATTTTTTAATCTCAAAACCAAAGTTGAGCAAGGTCAGAAAAATCATCAAGCTACTATCCAGGATCTTGAACAAAAATTTGGTAGACTTTCTGATCAATTTTCCGCTCGACCACCTGGAGCATTACCAAGCAAAACCCAATCCAACCCAAAGCCTTCTGGATCAAATGATAAAACTTATCCTCCACCACCTACTAGAAATGAGTGATGAGGCGAAAAATGATCCGTTTTTAGGGGGTCATTTAAGCCCGAATCTGAATTTATTTGATCAAATATTGCCCTAAATCGTTCCTTTTGTGATTTTAGGTACTTTGGGAGAGAAATCTGGAAAAGGAAGCAACTCGGGTGTTTTTGGAGCATAAAAGTGAAGAAAACGCCAAAGTCTTAATTTTCCTTGCTGGGAACAGTAGGTGACGGCGTCAAGAGTTGTTCCCTGACGGCGTCAAGAGCAAAATTCCATGACGATCCAGAAGAGATTTGACGGCGTCATGAAGGTAGGGCGTCAAGAGTAAAAGTCATGACGGCCTGGAAATGATTAAGTCTTGATGGCGTCAATTGTAGATCAAGGCAGTCCGAGAATAGTTTTGGCGGCGAGGTGACGGCGTCATAAAGCTTGTCTTAACGCCGTCAGACCTCTTTTCCTATATATAGTTTTCTAATTTTTCACATTTAAAGAGAGAAGTTTTGGAGAAACCCTAAGTACGATTTTGGTACGAATTTTATAGGTTTTCAAGGGTTCCAACCCCTTGATACCTTGCATGTGTAATCAAGATAAATGTTCTTTTAATTCAATCAATATGTCTATGTGTTGGTTGTCTATATCTTGTTCTTGTCTTAATTCCATCATGCTAGGCTAGATCTACCTTGTGTTTGCTTGGATCTAATGAAACCTAGATGTTAATTATGTATTGATTACTTGTTTATACTTGTTATGGATGAATGATTTATATGTTAGGCTTAAGAAAACTGGCAGATCTCCAATTGGTAACATGCTTGAACGTCTTAAGAAACATGAACCAACGCGCACTAGGTCTTTATTGGTTGTATTTAATGCATGAGCCACTGTTTACAATCCCTATAGTTGTGCTGGGCATGGTGTAGGAGGAGATAAGAGCTCATAGAATTGGGGAGTTATGTGTGCCACCCCATGAATGGTATTAAGGAATACGATCCGTCATCCATGCATTTATAACAAGTAATTAACGTGTAAAAGATGTCTAGGGAGTAGTGAAATCTAAGTAAACACATTTTCTCCAATTACTGCTCACAACTTTAGTATAATTTAGTTATTTTCATTTTTAGTATTTTATTTTGATTGCATCATAGTATTGGGTTAGTTGATTAGCAACTAATTCCGCCCAAATCCTTCAAACCCGAGAATTTTACTTGCTTTCCATAAAATATAAAAACGCAAAAATAATCATCTCTCACCTTTAGAACCAGTATTTAGGCTTTCTAATCCTAGCGACACTATTCCTAAGCTGAACGATCAATCCCCCGGTACTTGTCACTATACTATACTACAACGATCAGGTACATTGCCTGGTGGGGGTTGTAAGCTTCTCGAGATCCCTCGAGAGGTAAAGCCTGTTGCGATTCCCACGCATCAAGTTTTTGGTGCCGCAGCCCGGGGAATAGTTATTGTCTAGGTTAGAATTTCTTTTTATTAGGTCTACTTGCTAGATTCCTTTCTAGTAAGATTTTATTTTTACTTTTTTTAGTTTTCTTTAGTCTATCTTTTCTTTGTGTCTTTATTCGTAAAAACCTTTCCATTGACTCTTCCGTTCACCATTATGGAGAACGTGAATCCACCAAGTCCGACACTAGAGTTTTACCAGAAAAAATATAATTACACCAGTTTGGATATACCAAGATGGACGAATGAAATGAGGCGGACAGGATCTTATATTGATTTTATTGAGTACCTTGAGAAAAGAGGCCAAGTGCATAAGACTTTTAAAGAATTCACCTCAGGAGCTCCATCAACCCCTGAAAATGTCTCACTTAGTGAAACCTATGCACCATATGAGCCTTCACCTAGGATAGTTTCGTATGAGCCACCTAGCTGCATGTCATGGTTAGGCCCTACCATAATACAGGATGAACACATAGGTGACCTTGATGTGATGGAGGATGTAGCCGAACATGATCACATTGATCAAAAAGACCTAGGTTTTATGATCGATGATGATGAATCTCAAGAAACAGATGATGAATCTCTTGGGCAATTTGTATATAGCAGTCAGAATATTGAGGATGATCCTTATGATTCAGATATAGAAGTTGAGATGCCTAGAGAAGCACGTGAAATACTTGGGAAAATGTTAGGGTTAGATTATAATAAAACACATGTTGAGGATATAGGTGATCGTGACATAGGGAATGATGAAGTAAATAACATAAGCTCACTGAGTACCCCACAAGTCCTGCCATCATTTGAGGCACACATACCACCCGTAACTTACCCGGAAGAAGTAGAAGAGACTATAGGAACCCCAATAGAGGTAGAACCTTTGAACCAAACACAACTAGAGGATGTAGGTTTGAATACTTATAATGATAACCTTACTATTAGTTCTAGGGAAGTTCCTAGTTTTGATGAACCAGAGCCTCAACCAAAACTGTTACCTAATCTTCCATCCTTGGATGAAAATTTAGGAATTGAAATAGGTTCCGATCCACCCATCAAACCATATAGTCCGGGTAGTCTTAGGACAAAGGTAGTGGACTCTAAGCATTGTAGAGAGGAAGCTGACACAGTAGTGGAACATAACCTTACATGCTTACATCACCCATTCATGATTGATCACAAAACACATTATGGGTTTAAACCGGGTTTTTTAGGTCAAGATGGATCCCCAACTAGTAATCTCTTGAAGTTGATTGAAAATGATCCCTTTCTAGGAGAAAATCTTAATCCACCCATTAACCTGATTGAATTAGGTAAGGTTATGATGATAGGAGCACAGCCCTTTGAGCATATAATTCATCCACCACTCTTTTCTCACATGGCATACTTCCACACTAAGGGTGTGTATCGCTACTTCCACCCGCACTTAATCCAAAGTGTAGGGAAAACCTCCCTTCTTTCCGTTAAATAAGGGTAGAGTCAGGCTCGTGACTCGAACAAAAACAAGCGCTCCTTGGGAGGCAACCCATGTTTTGTGTGATTTTATTTTGTTTGTTTGTTATTTGCTTCCATATGCATGCTTTATTTTTACTGTTGGTAGATCATGTTTCTAAACTAAAAAGTGGAAATACTTTACTTTGTTGTTTTGGCCTAGTCTTAACTCCACCTAAAGGTATTTTTGCAAAAGATAAGTGTAAGGGGAAACCCCAAATATGTTTTCAAGAAACAAACCGATCATGACTCTCCATAATATTAAATGAACATGTATATTCGTATTTGTTAGAGTCAAATGCTTGTATTGAGTCATAATGAAGTTTTGCAGGATTTTCCAGGAAGTAGGACCAAGTTTTTCCAGAAATTTTCCTGAAACTTAACATAAGAATTTCTGCAGGTCACTTCTGACGGCGTCAAGAGATAACTCTTGACGGCGTCAAGTGTAAAAATCTGGAAATTTTACCAGTTTTGTTTTTCTAACGGAGTCTTATGGTTTTTGTGAATTATTAAGTTTTATAATCTCCAGGAGATCTGCAAACTTCATTCCACAAGCATTATATCTTATCTTGTTTTCTAGGATTTAGTAACTTATATAGGATGCCGCCGATTTTACGCGAGGTTGTCTTGTCTATTTTTTCAGGTTTTACAGGTTATGTATGACAAGAAGATGATTTATATTCTGGAAGGGAAGCTTTGATTGTTCATTTTCTTAGAGGAAAATTTAACCTGGCCACCCTATTATCCATACCGAGCGAATCAGGGGAGTATTTGATTTCATTCTTTTTACTTTTTAACTTTTACATTCTTTACTTGAACATTGGGGACAATGTTCATCTTAAGTGTAAGGGGAGGGTAAAAAGATGATACCTTACATATGCACTTTCGCTTGAGTTTGTTTTGTTTGATGGTAGATGTGTAATAAAACTATGAGAAATACTTGTTAGTGCAATTTTAGCGCCAAATTTAAAATTTTTTACAACATTTAGGAGTGAAAGTTTAGCCATAGCAAGCGTCTCATGGATAGGAGATTGTATGACTAGCACATAACCGTACTTTCAGAAAAATTTTCCACCCAAATATGTGAGGTTCGCCTTTAGATTTGATAGGAAAAGCATTTATTATTAGTGCTTATGAGTGTACCGGTAGCATTTAGATTCTAGAACTTGCGTTAGTGATGCATCCCGAGACCGCTAGTGAGACAACATTCGTGTAGTAGGATTTACTACATGATAAGAGGCATTAGGATCACCCTTGTGTTAAACCCGTATTATAATTACTTGACTATTTAAGTCATATTACTTGGCTAGTTAAGTCAACTAATTTTTCCCATATCCTTAGCGTTGTAGTCATTTTTAGTACACGAAACCCCTAGTACACCCCTCCGAGCCTATCTTTTCGTTTCTAACTTTAAGCATTTTACTTAAAGGAATAATTTGTCACACCCCACTTAAATGTACACCCAAATCGCCTTAGCCTTCCGTGTATGCGCTCATTTTTAGTGCATTATTGTTATTTGTTAAACCCTAAGTTAACTTTCTAATTCATTACATGGTTGCTAAGTCGAGTCATATCCTTGTACATATTGTTTTGGGATGATTGGGACTCATAGGTTAAGTACTTATTTTATGGAGTAATGGGGAAGAACATCATTTATTACCCCCATATGTACGTTGATCTTAAAAGTGCTCCAAGTGTTTTGATTCTCTTAATTCGAGTCAATAGATTAGTTTATTGTAAAGTATGTAAAGATTCAAGTGTAAGGGGAATATTCATTCCCTATGATGTATTATTTTGGATGGTAGGGTAAGAGTGTATGCAAAAAAAAAAAAAAAAAAAAAAAAAAAAAAAAAATCAAAAGAAAGAAAAAAAAATAGAAAAAAAAGAAAAAGAGAAAAAAACATACGGACTACCATCCCGTTTTTATTCTATGTTCATTTTATGTTTTTGTTATTTTTTCATTTATTAGCTTAAGTCGAGTCTAATCTTGGCTTAGCAACGCCATATTGTACATGTAATTAACCAAGAGTGTTAACTCGCCACCAGTAAAACTTCATTTATCTAACAAAACCGTGTATTTCATATCCCTACACCTAACGTTACAACCCTTTAAAAGACCTCTTTGATAGTTTATCCTAGGTGCTTACGCCATGTGGTGGAGGTTTGATCCTTTCCCAAGCCTATGGTAATCTATTTTGCTATGACAGGTAGTGAGAGATATCTTCCGTTTCCATATTGTAATTTACACTTTATTACACCCGAGAGATGTGAGTATCTAAACACTATTTGTGAGGTGCTTGTATATGACCTCCGTGCTTGTCTATTGGTCTTTAGTGGAACGATTATTTGTTGTAATTACTTTTATATTAGTGTTAAATGACCCCTAACTTGTCTTTTGAGTAGAATAAAAGCGCATTTGCTTGAGGACAAGCAAATCTCAAGTGTAAGGGTATATGATGAGGCGAAAAATGATCCGTTTTTAGGGGGTCATTTAAGCCCGAATCCGAATTTATTTGATCAAATATTGCCCTAAATCGTTCCTTTTGTGATTTTAGGTACTTTGGGAGAGATATCTGGAAAAGGAAGCAATTCGGACGTTTTTGGAGCATAAAAGTGAAGAAAACGCCAAAGTCTTAATTTTCCTTGCTGGGAACAGTAGGTGACGGCGTCAAGAGTAGTTCCCTGACGGCGTCAAGAGCAAAATTCCATGACGATCCAGAAGAGATTTGACGGCGTCATGAAGGTAGGGCGTCAAGAGTAAAAGTCATGACGGCCTGGAAATGATTAAGTCTTGACGGCGTCAAATGAAGATCAAGGCAGTCCGAGAATAGTTTTGGCGGCGAGGTGACGGCGTCACAAGGCTTGTCTTGACGCCGTCAGACCTCTTTTCCTATATATAGTTTTCTAATTTTTCACATTTAAAGAGAGAAGTTTTGGAGAAACCCTAAGTACGATTTTGGTACGAATTTTACAGGTTTTTCAAGGGTTCCAACCCCTTGATACCTTGCATGTGTAATCAAGATAAGTGTTCTTTTAATTCAATCAATATGTCTATGTGTTGGTTGTCTATATCTTGTTCTTGTCTTAATTCCATCATGCTAGGCTAGATCTATCTTGTGTTTGCTTGGATCTAATGAAACCTAGATGTTAATTATGTATTGATTACTTGTTTATACTTGTTATGGATGAATGATTTATATGTTAGGCTTAAGAAAACTGGCAGATCTCCAATTGGTAACATGCTTGAACGTCTTAAGAAACATGAACCAACGCGCACTAGGTCTTTATTGGTTGTATTTAATGCATGAGCCACTGTTTACAATCCCTATAGTTGTGCTGGGCATGGTGTAGGAGGAGATAAGAGCTCATAGAATTGGGGAGTTATGTGTGCCACCCCATGAATGGTATTAAGGAATACGATCCGTCATCCATGCATTTATAACAAGTAATTAACTTGTAAAAGATGTCTAGGGAGTAGTGAAATCTAAGTAAACACATTTTCTCCAATTACTGCTCACAACTTTAGTATAATTTAGTTATTTTCATTTTTAGTATTTTATTTTGATTGCATCTTAGTATTGAGTTAGTTGATTAGCAACTAATTCCGCCCAAATCCTTCAAACCCGAGAATTTTACTTGCTTTCCATAAAATATAAAAACACAAAAATAATCATCTCTCACCTTTAGAACCAGTATTTAGGCTTTCTAATCCTAGCGACACTATTCCTAAGCTGAACGATCAATCCCCCGGTACTTGTTACTATACTATACTACAACGATCAGGTACACTGCCTGGTGGGGGTTGTAAGCTTCTCGAGATCCCTCGAGAGGTAAAGCCTGTTACGATTCCCACGCATCAATGAGCATATCAATGTTGTATTCACGAGAAGTGGTCTTTCTTATGATCCACCACCCAACCCTAATGAAACTAAAATCATCGAAGATGATAGTGAAGATGAAGCTGAAGCAAGAAAGAAAGATATTTCTGAAACACCCACCAAAGAAACTGAACTAGTCAAAGCATACACACCAAAAATTCCATATCCACAAGCTTTTAGAAAAGAGAAAAAGGAGGAATGTTATAAGAAGTTTGTTGAAATGATCAAAGAAGTTAGACTCAATGTACCCCTCGTTGATGTTCTAGCTGGAATGCCCAGTTATGGGAAATTTTTGAAAGAACTTCTTAATAACAAAAACAAGTTGGAGCAGATATCTGCTACTTTTCTCAATGAAGAATGTTCAGCCATTGTTGAAAACAAAATTCCACAAAAACTCGGAGATCCCGAAAGCATTCTAATTTCATGCACATCAGGAAATAACATCACATGCGATGCTTTAGCCGATCTCGGTGAAAGTATCAAGTTGATGCCCTATTCGTTTTATTATAAACTTTCCATCAATACTTTGAAACCTACAAAGATGAGTATTCGATTAGCCAACCATACTTACCAATATCCTGTTGGGGTTGCCGAAAACATGCTTGTCCAAGTTGGTAAATTTGTTTTTCTTGTGGATTTTGTAATCTTAGAAATGGAGGAAGATAGAAAAGTACCCCTAATCTTAGGAAGACCTTTCCTAAACACCGCTGATGCTATAATCAAAGTCAAAGGTAAAGAACTCAATCTAGGAGTTGGAGAAGATAGAATTACCTTTCTAATCGACAAAGCAATGAAATATCCATATTCCAGTGATGACACTTGTTTTAACATTGATGTAATCGATGAAGTCACTGAAGAAGAATTGGATGCATTACTCGACGATTTTGATCCTTTCATCACCACTTCTGAGAAAATAAATGAAACGAATGTTGATAAAGAATTCGCTGAATTTATGGAAGTAAAATTCAAAGAAAAAGAAGAAGAAGAAGTTGAGGAAGGAGAAATAGTTGATGAGAATTTCGAAGAAATTACCATTAATGATCAAATGAGAATCAAAACATCTCTTCAAGAACCACCAACTATTCTTGAGTTTAAACCACTTCCCAAGAATTTTGAATATGCTTTTAGAAGAAAATTCACTTCTTCTTGTAGTCATATCTTCGTTGCTAAAAAATGATCAAAAAGAAAAACTCATTTCTGTTCTCAAGAAGCATAAACGCGCTTTTGCGTGGAAAACTTCTGACATCCCAGGAATTAGCCCTGATGATGAGGCGAAAAATGAACCACTTTTAGGGGGTCATTTAAGCCCGGAATTGAATTTATTTGATCAAATATTGCCCTAAATCGTTCCTTTTGTGATTTTAGGTACTTTGGGAGTGAATTCTGGAAAAGGAAGCAATTCGGACGTTTTTGGAGCATAAAAGTGAAGAAAATGGCAAAGTCTTAATTTTCCATGCTGAGAACAGTACCTGACGGCGTCAAGAGTAAAAACTATGACGACCCAGTGCAAACCTGACGGCGTCACAACAAGGGCGACAAGAGTTAATTTGGTGACGACCTGCATAAAGAGAATACATGACGGCGTCAGACCTCGATCTAGGCAGTCCGAGGAACTATTTGGCGGCGAGATGACGGCGTCAGACATTTGTTCTTGACGCCGTCACCTATCAAAATCTATATATAGTTTTCTATTTTTCATTCATAAAAGAGGAACTTGTGTGGAGAAAACTAGGGCCGAACTTTGTAAACCCTAGGTCATATTTTACAGTACTTTCAAGGGTTTTCATCCCTTGAATCCCTTCATGTTCTATTGAGATAAGTCTTCTCTTAATTCAATCAATATGTCTATGTGTTGGTTGATTATATCTTGTGCTTGTCTTGATTTTAACATGCTAGGCTAGATCTATCTTGTGTTTGCTTAGATCTAATGAAACCTAGATGTTAATTATGTGTTGATTACTTGTTTATGGTTGTATTGGATGAATGATTTCAATGTTAGGCTTAAGAAAACTGGTAGATCTCCATTGTGTAACATGCTTGAACGTCTTAGGAAACATGAACCGATGTGTACTAGGTTTTATTGGTTGTATTTAATGCATGAGAAAATTCTAGTGATCCCATGTTAGGAGCTTCTTAGCCGGCTCGACATAGGAGTGAAGTAGGCGCTCATAGGATTGGGGAAGTAAGTACGCCACCCCATGAATGGTATTAAGGAATACAATCCATCATCCACACAACTATAACAAGTAATTAACATGTAAAAGATGTTTAGGGAGTAGTGAAATCTAAGTGAACACAATTCTCCCACATAGTGCTCACAACTTTAGTTTAATTTAGTTTATTTTCATTTCTAGTATTTTATTTTGATTGCATCTTAGTATTGGGTTAGTTGACTAGCAACTAATTCCGCCCAACTCCTTCAAACCCGAGATTTTTAATTGCTTTTCATAAAAATATAAAAATACAAAAAGAATCATCCCTCATCTCTAGACCTAGTCTTTAGGTTTTCTAATCCTAGTGACACTATTCGTAGCTGAACGATCAATCCCCCGGTACTTGTCATTATACTATACTACATCGATCAGGTACACTGCCTGGTGGGGGTTGTAAGCTTCTCGAGATCCCTCGAGAGGTAAAGCCTGGTGCAATCCCTACGCATCAAGTTTTTGGCGTCGCAGCCTAGGGAATAGTTATTTTCTAGGTTAGAATATCTTTTTATTAGGTCTACTTGCTAGATTCCTTTCTAGTAAGATTTTATTTTTATTTTTAGGTTCTCTTTAGTCTATCTTATTTCTTCGTGTTTTTGTTCGTAACTCTTCACCATCCACCATTATGGCAACCGGCGAATTCTTTAACCTTAGGATCACTAGGAGTCGTAGTTCCGCTAGAGACCTTGTCTTGCCTTATGCAGAACCCGATAGAGAAATGCGTAGGTTAAGACGATCTCACTCAACACTTGAACCATCTAGCATAGCCATCGATTTTGATGCACCCCTTTCTGAAGAAAATTCGGAAAATCACCTTACAACCCCAAGCTCCCAACCCAGCAACAAGATGAGTACCCCTGCAACTCCCACTCCTAAGCGCCTTAAGGACTACTCCTCCCCAAACCCTCGTGGCTTCTCAAATGCCATTGTCTACCCAAACGAACACACCAATGAGGTATTGCATGCGAACGATGTTTGGCTTGTCCAAAGTGTGAGCAAGTTTTGTGGGTTAGATGATGATGACCCGATCCAACACATTAAGGACTTCTTGAAAATAGTAGACACCCTCCATACGGATGGGGCTACTAGAGACACGTCCCGATTACGATTCTTCCCTTTCACCCTTTATGAAAAAGCCCAAGAGTGGTATGATAAACTTCCTTCTGAATCTATTTTCACATGGGAACAACTCATATCCAAGTTCTATGAGAAGTTCTTTCCACCTGGAAAAACTTCAGTGTTTAGAGATAGGATCCTCCGTTTCCGAAAAGGGAAGGACGAACCCTTCCATAAATCGTGGATTAGATTCAAGGATTTAATAAGACAAGTTCCCCATCATGGCATCGAACTTTGGCTTTTGGTCCAAATATTCTACGACAATATCTCCTCAAATGATCGGAACGGAATCAACAATTCTAGAAAAGGGAGATTAGCCAATCTTAGTGCCGAAGAAGGATGGGATAGGATTGAAGAATATGCTCAAGACCAGGATGACACTTGGGATGAACCTGAGTCGACTGTTAGCATGTCTGAAATCACTTCAACATCTTCAGATCAGTTAAGAAAAAATCACAAAAGAATGGAATACATAGCTGGGTCGCAGTTACCTAAACAACTTTCAAATCCTTACTTGATCTGCGATTACTGTGGGGGACCGCATGAGGTAGAGGAATGCGGAGGAGAAACCACGACTGAACATGCATGCTTGTCAGGAGGTGACATCTATGCTGATCCCTCCCTTTTGCCTTTTTACCAAAATGACGATTACACCCTATGGGGAAATCTGGTAAAAAGAAAAGAAGGAGAGGAAGGTCCTGAATTCGAAATCAGGAGCACTTTTGAAGATGACCTTGGTCACTTCACTCAAGAAAAAGGCTTACAATTAAAAGGTCTTAATGAACTTGTTGATGAGCAGCAAAATGACATTGGAGAATGGTTCAACAAGCTTAACTCCGCCCTCGATAACCTTGAAATGCCATCAGTAAGCCAAAAAGACCCCATGCTCGCGATAACCACTCGAGATGGAACAACAACCAAGGACCCCCTTACCCGAGCTTGCCCCCATCACTCCCGATCCAAACAAGCCTCGCGAAGAGGAGGATGATGTGGGCAGCGAGGCTCCCAACCAACCCCCCTTGGCGACCCCTTCCCCATCAACCCCACTTAACCAACCTGTGAGAATCCCATTCCCATCCCGATTAAAAAACCAGAAAACTGAGAATGATAATAAAAGATTCCTGTCATATCTAAAAGACTCAGTAGTCACCATACCCCTCCTCGATGCTTGTTATCACATGCCGAAGTATAGCGCATACTTTAAAAAATTACTCGCTAACTGAAAGAAACTCGAGGGTCTTGTGACTCTGGGAGAAGAATGTTCGGTGGTGACCCATCGAGGGCTACCAAAAAAGGTAGACGGTCCAGGTAGCTTCACCTTGCCTTGCTCCATAGGATCTCTATCAATAAAGAATGCTCTTGCCGATTTGGGGGCAAGTATCAATCTCATGCCTCACTCTATCTTCCTTAAACTAGGATACTCTGGATTAAAGCCTACCCGTATGAACATCCAACTAGCCGATAGGTCAGTCAAATACCCCGTAGGGATATGCGAGAATGTGCTAGTCAAAGTTGGGAAATTCAAATTCCCGGTCGACTTCGTAATCTTAGTGATGGAGGAGGATGACTTGGTACCCATCATCTTAAGGAGACCATTTCTTGCTACCGCTCGTGCAGTCATTGATGTTCATGACGGCAAGTTAACCTTACGAGTAGGAACCGATAGCATAACCTTCAACATTAAGGACACTATGGATCTCTCTCTCGAAGCAGCTAACCGGCTCTATTTCATTGGAGAGGTCGATGAACTCACTGATGTCATTGATAGCTGTGTTGATGAATAAATCGAGGAAGGCTGGTTACGGGATGAGAGCTTTCTCCTTTTGTTAGAGGTGGAAAAGATGGAGGATGTTGGTGCAGTCTCCTTCTACCCTAAACAAGAGGCCACGGAGCATCTCGAACTCCGAAAACCCGAAAACAAGCTTAAGCCTTCTATTATAGAACCCCCTGAGCTAGATCTTAAGGAACTTCCTAACCATTTAGAGTATTCCTTCCTTCATGGAGAGGACCAACTGCCGGTAATCATAAACTCTTCAATCGGAAATGAACAAAAAGGTAAACTCTTAGAGGTCCTAAAGAAATATAAGGGAGTGCTTGCATGGAGTGTAGCCGACATTAAGGGGATTGACTCAACTTTTTGCACGCATAAGATTCTCATGGAAGAAGATTATAAACCTACCGTGCAACCCCAGAGGCGGGTGAACCCCAATATTAAGGAAGTGGTAAAGAAAGAAGTCATCAAACTTCTGGATGCAGGATTAATCTACCCGATCTCGAATAGCCCGTGGGTTAGTCCTGTACAGGTTGTACCTAAGAAGGGTGGAATGACTATAGTTAAGAACGACAAGGGTGAGATGGTACCCCAAAGAACAGTTACTGGATGGTGGGTATGCATCGATTATAAAAGCTCAACGATGCCACGAGGAAAGATCACTTTCCCCTACCATTCATTGACCAAATGTTAGAGAGATTATCTGGGCACGAGTACTATTGTTTCTTAGATGGATTCTCAGGATATTTTCAAATTCCCATAGCACCTGAGGACCAAGAAAAGACCAATTTTACTTGCCCTTATGGGACGTTCGCCTACAAAAGAATGCCTTTTGGGCTGTGTAATGCCCCCGCCACTTTTCAACGATGCATGACCGCAATCTTTCATGAGCTTATGAAAGACAGCATGGAAGTTTTCATGGATGAATTTTTGGTCTTCGGGAACTCCTTCGACCGCTGTCTTGCTAATCTAGAAAAGATGCTTAAACGCTGTGAGGAAACCAACTTGGTGTAAAACTGGGAAAAGTGTCATTTCATGGTGAAAGAAGGGATTGTGTTAGGGCATAAGATCTCATGGAATGGGATAGAGGTGTACCAAGCTAAAGTTGAAGCTATATCTAAGTTACCATATCCCACGACTGTTAAAGCAATACGTAGCTTCCTGGGGCACGCCGGGTTTTATCGGAGATTCATTAAAGACTTCTCCAAAATAGCTCGGCCAATGACTCAATTGCAAATGAAGGATGCTCCTTTCGATTTCTCCCAAGAATGTAAGGATGCATTCGATCTCTTAAAAAAGGAGCTCACACAAGCTCCAATCATGATTACACCCAACTGGGAGTTACCGTTTGAAATCATGTGTGACGCTAGCGATTTCGCTGTCGGGGCTGTATTGGGCTAACGGCGTGACAAGCTATTCCAACCTATTTACTACGCTAGCAAAACCATGAATCCCGCTCAAGAGAATTACTCTACCACCGAAAAAGAGTTGTTAGCCGTGGTGTTCGCATTTGACAAATTCCGGCAATATCTTGTCCTTTCGAAGACAGTCGTTTTCACTGATCACTCGGCTCATCGATATCTTTTTGCTAAGCAGGATGCTAAGCCACGATTAATTCGGTGGATCTTGTTGTTACAAGAATTTGATGTTGAGATTCGTGATAAGAGGGGGGCAGAAAATCTGGCTGCAGATCATCTATCTCGTCTTGAAAACCCCTTGGATGAGCACGATAGAAGTAAGATTCGGGATTCATTTCCTGACGAACAACTCATGTCATTGACTGATTCGGAGCCTTGGTACGCCGATTTTGCCAACTATCTCGCAAGTAGACTCGTTCCAGAACACCTGACTAGGTACGAAAGAAAAAGGTTCTTTTCTCAGTTAAAATACTACTTCTGGGATGAACCATTTCTATTCCGAAGGTGTCTTGACGAAATAATAAGACGTTTTGTTTCGGAGAGTGAGGCAGTGAAGATTATGAGGGAATGTCACTCTGGTCCCTCTGGAGGGCATCATGGGATAAGCACCACCGCCTGAAAGATTTTAGACGCGGGATTCTATTGGCCCACAATTTTCTGTGATGTCAAAGAAATGGTACAGGCATGTGATGCATGTCAATGGGCCGGGAACATATCGCATAGGGATGAAGCACCTCAGAATTTTATACAAGTATGTGAGGTCTTCGATGTTTGGGGAATTGATTTCATGGGACCCTTTCCATCTTCAGGAGGGAACGAATACATTTTAGTTGCCATCGATTATGTTTCAAAATGGGTAGAGGCACTAGCCCTTAGGACCAACGACGCCAGGGTGGTTATTCATTTCCTGAAAAAGCTTTTCGCTAGATTCGGGATTCCTAAAGCTCTCATCAGTGATCGGGGAACCCACTTTTGCAATGCGCAAATGGAAAAGGTCATGAGGAGATATGGGGTGTCCCATCGATTTTCCACCGCCTATCATCCACAAACCAATGGCGAGGTCGAAAATACAAACAGAGCTATTAAAAGAATACTAGAAAAAATGGTTTGTCAAAATAGAAAAGACTGGTCATTTAAACTCGACGAGGCCTTATGGGCATTCCGAACTGCCTACAAGATACCTATTGGAACGACCCCGTTTCGCATGGTGTATGGTAAGGCATGTCACTTGCCAGTGGAGTTAGAACATAAGGCTTATTGGGCGCTTAAGGCATGTAATTTAGACTATACAATTGCAGGAACCAATAGGTTCTTACAATTACACGAGCTTGATGAGCTTAGATTAGAAGCTTATGAGTCCTCCATTACATATAAAGAGAGGGCAAAAAGATGGCATGACCAAAGGATTAAGAAACCCAAGGAATTTTCAGAAGGGGACAAAGTCCTATTGTACAATTCTCAGTTAAGATTATTTCCAGGGAAACTCAAGTCTAGATGGTATGGACCATTTACGGTGAAAAGTTCCTCTAAAACTGGAGCCGTTGTGTTATTAGATGATGAAGGTAGAGAATTCACTGTTAACATACCACGTGTGAAACATTATCAAGAAAATAATAATGAAATGGTTAGTGAGGAGGATGTCACGTTTGACGATGAGGTCACGTAGAAACCCATAACCTTGAGTCTAGCTACAAGACTCGTAAATAAAGAAAAGCACTTCTTGGGAGGCAACCCATGTTTTGTGTGATTTTTATTTTTTTTTGTTTGTTATTTGCTTCCGTATGCATGCTTTATTTTTATTGTTGGTAGATCATGTTTCAAAACTAAAATAGTGAAAATACTTTACTTTGTTGTTTGGCCTAGTCTTAACTTCACCCAAAGGTATTTTTGCAAAAGATAAGTGTAAGGGGAAACCCCAAATATGTTTTTAAGAAACAAAACCGATCATGATTCTCCACAATATTAAGTGAACGTGTATATTCGTATTTGTTAGAGTCAAATGCTTGTATCGAGTCATAATGAGGTTTTGCAGGATTTTCTAGGAAGTAGGACCAAGTTTTTCCAGAAACTTAACATAAGAATTTCTGCAGGTCACTTCTGACGGCGTCACGAGTTTACTCTTGACGGCGTCACGTGTAAAAATCTGGAAATTTTACCAGTTTTGTTTTACTAACGGAGTCTTAAAGTTTTTGTTGAATTATTAGTTTTATAATCTCCAGGAAATCTGCAAACATCATTCCACAAGCATTATATCTTATTTTGTTTTCTAGGATTTATTAGCATATGTAGATTGCCTCCGATTTTATGCGAGGTTTCCTTGTCTGTTTTCTCAGGTTTTACAGGTTATGTATGACAAGAAGATGATTATTATTCTGGAAGGGAAGCTTTGATTGTTCATTTTCTTGGAGGAAGATCTAACCTGGCCACCTTATTATCCATACCGAGCGAATCAGGGGAGTATTTGATTTCATTCTTTTTACTCATTTCACTTTTACATTCTTTACTTGAACATTGGGGACAATGTTCATCCTAAGTGTAAGGGGAGGGTAAAATGATGATACCTTACAAATACACTTTCGCTTGAGTTTGTTTGTTTAATAGTAGATGTGTAATAAAACTATGAGAAATACTTGTTAGTGCAATTTTAGCGCCAAATTTAAAATTTTTTACAACATTTAGGAGTGAAACTTTAGCCATAGCAAGCGTCTCATGGATAGGAGATTGTATGACTAGCACAAAACCGTACTATTCAGAAAAATTTTCCACCCAAATATGTGAGGTTCGCCTTTAGATTTGATATGAAAAGCATTTACTATTAGTGCTTATGAGTGTACCGGTAGGATTTAGATTCTAGAACTTGCGTTAGTGATGCATCCTGAGACCGCTAGTGAGACTACATTCGTGTAGTAGGATTTACTACATGATAAGAGGCATTAGGATCACCCTTGTGTTAAACCCGTATCATAATTACTTGACCATTTAAGTTATATTACTTGGCTAGTTAAGTCAACTAATTTTTCCCACACCCTTAGCGTTGTACTCATTTTTAGTACACGAAACCCCTAGTACACCCCTCTGAGCCTATCTTTTCGTTTCTAACTTTAAGCATTTTACTTAAAGGAAGAATTTGTTACACCCCACTTAAATGTACACCCAAATCGCCTTAGCCTTCCGTGTATGCAGTCATCTTTAGTGCATTATTGTTATTTGTTTAACCCTAAGTTAATTATCTAATTGATTACATGGTTGCTAAGTCGAGTCATATCCTTGTACATATTGTTTTGGGACGATTGGTACTCATGGGTAAAGTACTTATTTTTTGGAGTAATGGGGAAGAACATAATATATTACCCCCATGTGTACGTTAATCTTAAAAGTACTCCAAGTGTTTTGATTTTCGTAATTCGAGTCATTAGATTAGTTTATTGTAAAGTATGTAAAAATTCAAGTGTAAAGGGAATGTACATTCCGTATGATGTATTATTTTGGATGGTAGGGTAAGAGTGTATGCAAAAAAAAAAAAAAAAAAAAAATCAAGAAAAAGAAAAAAAAAATAGAAAAAGAAAAGAGAAAAAACATACGGACTACCATCCCGTTTCATTCTATGTTTATTTTATATTTTTATTATTTTTCATTTATTAGCTTAAGTCGAGTCTAGTCTTGGCTTAGCAACGCCATATTGTACATGTAATTGACCAAGATTGTTAACTCGCCACCAGTAAAGACTGCCTATATCCAACAAAACCGTGTATTCCATATCCCTAAACCTAACGTTACAACCCTTTTAAAAGACCTCTTTGATAGTTTATCCTAGGTGCTTACGCCATGTGGTGGAGGTTTGATCTTTTCCCAAGCCTATGGTAATCTATTTTGTTATGACAGGTAGTGAGAGATATTTTCTGTTTCCATATTGTGATATTACTTTATTACACTCGAGAGATGTGAGTATCTAAACACTATTTGTGAGGTGCTAGTATATGACCTCCGTGCTTGTCTTTGGTCTTTAGTGGAACGATTATTTGTTGTAATTACTTTTATATTAGTGTTAAATGACCCCTAACTTGTATTTTGATTAGAATAAAAGCGCATTTGCTTGAGGACAAGCAAATCTCAAGTGTAAGGGTATGTGATGAGGCGAGAAATGAACCACTTTTAGGGGGTCATTTAAGCCCGGAATTAAATTTATTTGATCAATATTGCCCTAAATCGTTCCTTTTGTGATTTTAGGTACTCTGGGAGTGAATTATGGAAAAGGAAGCAATTCGGACGTTTTTGGAGCATAAAAGTGAAGAAAACGGCAAAATCTTAATTTTCCATGCTGAGAACAGTACCTGACGGCGTCAAGAGGAAGACCCTAACGGCGTCAAGAGTAAAAACCATGACGACCCAGTGCAAACCTGACGGCGTCACAACAAGGGCGTCAAGAGTTAATTTGGTGACGGCCTGCATAAGGAGAATACATGACGGCGTCAGATCCAGATCTAGGCAGTCCGAGGAACTATTTGGCAGTGAGATAGCGGCGTCAGACATTTGTTCTTGACGCCGTCACCTATCAAACTCTATATATAGTTTTCTATTTTTCATTCATAAAAGAGGAACTTGTGTGGAGAAAACTAGGGCCGAACTTTGTAAACCCTAGGTCATATTTTACAGTACTTTCAAGGGTTTTCATCCCTTGAATCCCTTCATGTTCTATTGAGATAAGTCTTCTCTTAATTCAATCAATATGTCTATGTGTTGGTTGATTATATCTTGTGCTTGTCTTGATTTTAACATGCTAGGCTAGATCTATCTTGTGTTTGCTTAGATCTAATGAAACCTAGATGTTAATTATGTGTTGATTACTTGTTTATGGTTGTATTGGATGAATGATTTCAATGTTAGGCTTAAGAAAACTGGCAGATCTCCATTGTGTAACATGCTTGAACGTCTTAGGAAACATGAACCGATGTGTACTAGGTTTTATTGGTTGTATTTAATGCATGAGCAAATTCTAGTGATCCCATGTTAGGAGCTTCTTAGCTGACTCGACATAGGAGTGAAGTAGGCGCTCATAGGATTGGGGAAGTAAGTACGCCACCCCATGAATGGTATTAAGGAATTCAATCCGTCATCCACGCAACTATAACAAGTAATTAACGTATAAAAGATGTCTAGGGAGTAGTGAAATCTAAGTGAACACAATTCTCCCACATATTGCTCACAACTTTAGTTTAATTTAGTTTATTTTCATTTTTAGTATTTTATTTTGATTGCATCTTAGTATTGGGTTAGTTGACTAGCAACTAATTCCGCCCAACTCCTTTAAACCCGAGATTTTTAATTGCTTTTCATAAAAATATAAAAATACAAAAAGAATCATCTCTCATCTCTAGACCTAGTCTTTAGGTTTTCTAATCCTAGTGACACTATTCCTAGTTGAACGATCAATCCCCCGGTACTTGTCATTATACTATACTACATCGATCAGGTACACTGCCTGGTGGGGGTTGTAAGCTTCTTGAGATCCCTCGAGAGGTAGAGCCTGGTGCAATCCCTACGCATCACCTGATTTTTGTAAACACAAAATCAACTTTGAAGAAGGTGCTAAGCCTGTTGTTGAAAGACAACGTCGACTCAATCTTAACATGAAAGAAGTTGTCAAGAAAGAAATCATTAAACTTCTTGATGCTGGAATCATATACCCCATTGAAGATAGTCCTTAGGTGAGTCATGTTCATTGTGTTCCCAAGAAATGAGGAATGACTGTAGTGACCAACGAACAGAATGAACTAGTTCCTACTAGAACAGTCACTGGATGGCGTGTATGTATTGATTACAGAAAGTTGAACAAAGCCACCAGAAAATATCATTTTCCTCTTCCCTTTATGGATCAAATGCTTGAAAGATTAGCAGGTAACAAGTACTTTTGTTTCCTTGATGGTTTTTCAGGATATTTCGAAATTCCCATTGATCCATTTGATCAAGAAAAGACAAATTCACATGTCCCTTTGGAACCTACGCTTATCGGCGTATGCCTTTTGGTCTTTGTAATGCACCTGCCACTTTTCAAAGGTGTATGATTGCTATATTCCAAGATATGCTTGAAACGTCTATGGAAGTTTTCATGGATGACTTTTCAGTATTTGGAGATTCATTTGAAGTTTGTCTTTCAAATCTAGACAAAATGCTCGAAAGATGTGAAACTGCACATCTTGTTCTCAATTGGGAGAAATGCCATTTCATGGTAACTGAAGGAATTGTGCTTGGGCACAAAATTTCAAGTTCAGGGATGGAGGTTGATAAAGCAAAAATTGATGTTATCACCAAATTACCACCTCCAACTAACGTTAAAGCCGTTAGAAGTTTCTTAGAACATGCCGATTTTTACCGTCGTTTTATCAAAGATTTTTCAAAAATATCTCATCCTATGACAAAACTTCTTGAAAAAGATTATGTTTTTGATTTCAATGCGGATTGCATTAAAGCTTTCGAAACACTAAAAAGTCAATTGACTAGTGCTATGATTATGGTTTCACCTGATTTGTCACTACCATTCGAGCTTATGTACGAGGAAAGCGATTTTGCTGTTGGAGCTATTTTAGGACAACGTGAAGGAAAACATTTCCGTCCTATATACTTCGTTAGCAAAACACTGAACAACACCCAACAAAACTATACAGTTACAGAGAAAGAATTATTAGCCGTAGTTTTTGCTTTCGACATATTCAGATCTTATCTCGTGCTTTCCAAGACAATCGTTTTCACCGATCATTCGGAGCTCAAATATCTGTTCACCAAACAAGATGCAAAGCCGCGTCTTATCCAATGGATTTTGCTACTTCAAGTATTCGATATCGAAATAAAAGATATGAAAGGAGCAGAAAATCTTGCTGCTGATCATTTGTCTTATCTTGAGAACCTAAATCTAGAAGAATTAAAGGAAGACGAAATCGATGATTATTTTCCCGAAGAAACTCTCATGAATATAGATAAAGTCGATGAAGAGGAAATGCCATGGTTTGCAGATTTTGCAAATTATTTCGTTGGAAATATTCTCAAGAAAGGTTTAACTCATGCCCAACGAAGTAAATTCTTTGCGGATTTAAAAAACTATTATTGGGAATAACCTTTTCTTTTTAAAATGTGTCCCGATGGGATGATTCGAAGATGTGTTTCTGGAGCAGAAACAAGAAAAATTCTTGATGAATGCCATCATGGCCCAACCAGAGGACATTATGGTCCTGCAACCACAGCTAAAAAAGTTTTTAATGCTGGATTCTATTGGCCAACTATTTTCAAAGAAGTTCATACTCTTGTTCAAAACTGCGATGCATGCCAAAAATCCGGTAGTCTTTCTTGTAGAGATGAAATACCTCAAAAGAGCATTCAAGTCTGCGAAATATTCGATATTTGGGGAGTTTATTTTATGGGACCATTTCCTAAATCTCAAAAATACGAATACATTCTCGTTTCGATCGATTATGTTTCTAAATGGGCTAAAGCTGAAGCCTTACCCACTAACGATGCACGAGTTGTTGTCAATTTTCTCAAAAAGCTTTTTGCTCGTTATGGAATCCCTAAAGCTTTAATAAGTGATAGAGGAACCCATTTCTGTAATAAGCAAATGGAGAAAATCATGAAACGCTATGGAGTTCATCATCGTTTTGCTACGGCATATCATCCACAAACTAGTGGACAAATCGAAAACACTAATAGAGCATTGAAAAGAACACTCGAAAAAACGGTTAAAGACAATCCTTTCGTTTGGTTGAGGAAACTCGATTGCGTTCTATGGGATTTTCGTACGGCTTACAAAACTCCAATTGGCACAACACCATACAGACTTTTGTATGGAAAAACATGTCATTTGCTGTTTGAAATCGAACATCGCGCTTACTGGGCATTACAAAGTTGTAATCCCGATCTCAAAATAGCTGGAGAGAAAATATTTTTGCAATTGCATGAAGTCGATGAATTGAGGCTTCAAGCTTATGAAAACTCCAAGCTATACAAAGCTAGAACCAAAGCTTATCATGACAGAAAGCTTAGAATTAGAAAAGAATTCAAAGCTGGAGATAAAGTTCTGCTTTTCAATATGAAATACAAGTTCAAAGCTCCTAAGCTCAAACCCAAATGGATGGGACCGTATATAGTGAAACATGGATTTTCATCCGGATATGTTGAACTTTATGACAAGCATGGTGGAAGTTTTACTGTAAATGGTCACCGCATTAAATTGTATTATGATAAGGAGCAAATGAGCAAAATATCTATTGAATATTCATCCGAATCTGAATACGAAGCTATCACATTCATGGCACCTTTTCCAAATACTTACAAGGAAATGACGCCATGGGCACATGACAAAGGTTTTATCTATGATGCTTTTCCTAGAACATGGGAAAAAGTTACATTGGAAGATATAGATGAAAATGGAGAAGGAATTGTGATAGGAAACGTGTTGTACGTACCAAAATATCTTAAAAAAGAAAATCCAAACCGCATCAACGTAGTTCTTGCGAAGTTTGAGTCAGGCTGATGACTCGTTAATAAAACAAGCGCTTCTCGGGAGGTAACCCATGTGTTTGATATTTTTCATTCTAAGTTTATTTTCAGTGATTACACCCCAAAGTTTAAACCACTTGGTTGAACTTAAGTGTGGGGGTGTTTCACTAATTTTTAATAAAACATATGGTATTTTGTTTGTTTGTTTTATGATTGCTACAGGAACTGATGAAGAAACTTGGACACTTGGAATAAAGAATAACAAAGGAAAATATGGCTCGTTTTCTTATTTCTCTATTTTCATGCTTTGAAGTTCGTTTATCACATTGAAGACAATGCTTAACTTAAGTGTGGGGGTGAATAGGTAAATAAGAATAATCCGTAAATTTCGAGCTTAATTTTAAATTTTGTTGCCCTTATGACCTAGTTATTTGTAATTTCTAGGATTGAATTTATTTGAATAATTGGATCTATCCACTGGTATAAACAGTAATTTTTGAAAATTTGAGATGTGTCCCAATTAATATTGCAATCCGTTCATCGATAACATTAGCTATCACATGTTTAACCCTTTCCACTAAATCGTGAGGATTTGAGCATGTTTCTTATATAGCATACATTCTTTTATGCTTAAATATTTTGTTAAGAGTGTGCCGGTGATTTTATTTATTCTAGAACTTGTGCTTGTAAATCATTTCGAAACCGTCGTGAGATCACATTTATTGTGTTATATAAGTATACATATGATAAGAGGCAATCTTAGGATTTAACCCAAATAGCCTTCCATATTGATTTTTAGCTAGTTTCATTGACTAGTTTACCACCAATATAACCTTTTTGTTAGCGTTCAATTTTAACGCTAGATACCCCTAGTTACACCTTCTAAGCCAATCTTTTCTTTTGATTAAATCCAGAAAAATACAAAAAGATTTTACACTTTTTAGCCGAGCCTTACCCTTAGTCAAGTCTTAGTTGATTGCTAGCTATATGGCAAGATGGATGTTATGTGGGAAATCATGAAGCATAAAGAAAGTAGTAATTCCGGAAGTAGTGATCAAAGCAAAGCAAAGAATAAATCATCAAATTAGAATGGTGACAAGTGATTCTGAGTTTATGTTAAAAAAAAGTGTATATATCAAATAAAGTAGCCAATGAGCTATAGTATAAAGTTATTGTTCGATCAAGCATGGAGTTTTTGAAGATTACATGATAGTTGTTCGAGATAGCTAGCAACATTTGGATTGTAGACTTTGACTGTTTTGTATATTCTTTTAAACCATTTCCACTCTCTAAACTTATCCCATGTCTTATCCCTACCTTTTGGCTTTATGAAATTATCAAGTGTATGGCATGTAGTGACCATCCGATTTCTTGTGGAATTAGACAACGCGCCAGTAATCTAAGGTTATCCTTAGTGACCATCCTTTGTTTGGTAATGCAAGAATTCGCGCCAGTGATCTATTGTGTCTTACACAAGGTAGTTGGACATAAGTCCTTTTTACCCTTTTTAGCCTTAAACCCGAATAAAAGCCCTCTTTGATATGAATACTTGGTGCTTATGCCTTGTCGGTGTAGTTATGTTTCTTGTACAAGCTTATGGTAATATTTAAGTCATGACTGAGCAATGAGTGTGATTTCTCTTATATAATCCACCACTACAAATAAATGAGTGTTTAGAGTGAATTATATTTTATTCCTTTTTCGTGAGGTGATTAGTAATGTTTATCTAGCAAAAAAATAATTTGGGTATTGACAAACATCTCAATGCTTCAACCATTAAAGCTTAAAATGATGAATCTAACTTGTACTTGTACTTGGAAGATTTGCATCACATTTTTCCTAAACATCTTTGAAGTACCATGTGGATAATATTTTGTTTCTAGATTTGCTTGAGGGCAAGCAAAGTTTAAGTGTGGGAGATTTGATAACGCTCAAATTGTGCATGTTTTTAGTAGCGTTATTCGTGTTTTTAGGTATGATATTTCGTTATTTTTATATGCTTTTGTCACATAATCGTATCAAAGTATGTTTCCAAAGCATTTGTAGCCAAAAACAGGAAAAAGGAAGAAAAGTGAAAGACTTAAGAAAGAAAAGAAGGATTTGTAAATTTCAAGTCGAGATCCATTTCATTCAAGCATTTCACATAGAAGACTTAAGAAAGAAAAGAAGGATTTACACTTAGATTCACTCACAAATCCCTGTGAACGATCCCGACTTACCTTCCTCATCTTGCTATAATGGACGAGTCACTTGCTCGTATGTGTTATTTCTAGATCCGGTAATCGTGTTTATAAATTTAAAACTTGTACACACCGTGAGCACATCAATGGCCCGCATTAAAAACTACCTTGTTTAGCCCGACACTATATTAATAGCTATAATAAACATTACTTGATACCCAATCGGCCCATTTTGCCCCTAAAAATAAAGGTGAAAGCTGATAAAAGATAGTACCTCAACACGTGGCCTTTTTATTGCAGAACATTGAGTTAAATCAGATGGATAGATGTCATGGTTTTCCAATGAAGGGGTTGTTTGGGTGCCTAAATTATTGGCAAATAGGTTTTATATAATTGTGGAAAGATAGATATGACTAAAATAACATGGGCTAGTGACTTAAACAGTAAATTAAAATACATTTCAGTATCACTCCAACTTCATTCTATGATTTGTGATTTATTACTGTGAATGTAAACAAATTCATCAGAATCAAACATAGTTTGAGCAGAAAGTAATGATCTATCCATATTTCTAGGTAAAAGCTGGCGTACTTACCAATACATTACACAGTCTTCTTTCTAACACTGGCTTGATTCAAACTTACGATATCAGGACATTCACACTTTATGTCAGTCTTCATTGCCTGCAAACCAGAAAAAGATTCACATAAGATGATCGTGATGAATCCATGTTGTGTCATGATTTTGTAGATCGTTACATCGAGAAGAAATAATTTTCAAAGGCCAATTATAAATCTCTGATAAGATATACACTACAGAATCATGACAATATTAATTTTCAAAGGCCTTTAGGAGCTACAAATAGATGTGCAACAATGCACTACCTTATTTTGTGCTCCCACCATTGTGACTCTTGAGTCACCAAGAAGTTTTAAAAGTCCGGAACAAATGTCACATAATAAAGTCCGGAACATAGGAGACCTTCTTCCGTTGGTATTTTCAGGACACTAGTCTACGGTCTTTGCAAGCAATGTGGATATTCATTATACAATGTCTGTTTTCTATAATCAGTCCCATTTAAATATCAAACTTACAGGGTCTACTCATAACATTAAAATTCAACATTGATCATGTTGTTCAGCAATATTGCACAAAAAGGGTTATATCTAACAAATCTATACATGTCATTTGTAATAGAAAGGTAGCAAAAACTATCCAAAATAAAGTTTGAGCCAATTAAAGACCCAACATTGAACAATATTCCAATTAGCTATGGTCGTGCTTTTGCAATTGAGAAGTTAAATTAATCTCATCTAATGTAGCATTCAAAATGAAGTTGTGACCTCGGCACTCAGAATAAGTCTGCTAAAATAAAAGTAAAATCATAGTAAGACTAGCAGCATTGCAAGGATAAAGGCGCGAGGTACTGGTTTTTGACATTGATTTTTTTAAATAGAGGTACATTTATGTGTGCATTAAAATATAATCTGATGTCCAGTACTTTAGTCAACCAAAAGCATCGCACCTCTATAAAAGGCATAAAATCAATTATTGATGACTTTGCGGATAGCATTTTCAACGATGCAATGAACATGCAAATGGATGCACTAAACATACACATTGATGCCTTAATATGTTCGACGATGCACTAATCATACTCACTGATGCCGTAATATGTCAAGCGATGCAATAATCATACAAACATATGTTTTAAGCGCTTAGATAAACCTCATTTGGGTCCGTAAGATCCTAATTCACTAGCATCAAAGTAATTATACGCAGTGTAGTCATTAGAGTAACGAAATAACAAACTAGACTCCAATATTTATACAGATCACATCACGTTATCAAACAAACATAATATATCATCTCTAGTCAATAAATAAACATATATAAACTTACATATAATCGAGGACCCGATGGAACTGATGATTTTGAGGTGGTCAATGGTGGGTCCCTACGAAACTCCTTAACCATAGCAGCAAGAGCCTCCGGGTTCAAACCGAGGTCACAAAGTGCAGCGAGTACAGAAATGGTGTGTTTATCCAACCCTGTTCCTATTAGACATCAGGAAAACTAACTCAAAGGATTCCTTAGCAATTCGTGCAGCATCTTGATCCATGAATTAAACCTAAAACCTACAAAAATAGCTGCTAAAATTTGGACCAATTTAATGGGTGTTTGGCATTGAGTTTGGAAAGTAATAGATGCCCTATTATCTACCTTTTCGATGCACCAATTGACGAGGAAGGGCGCCTAGAAGATGCAGTGTATAGTACTTATTGCTTGTTACTTTCACATTAATTTTTTCTAGAAGTGGCATTTTGACTCATTTACTGATGTACTCAGTAATCAATTAGCAACATATTGAAGATTTGAGAAGTCATTGTATATACATTTTGAGCTGTAGTTTTGACCTTGTGCATAAAAGCTATAATAAAAAAGATCAAACATTAGTTTTTATAATTTTTTATGTTCAGTCTCAATTAAATTCATACTCAATTTATATAGACCATTGATTGTATCACAATAAATACAACTACAACCCGACCCAGTTAGATTTATACTCAAAATTTTATGTTCCAGCTATACAATATAGTTGTGACTATGGGCATTCAAACTGTACCGAATTAGATCTAACATGAGCATAACTAATGCAATACAGTTGATCCAAAAGAGTGGTTGTTTCTTATGCTTGAATTACTGGCCTTGTGTCTATCGGCTGTGCAGGTGCAACTTAATCAATAACGAAAAAAACAGCAGCGGTGTATAAATTACATACCTCAATTGTGCAGGTATAGCTACACCAACAGTGACTGATGTGGTTGATGAGGGTGGATCAGTTAGAGCCAATACTTCTGGTTTCTTAAAGCACCAGTCATCAAATCATCAAGTAAATGCCCACCTTTGAGCCCCTTTTCTAGCTGCTTCCATAGGTCTGACACAACACCTTCGGTTGAAAAGATTTTAAAGCCAACATGATCCTTGGCTCCACCTTCAGAAACAACGTAGATGGTCTTTGCATCTGCAATTCTACATTTTACTGAGCTCGACTTAAGAAGACCAACAAATGGAGGAGTGCAACCCCTGATCAATACTTTAACCCATAATTCATTATCTTTGCACAATGAGCCCAAAACAGTAGCATCATGCATCTTTACTCCAAGTAACCTAACTGAATGAGAGATACCAATACTGGAACTGCATGAGAATGAATCAACTAACAGAAGCATTACGAAAATGCAAAGAGGTTATGATTCATTATATATTAAAGAGTGGCAACATGGGAATGTTGGGTAATGGGTCAAAATGAGTAACATTTGGTACATGTAAAATGGATGCACTAAAGTACCTCAAACGGATGCATCATCGGTT
This sequence comes from Artemisia argyi, assembly GCA_030686995.1. Classification (NCBI taxonomy): domain Eukaryota; kingdom Viridiplantae; phylum Streptophyta; class Magnoliopsida; order Asterales; family Asteraceae; genus Artemisia; species Artemisia argyi. Next base: position 166,633,805 of record CM060694.1, on the reverse strand, counting down.
TCGAGTCATCTGTCCCCAAATTTGATTTTTCTGGTACAGACGGGCCTCAGCCTCTTCCAACGCATAGCACGAAACTCAAGATTTAGCTTCAAGAAATTTCAAAAACAGAAGTTAAAAGAGATCAGGGTAAACAATTAAGACATCTTTAAAACTTACTTTTATCAACTTCGGCTTCTTACAAAGTCTATCAAAGTTAGGATAGGGGTGCAGATCAATGTTTGGGTATAGGGCTAATAAAATATTGGCCTCGGCTTCCTACATACCAGTTGCACGAGACGTCAGATTCTCTAATATTTCTTTCCAATATACTAAATACGGAGTAGTATTACATGCTTACCACTAATTCGCCATATGCCCAATCCCTTTTAGAAATCTAATGGATATTTCTCACAATGCTATCCACCGGCATCTTAAGAGATATTAATCTAATAGAAGGAATAGCAGCTATAGAAGGACCATTAGTAGATACTCCTGGTTCAGAAGAATCCTTCCGCCAGTTACGCACCTACAATAAATCCAATTTTTAAGAATTATGTAATGCTTAGATCATCAGTGAGTATGATTAATCAAATTCAACCTGATGCACTGATGCTCTAAGCATTACATAATTCTAAAAAATTGGATTTATTGTAGGTGCGTAACTGGCGGAAGGATTCTTCTGAACCAGGAGTATCTACTAATGGTCCTTCTATAGCTGCTATTCCTTCTATTAGATTAATATCTCTTAAGATGCCGGTGGATAGCATTGTGAGAAATATCCATTAGATTTCTAAAAGGGATTGGGCATATGGCGAATTAGTGGTAAGCATGTAATACTACTCCGTATTTAGTATATTGGACAGAAATATTAGAGAATCTGACGTCTCGTGCAACTGGAATGTAGGAAGCGGAGGCCAATATTTTATTAGCCCTATACCCAAAGATTGATCTGCACCCCTATCCTAACTTTGACAGACTTTGTAAGAAGCCAAAGATGATAAAAGCAAGTTTTAAAGGGGTCTTAATTGTTTACCCTGTTCTCTTTTAACTTCTGTTTTTGAAATTTCTTGCAGCTAAATCTTGAGTTTCGTGCTATGCGTTGGAAGAGGCTGAGGCAGAGGTCTGTACCAGAAAAATCAAATTTGGGGACGGATGACTCGAAACCGATGATGCATCTGTTTGAGGTACTTTAGTGCATCCATTTGACATGTACCAAATGTTACTCATTTTGACCCATTACCCAACATTCCCATGTTGCCACTCTTTAATATATAATGAATCATAACCTCTTTGCATTTTCGTAATGCTTCTGTTAGTTGACTCATTCTCATGCAGTTCCAGTATTGGTATCTCTCATTCAGTTAGGTTACTTGGAGTAAAGATGCATGATGCTACTGTTTTGGGCTCATTGTGCAAAGATAATGAATTATGGGTTAAAGTATTGATCAGGGGTTGCATTCCTCCACTTGTCGGTCTTCTTAAGTCGAGCTCAGTAAAAGGTAGAATTGAAGATGCAAATACCATCTACGTTGTTTCTGAAGGTGGAGCCAAGGATCATGTTGGCTTTAAAATCTTTTCAACCGAAGGTGTTGTGTCAGACCTATGGAAGCAGCTAGAAAAGGGGCTCAAGGGTGGGCATTTACTTGTTGATTTGATGACTGGTGCTTTAAGAAACCAGAAGTATTGGCTCTAACTGATCCACCCTCGTCAACCACATCAGTCATTGTTGGTGCAACTATACCTGCACAATTGAGGTATGTAATTTATACACCGCTGTTGTTTTTTTTTCGTTATTGATTAAGTTGCACCTGCACAGCCGATAGACACAAGGCCAGTAATTCAAGCATCAGAAACAACCACTCTTTTGGATTAACTGTATTGCATTAGTTATGCTCATGTTAGATCTAATTCAGTACAGTTTGAATGCCCATAGTCATGACTATATAGTATAGCTGGAACATAAAAATTTGAGTATAAATCTAACTGGGGCGGGTTGTAGTTGTATTTATTGTGATACAATCAATGGTCTATATAAATTGAGTATGAATTTTATTGATGCTGAACATAAAAAATTATAAAAACTAATGTTTGATCTATTTTATTATAGCTTTTATGCACAAGGTCAAAACTACAACTCAAAATGTATATACAATGACTTCTCAAATCTTCAATATGTTGCTAATTGATTACTGAGTACATCAGTAAATGAGTCGAAGTTGCCACCTCTAGAAAAAATGAATGTGAAAGTAACAAGCAATAAGTACTATACAATGCATCTTCTAGGCGCCCTTCCTCGTCAATTGGTGCATCGAAAAGGTAGATAATAGGGCATCTATTACTTTCCAAACTCAATGCCAAACACCCATTAAATTGGTCCTAATTTTAGCAGCTATTTTTGTAGGTTTTAGGTTTAATTCATGGATCAAGATGTTGCACGAATTGCTAAGGAATCCTTTGAGTTAGTTTTCCTAATGTCTAATAGGAACAGGGTTGGATAAACACACCATTTCTGTACTCGCTGCACTTTGTGACCTCGGTTTGAACCCGGAGGCTCTTGCTGCTGTGGTTAAGGAGTTTCGTAGGGACCCACCATCGACCACCTCAAAATCATCAGTTCCATCGGGTCCTCGATTATATGTAAGTTTATATATGTTTATTTATTGACTAGAGATGATATATTATGTTTGTTTGATAACGTGTTGCGATCTGTACGAAGATTGGAGGTCTAGTTTGTTATTTCGTTACTCTAATGACTACACTGCGTATAATTACTTTGATGCTAGTGAATTAGGATCTTACGAACCGAAATGAGGTTTATCTAAGCGGTTAAAACATATGTTTGTATGATTATTGCATTGCTTGACATATTACGGCATCAGTGAGTATGATTAGTGCGTCGTCAAACATATTAAGGCATCAATGTGTATGTTTAGTGCATCCATTTTCATGTTCAGTGCATCGTTGAAAATGCTAGTCGCAAAATCATCAATAATTGATTTTATGCCTTTTATAGAGGTGCGATGATTTTGGTTGACTAGAGTACTGGACATCATATTATATTTTAATGCACACATAAATGTACCTCTATTTAAAAAAATTCAATGTCAACCTCGCGCCTTTATCCTTGCAATGCTGCTAGTCTTACTATGATTTTACTTTTATTTTAGCAGACTTATTCTAAGTGCCATGGTCACAACTTCATTTTGAATGCTACATTAGATGAGATTAATTTAACTTCTCAATTGCAAAAGCACGACCATAGCTAATTGGAGTTTTGTTCAATGTTGGGTCTTTAATTGGCTCAAACTTTATTTTGGATAGTTTTTGCTACCTTTCTATTACAAATGACATGTATGGATTTGTTAGATATAACCCTTTTTGTGCAATATTGCTGAACAACATGATCAATGCTGAATTTTAATGTTTTGAGTAGACCCTATAAGTTTGATATGTAAATGGGACTGATTATAGAAAACGGACATTGTATAATGAATATCCACACTGCTTGCAAAGACCGTAGACTAGTCTCCTAAAAATACCAAACGGAAGAAGGTCTCCTATGTTCCGGACTTTATTATGTGACATTTGTTCCAGACTTTTAAAACTTCTTGGTGACTCAAGAGTCACAATGGTGGGAGCACAAAATAAGGTAGTGCATTGTTGCACATTTGTTTGTAGCTCCTAAAGGCCTTTGAAAATTAATATTGTCATGATTCTGTAGTGTATATCTTATCAGAGATTTATAATTGGCCTTTGAAAATTCTTTCTTCTTGTTGTAACGATCTACAAAATCATGACACAATATGGATTCATCACGATCATCTTATGTGAATCTTCTTTTGGTTTGCAGGCAATGAAGACTGACATAAAGTGTGAATGTCCTGATATCGTAAGTTTGAATCAAGCCAGTGTTAGAAAGAAGCCTGTGTAACTGTGTATCGACGCCAATCTACGGTAGCAGAGAAGGTTCCATCGGAACAATTATTTATTTCAGGGTACCTCTTCGCTTTTTATTCAAATGTATTGGTAAGTACGCCAGCTTTTACCTAGAAATATGGACAGATCATTACTTTCTGCTCAAACTATGTTTGATTCTGATGAATTTGTTTACATTCACAGTAATAACTCACAAATCATAGAATGAAGTCGGAGTGATACTGAAATGTATTTTAATTTACTGTTTAAGTCACTATCCCATGTTATTTTAGTCATATCTATCTTTCCACAATTATATAAAACCTATTTGCCAATAATTTAGGTACCTAAACAACCCCTTCATTGGAGAACCATGACATCTATCCATCTGATTCAACTCAATGTTCTGCAATAAAAAGGCCACGTGTTGAGGTACTATCTTTTATCAGCTTTCGCCTTTATTTTCAGGGGCAAAATGGGCCGACTGGGTAACAAGTAATGTTTATTATAGCTGTTAATATAATATCGAGCTAAACAAGGTAGTTTTTAATGCGCGCCATAATGGATTGGGGTCAAATGAACCATTATTTTCGACCCATATTCTTTATAGCTGTTATCTAAGTTTACTAGTGTGCATGTGGAGATAGCAGATATTACTCAAACATTACATTTTGATTCCCTAGAGGCCGCTTTAAAGCTTTTAAAGCTTTGCGATAGGATTGAGCTAAATAATAGACAGGTTTGCTTCTAGACCCTGAAAGTTTATACGGAAATAAGGAACTTTGTATCATCACCCGAGACCTATTTATGGTAGATCATGTTTGATGGATACTACTTTTTGTGATTGCAAACATATAACCTCGTTGTTTTCCGTGACTATTATATATAGATTTTTACAGGTTCCTAAAACATATTTCTTGTTAAGGGTCAAAACTGGTTCAAGGATGATCCTTTATAAAAAAAACACAAACTCAAGAGCTGTGAAGATCAGGCCGTGGATATTAGCTCGTTTAAATGTTAATTCGTATTAATACTTTATTTTTTGTGTGTTATTGCCAATATAGTTATTTATAAAATGGTTTATGTGATTGTTTAGACTAGATCTTATTTTTACAACTTTAAGTTTGATCTCACATTAACCCTCCTATATATATATATATATATATATATATATATATATATATATATATATATATATATATATATATATATATGTGTGTGTGTGTGTGTGTGTGTGTGTGTGTCATTTTTAAGCTTTTGTAAAAATTCTTATTAAAAGTAACGAAGTAAAAAATCACGTATGAAGTTAATATACCCCTCAACATCTCATAATAGTTATTATATACTTTTTTGGTTAAAAACTTGACTTCCCAATCCCTTTTAGGAGTGTGAGAAATTATTAGGTTCCCTTTATTATCAAAGCTTGCATCTAGTGTTACCTTTTTCGGAAATTTGCTCAATAAATATCGACTCTAAAAATGTAGAAAGTTTTAATAAATCTCACAAAGTACATTCTTAACCAATCAAATATCATTTCCATAAACTAAAGTTTGTTTTAATATCTTCAAATATGCATTACTATGGGCATACCAAAATGAATATATGAACATTTAATATGAACCAATGGAATATTAAATTAGTATTACCAGTTTGTTATAGAAATGAAAAGTAAAAAATAAAAAAAGAAATAAAAATAAAAAATAAAAAACTAGATCTAAATTACTAGAGAAGAAACTTCACTAAAAATGTAGAAAGTTTTAACAAATCTCACAATGTACATTCTCAACCAATCAAATATCATTTTCATCAACTAAAGTTTGTTTTAATATCTTTAAGTATGCATTATTATGGGCATACCAAAATGAATATATGAACATTTATTATGAACAAATGGAATATTAAAATAGTATTACCAGATGTAGAAATGAAAATTCATTAAAAAAAACTAGATCTAAATTACTAGAGAAGAAACTTCACTAAAAATGGTAAATTTATAAATTTTAGAGATTCAAGTTCATGTTAATAAACTATATTTTGACCAAAAATTCAATCTAACTTTTAAATTTAAATATTTAAATATAAAATTCTCATAATTTTTTTAACTATTTATAAATATTTAAATCTAACAAGTACCCTTTAAACTTTTTATTTATTTTTTAATAAAAATATTTATGATTGCTATTGTTGTTATTATAAATATTAATATCCTTATTATATTAAATTAATTGTAATACCCAAAGTCCATATATGAACGAATTATAGATGTTAAAATAAACCATGGGTTACTATGTCATGCAAATAAATAAAAGATTATGCTAATAGTAATTATTATTTTTACAACGTAATAACTCATGCTTACACGGTTAAAAAATTAAACATAAGTGTTTGATAAGAAAAATGTTGTGCCTAATAATCATTCCTATTTATTTACCTTATGATTTGATTTGTGGATTTGAAAAAAATAATAATAATAAATAAAAAAATAATAATTGGTGGAGATTTTGAGAGAGAAAGTATATAATATAATTATACAAGTGATTTATGCATTATACATGTATATAAGCATGTGTTTTACGTCTAAATAGCACTAATCATAAACATTTATCATTAAAGCTCATATTTATGCTCTGAAACTTAATAATCAAGGACTTTGAGAATGAAAATTTAAATCGTTAAGACTGACATTTATGTCTTGAGTCTTGAAACTCACTCTTTTAGTATCTATTTATATATCAATCTTTTCTATATCTTATATACAAAAAGCTTAAGTAGCCTTATAAATGTAAGTGGTCATAATAAATGACTTATGAATTGAAAGTGAAATGTGGATGCTTCATGTGTTAGTACATTGATTTAATAGTCATGCATAAGCATAATTACATAGGAGATGAAGTGTTTGGTGCCATGAATGCATAAATTAAACACAATCATTATTGGTTAGTCTTTTTACCTTCCCATCCATGAGTTACAAATATTTTATCAACTATATAACGTGTCAAAAATCACACACAACAAACCACAACTTCCTCCACACCGCGTACACATTGGGCTACAACTTATTATGGTGGTAAAGTAAGCATCATATCGTCTTACTTATTTAGCATATTGATTTATATTGTTTCATGTAAATTTCACGTGTGTTTTGTGTGTGTAACAATGTAGGACATAAAGATGGCGCTTAGGAGGTTTGGTAGTAACATCATCTTCTCTAATGGTTTAAGAGATCCTACACATCGTTGTCTATTCAATTATGTAAAACATGCACGGACATTTTTACTTTGATTGAAAATGCAATATATTGATTAATTGTATTTAAGTTACTAACGATCAACTATATCTAATTGTTTTTTGTAGCACGTCAAGAATCATTAAAGAAAGAGATCGAGAAGTCACAAAAATTGTATCAAGAACAAAATATGCAAAAGGCCAACGAACAGCAATGACAAAGACAACAACAACAACAAGAACAACAACAAAAACAAGAACAACGCCACGGCTATCGGTGGAATGAATACTTAGCATTCATATTAGTTGTACGTTATAAGTTAAACATACAATATTTTACTTCATGTAATACTAACGGGCTAATACTATTGATTAGTTAACAAGTAAGTTTCTTGAAAATAATGTGACGATCATTCAATTTTTAATCAATAATTATTACTACACTTTGTTGGTGCATTTTAATATATTTGCTCTTAATATAGTTTTTTGTCTTGTGGTGTGTTAATATCACTATGGAGATTAATATGATTTTAGTTTCATTTGTAGAATGACAAACAAATTTGGCAAAATGAAATTGTTATATTAGTTATTAAGAGTAGAAAAATTATATGTTGAGATTGATGTCTTCAAATATATTTATATATGCAATATGCTACAAATTAAATATACTAACAATATTGGACCGATTTTCACAACAATAAAAACATATTGAAACTTAAATGGTTTTTGTGGATAAAATAAAGTTCGAGTAACTAAGCATAGTAATTTGGAGTTACCGTATTTGATATGATAAACCAAAAGGATAATTCATTGTCACAAGTTAGATCTCAAAATATAGAGAATATCACTTTGTTATCATTTCATATAATGGTTACATTTATTTTGAAAGAACCGTATGCGTTTAACCTCCCTTTGACATTTAGCATGTAACTTATACATATTAAAAAATTACATGTGAAGAGACTCTTTTAAATGTAGCATCTTGGAAAAAGTCTCTTCACATATAGTATTTTAATGTCAATAAACTATGTAAATGTGTCGCATGCTTAGAAAAGGTGTGATAACATTACAACTTAGATATATAATGACGAAAATAAGCCAAAGATGACGCTATGAACACTTATATACAGCTCATGTAATGACGAAAATTAGTGTTGAACAATACACTAATAAACATTTAGATTAAGCCCGTGTGCATCTCACGGGTATGAATGACTCGGTCTAAATATAAAAGTCACCAAACAACTAATTAAACTCATTCATAAACTCATGCAATGCTTACAAAAGTTGTGATACCATCACAACTTACAAACCTAATGACGAAAATAAATACCACACATTACACTATGACCAATTAGATAGAGCCCGTGTGCAACGCACGGGTCTGAATAACTAGTCTATATAAATTTTGAGTTTCAAACTTTAAATATGAGTATTAAATATTATAATCATTATTCATGTTTTAAATATCTATATGAATTTTGAGTTTCAAGCTTTAAACATGAGTATTAAAAATTAAAACTGTATTATAAATTATTATTCATGTCTTAAATGTGAGTATTAAAATTTGAAACTTTATTATAAGTTATTATTTAATATTTTAAAAAGTAAAGCTAATGGAACAAATATAATTATAAAATATTTGAAAGTCTTTAATAACTTCAGTAATAATAAAAGTACATTAAAAAGTAAAGTTTTCATGCCACCACTGTAAGTATTAAAGATTTGAAACTCCTTTTGTAATTAACAAAAATCATGTTATAAAGATTTTAAATTTTGTTTAAAACTATAATTTAATAATATGAGTTATTATTGGTAACTCATCAAGCAGCCACATCTATTAACAACGAAAATGTATTACAATAAATTGCATCCCACTTAAGGGGGTAAATTTATTTACAATACCCTTATTTCTATTGTTTGATTTGATGAAAAACAATTATTAAATAGATAAGTTACCTGATATATTGGACTATGAAGTTGAAAGAACATAAAGGAAAATTCAGCAAATCCAACACCTTTGGGTAACTGAACTCCATCTGAGTAAGAAAACAACAAACATAAGATTATTAATGAAAAAACAAATTTTCCTAAGAAAATATGTTTCATATAGATTATATTAGATATACTAACAATCGAAATGCTATGAACAATGATTGCAATAAAACATGATGTTTTATCTGGAATTGATATCCTCTTAATGAAATGAGGATCTAAAAAGGTATGTCTTCTTGTCGCCGTCCTGTTTTTCATTTTTTTAGACTTGTGAAATTGTGTTTGCCCTTATCAACCTTTTATAGTGAAGAGATATCTCAAATTAAATGACTTGATTGATCCAATGGCCATAATTGTTAACACTCGTGTATTTAGGGTTCACGAAATGTCAGCTTAAACCTATTTTGATTGTATATTCATGGGCCTGGCCCAAATGTTCTCTCGACACAAGATATTGAAGCATTGAAAGTAAAATAAAAGTTTACAAATAGCGACAAGAGAAATAACCATGATACAGGAAAATAATGGATACCAACAAAGTGTAAAATGGTAAAAAGGATAAAAGAGTGGTATTGTTGTGATAAAAAAAAAGATTAAAAACTTATATGTGTATGCTAATATAATCTTGGTAAACAAGATATTTTAAGTTATAGGAAAATAATTTAAACTAACAAAGATAATAATAAACATAAAAAAAGATGGATTGAAATAAATAATGCATCAAAATATTTAACCTTCATGCCTTTTTTTTAACATGAAGTGAAGAGAGAAAAAAGGAATCCAAATTAGTTCTTCAAAATATGAACTAGTTATTCGTTAAAATTGTATATTTTGAGAGGCTAAGAAACATCGAGGAGAGTTCATTTACACACTAATTAAAATGTTACATAATAAGAGGCAAGTCTCAATTACTTTTTTTTATGGGGAAAAAATTAAGAGAGATAAACTAATAGTTTTGAATTAAAGTTGCAATCAAATTTTTTTATTTAAATATTAAATATCTCATGAACACTTTATCATTAAGTAAAATAAAATAGACCATTGCGCCAAGCAATTTATTATCTTTCAATACACAGTATTTTCCTATGCAATTACGATATTTTTTTCATTTTTTATTACATTTTTTTTCTATATTAGAATTCACATTACATATCATATGTGATTTAACGTTCGAACACTGAATGGTTGTACTAAAGTGAACATAAATCTTTACATATATATGGGACAAGATTTGGGTTGTACTTGAGGCTTCGAAAGTTGTACCATGAAAGGGAAATGCCACTTGGCACTTAGAAACGCTACTTGGCACTAACATGCTGACTGGATAAATCAACACGAACGCCACTTGGCATGAACATCCACGCTGGCATGAACAGTTTTTTCGAAATGTTTTTAAAAAATTTTAACAATTGAGAATCGAACCCTGGTCTATACAACAAATACCAACACTCCTTCCACTAAAGCAGGCGTATTTTTGTGTTATACTTTGGAAAACATTATCCATAAAGCCTTGAATATGTTAAGCTATAAGTGAGGAATATTTGACTAACCATTCATAAATTATATGCTTTTTCCCCTAAAATTTCTGCAACTCCCTTACCGATTCTCACATTTCCTTAATTCACTCACTTTTAATCAATATGAACCCTTTTTAATTTGGCAACTCAAATCAATTAGTTTTAAATGTCCCTAAATTGTAGCAATATTAAAAGCAAATTCAATATGAGGAGCGTCTAACAATTCAAAATCACCATTCACGCTTAAAAACCAGGGTAACAACAATCTATCAAGAAGCTAGCCAACCCTAATTTTCTTATAACATGTTTCGTTGATTCATAGAAAAATGTTTCTTGCTAAGTTTTAATGCTTTTGTCTCATTTCTGCAGGTGGAATTTTTTCACAAATACAAGGTATGTATTCAAACTCATTTTACTCTCTAACTACACCCATTACAGGATTTAAGATGATAAATGTATATGTCCTAGTAATTTGTTATTCATGGGTAATTCCATTTTCTATAGTTGTTTTGATTTTTAATTTGTGGTGTTTCGATTATCAGGTTTTCTTTTAGTTTAATTCGATTATTTCACATTAGGTTTTTGTTTTCATTTTATTTTTCATATTTGTGGATATATTTTAGTTCTTCTGTTTGTTCTTTTAAGATTGAACACCAAGGGTTTGCGATAATGTATGAGTGAGTTTTGTATCTATGTTTTATGGTTGCACACCAAATGTTTGTCATATTGTTTACATGTGATTTTTATCATTATTTCAAATTTGATATTCACTTAAATTCACTTTGTTTTAGGTGATATTCCCAATTTGAAGAAGAAGGATTAAGATGATATTATGATACACAAGTTAAAGGTATTAGGTATGTCACTTCTCATGATACAACTTTCTATTGAATGTTTCTATTAACGAATGGCTCATTTACATGTAAAGATTTGGCTCAAGAATATTAAAAGCATTCGAATGGTGTTCACAAATCTTTCTGTGATTATGGAAGGCAGTGACAAAGCATGTGAAAAACAATAGTGAATCAGATCCAACGCTAAAAAAGCCTGCTAACTATGAAGGGGTCAAGCTATGGTGTGTGGTTCCTTCTGAAACTTTTGTTGCAGGACCTGTTTCGCCCCACAACATCAAGGTAAATTATAGTCTTCTTAAATTTCAGTTATACCTTAGCAAGTGAAAGTGACAAGTAGTGTTTAATTGCAGCTGCGAGGTTGGCATAACATGGTTTTGTAGATGCCTTGATATACTTGGCAGGCCACGCGCTAAGCACGCAAATTTTGTAAGTGCCTCACTTATATTAGACACATACGTGCCACACAACCAATTTTTAAGTATGCTAAAACATAACCGGGTACTATTTTACATCTTATAGGTTGGGACATTGTGTCAGTCATTTTGCAATAAGGACACTCGAGTTCAATAATTTCAATAATATTATGTTGGTAACATCTAAAAGGTTTTATGCATTAAATACACACATTTGATGACTTTCGAGATGTTTTACCCGTTTAACCTATGTATCAATTTTTTTTATGAAACAATTATGGTTGATTTGTTGTCTTATTATTGTCTGCGTCTCCATGATACCATGCTGCGATTGATGGTCATGATGTTCCTAATACCAAATTTGTTTAAGAAAGTAATTTAGGAGGTATTGGGCACTGTGGCCAGCTTTCGACCTGTTATATTAGCTAAATTTTGTTCTGATTTCCAATTTGTGTGATTAAAAATGGCTTTTTTTTAAAGCTAAAATATGTATTATAGGCCACTTGGCTGGTTAGACGGGTTGACTAAACGGTCAAAATAATTTTGAGTCACAACCAGTGATTGCCATGTATGGTTAAAATGTATGTCAGGTTGAGCGGCATAATTTTTTTCAACGATAAACTTTTAAAATATATGTATATGTTTTGTTTCTTTGAGGTTCCGATTGTCTGGCACTAGCAGCTTATGCAAGTAGATATGGTGCTCTTTTTGGACTGCGAAATCTAAGTGGTGATGAAGTAATTCGGGACACTCAATTTCCTGAAGAGTATTCAAGGTAAGAGTCCAAAATCTAAAAGCTTTCGTCTATTATTTCCATATACTTGGCCCTTCAGTACATTATATAATTTCATGATTCAATTTATGACATTGTTGTGGATTATTATTGGCACCTCTATACATATTAAACCACAATGAATGCAAGTGGGACCTGAATATGGATTACACAATCACATAAAATGAAAAGCATAATCGGATTTAATGTAAAATAAGCCAAATCGGTTATTTTCATATAACAATGTCTTAGTAAATTAAAAGTTACAAGCTTGCAATCATTGAAATTGAACTTTGATCTCTTCGACCCATTTAACCAACTTTAGCAATCTTATAACTTTTTCCATTTGACCCATTTTGGAATAAACATAACCCAAATAAGCCAAATTACTTCTTTTGTTACTAAACGGATTGAAATTTCCACCTCTATGATTTTACCAATTTAATTGTCTGATATTTTATATTTCAAAGAACTAAACGTACCATTTTATATCATTTACGCAGATTCCAACAAATGTGGCTGGGTTGATAGAGTACAGGGCACATCCTTTCTGGCAACAAAAGTAATTCCTGTCACACGAGCATGCCATGAGACATCGATGTTGCAGCTATGAACAGATGGAGATAAGTGACGTGAATTTTTTTACTCGATTGGTTGGAAACTATGCCTTGAGTGCCTCGACTTTGCAATAAAACATAATCATGAATGCCAAACAATGAACATGGAAATTCATGATCTGTATGAAGGATTATATATGAAACTTGAGCAGCAAGTAGAAAGGCATCGAGATTTTAGCTAATCTTGATTGGATCAGATTTCCAAGAACCATGTAGGATAGTCGTTCATTTGACCCCTCTTGAGCTCCATTTTCATCCCCATCTTTTGTGCAGTTAAGTAGTTTATATTACCTTTTTTTTATAGTTTATACTTTCGTTCTTACTTACTGACTACTCTGCTATGCACATACACCAATAGTTAGTACATTTTATGCCTCTAATCTATGATAGAATAATTAAATTATCAAATCAACCTTTGTTGCATCTATCTTGAATGCTGTTAAGATGTTTTCCCTTTAAAAATATTGATTTCGTTTGGTTTGGCAGAAGCTTTGGAGGCTATTGTAAAGAGGCGCTTGACTAAAGAAGCGGTGGATATGATAGTTGCATTAACTAAAAAGAAGGGTTACAAGATTAACAAAGGTCTGCATGTTCTTACTATGCAATTTGACGTGTCCGTCTTTGGTGCTTGACTAAACAAGTTAAACCAGTACTTCTTTTTGGTCTACTGATTCACACTCCGAATGTTCTATTTCAAAATGCCTACGCATATGTCCTCATACGACTCGAACCAGCAACCTATGATTGGTAACGATAGTCGGGTGGTATGTATAGACTCTTTTTACCTTAAATTTATTTAATTACTCTAGGCTAAAGAAAAAGAAAGGAAAAGCTATAGAGCCTATGATAAGTCAAACAAAGCGTAAGCAATATTTTTTGTTTGGTCAAAGTGATAGAACCGCACCTGAAGTTGCGGATAGTTTTGAAGCATACTTGCCAATGGATTTATCTCCGTATCAAGAAATATTTGGTTCAAAATTGGAAATATAAACAAGTTGGGTTGTTTCTCCAACAAGCAGTTTTCTCACACGGACAACTATATATAGCCGTTTCAAGAGCTTTAATCAAGAAATGATTGAAGCTTCTATGTTGCAACTTACAAAGAAGTTCTATTTTGAATTTGAATGGGCACCATTTATTTCGTTCTTTTGACATTCTTTTCATGTATCACATGAATATGTAAGTTTATTTCATAAAGTAATAATATGTTGGTATTCTTCAAGGTTGTTGACATACTCATTATTTTTCAGGTATAATCATGAAGCGAACCTGCCCATCGGGCGGGTTATGAAGCTAGAATTTTTATATAACTCCAAAAGCTTCCTCTTTCATTGCAATAAAAAGTACACAATAATGGATTTTTTGTACAATTTTCTGGATATGTGTTTTTTGTTTATTTAAGATTTTTGTGTGGGTTGCCACTCTTAGTTTTGGCCTGCTGAGAAATGTGTGGTCTAAAATTATTTGCTTTGCGATCTTTTGTTTGCAATTACGGGTTAGAGGAGGTGAAATTGAATGTATGGTTTGGAGGGTGTAACTCTGTAATTTACTTACATTGTTTGGTGCTTTGTGTGTTGCATATTTTTGGTTTGTTAGTGTTGCACATTTTTAGTTTGTTGGTATATTAGGTGTGAGATGCTCATGCATTTAGGGTTTATGTTTGATGTTTTGGGGTGTTTTCTAATGTATGTTCATGTTTTAGGATATAGTTGTTGGTTTTTGGTAGTCTTTGTTGATGGGTCATAGGTTTGTGACAGTGGAAATAGTTTTCGGGTTCTAGGGTTTGGTTGTTTAAGTTTATTTTGGTGTAGGTTGATGCAAATATTGTTCTGGTATTTGGATGCTTGATGTTTTTGGATGTTTTATGTCATTTTAGGATCTAGGTTTGCTGAAGTGACACCAACCGTAGTTTTGGCGTGCCAAAAACCATAAGGTATAAAATGTGTTTGATTTTTTTAGCATATTTGATATTTGAGCAAGTGTACTAGACTTGGGAGTCCGGTAACTATCATATGGCAAGTTGTGTAGAAAGTTAACGCAAAATGGTGGGTTCGTGAAACGTGTTTTAGGCCAGCTGACGTGTCACTCATATTTCGTATTAGTAGAAATGGAGGACACGAGTGACATATCAAGTGCTCTAAGCAATGTCTCATTTATGTATTTAGCTTTCCCTGCTTCAGCTTTGATATGTTGTTTGGACAATAGAGAAAATGGTGTTTGACACTGATTTTTATAGGTCTCTAACTCACTTCTCACTTAAACTTTGGGGTTAGCTACTAACTATTCATTTAGGGTGGTTGTGTACCCTTCTTTTTTTTTTTTTTTTTTTTTTTTTTTTTTTTTTTTTAATATTTACTCATTGGAAGTAAGTTATAATTTTGGTATTTCAAAAATCGGACAACATTAAATGGAATTGTCCTTTGGAGCGAACCTTAGTCTTGGTGAGGCAAAATCCATATGGCATAAAATGTAACTGTATTTTCATCGATTTTGATATCTAAGCTATGGTACTGGATGTGGGCTTTCAATGTCTGTCATATGTTTCGTAGATCTAATTTAGAGAGTATTAAAGGTATGTTCCCTATGTTGGAATTCATGTTTTCAGTTTGCCAGTGATGTTGTTATCAGGGGACTCCCGTGCATGGCACAACTAAAGGTTTTCACCACACGTGTTTGTTGCAAGACGGGTACAGGTTTTGTTTTTAAGACTAATACTTTTAAGTATTATGAGGTAATACCTGCTTAAGAAATATACATGTGTTTGTATTTGTTTAGCGTTTATGATTTATTTTGTAGTCTAATATGTGGTCATAGGTGCTAATTTTTTACAATGTGTATAATATGTGATTACAGTTGTTTTTTGATGTTCTTTAAAGTGTGATATGTGGTCATAAGTAGGATTTATCATGTTGTATATAAGTTGTGGACTTGTGGTAATGATTGTCGCTTTTACAAGTGCTCTTTTGCAAAACAGGTGCTTTCCGATATCCTTTAAAGTATGAAATGCGGTAATGAGTGCCGATTATATATGTTGTAGTCATATTTGCCGATTTAGTAAGTTTTATTAATTAACAAATGAAACTAGTTTTTCTGTTTATAATATCTGATGTGGTCATCTAAATGCTAATACTTCACATTATCAAATGTTGGTTCAGGGTAATTTGGTATGTGGAAAACTAGATGGGGAGGGGGGGTTAATAGTTTTACCGTTTTTAATTTCTATTCTTTGAAAACTTTATGTGATATCGACTATTATTTCTTTTTCACAACTCAAGGATTTATAGTGGTTCGGTCTACAAGGACTTCCTTTCCTTACCCTACTCTACTCCTCAAGTATCCAACCAAAGAGTATCCTTTCACTAGTCAACAAGCTCTGTTAACTGGCAGAGAAAACCTTACACTTTGCTTACACAATATTTCCAACACAAAGCTAGATGTCGAGTCTTTTACAAGGGTACAACCACTCCCGTCACACTACGTATTTTGAGGACTAAAATACTAACCGATCACTACAGAGGCTTATGATGGTTTAGTACAACAATGATGTATGATGAAGTATAATATATAATAGGGATTAAGCTGCATAATAGCAACAAAAATTTTCAAATGTACCGATTTGGTACGTGTACATTTTTAAAGTTGTAGAATAGCAATGTACTTTCATAAGTGTTTCAATTTGGTACATGTACTTTTTTTAAGTTTTAGCATAGCAATGTACTTTCCATAAGTGTTCCAATTTGGTATGTGCGATTTCCATAAGTGTTTCAATTTGGTACATGCGATGACGTACCAAATTGGAACACTTATGGAAAGTACATTGCTATTCTACAGCTTAAAAGAGTTCGCGTACCAAAACGGGACACTTTGAAAAGTAAATTGCTATTCTACAACTTAAAAAAGTACATGTACCAAAACGGGACATTTTGAAAAGAACATTGCTATTCTACAACTTAATCCCTATATAATATAATATACAAATGAAGACTTGTAACAATTCATTAAAGCTAGTAAGTCTTGAATGATGGTGTTGATTGCTATTTAAGAACTTCATTAAAACAAATATGAATGAGTTAAATATTGAATATGAACAAGTGAGAGAGAGAGAGAGAGAGAGAGAGAGAGAGAGAGAGAGAGAGAGAGTTTAGAGGTTTACAATTGTAAGTGATAAGAAAACAAGAGACTTTGAGTTGCTATTTATTGCCACAGGACTTAGAGGCCTGTGGTTTACACGGACCCCAAAAAAGGGTCCGCCCTTTATAGAAAAGGGGTCATTGGACCTCTGATAGAAAATCTCACATATCGTTTTCAAATCTTTCCAAGATCTTTCCATAATCTAAGTAAGATAAAATCTCAGATATTTCTAGAGTAGGATGATCTAAGGAATGATATAATAATACATTTTTCATTTTGATTTAAATGTATTATGAAAGTTAAGTAGTATAAAGTATAATGTAACTAGTTGAAAAATGTTAATTAAGAAACGATGTGTTAGTCTTTGTGTAAGTAAAAATGATTTGCTTAATTATGCTAATACAACACTAATTTGATATGTTTATAGACATTTTTAGAAACATCTATCTATACTAATAATTTACAAGTCCCTTAAAGCACCCTATGCAATTAATGTGATGATGTGTCTTGGCTGTGATTGGTCCATGCTTTAATGCATACAACCTCCTTATGCGATACATTTTACAGGCTTATCGCCCCGAATCCCATTCATGGTAAGTAATTAATCCCCAAAACTCAAAACCGCTCCTCAACAACTCGCCTTCAACAAAATCAATTCAAAAAACTTATTCATGGTAACTTATTAATCACAAGACCATGTAACCGTATGTCATTAAACCATTCACGCATCTCAACAATACATTTTGAATCATATCACATAAAAAAATAAAACCTTTGGTGTAATGACTCTACAATATGGGTTGATTTAGATGCACTATTTGTTAAATTCAGGTAAACCTTTTTAATTTTTGGATGAAAGTTTTTTCATTAAAATTTAGTTTTGCTCTGTTTATGGTGGCCATGGTTGCAGGTCAAGGTGAATGAACATCCTCTCAACAAATTATCGAATTCATGGTGACTACTTTCATTTACCCTAAAATTTTTGATTGAGTCATTCCATATTCCGTATCATCGATTCAAAAAAAAAGAAAAAAAAAGGAGTTTCGATATGCATGTTTCTAACGATGGAGTTTCGATATATTTGATTTTGCATGTTTAATTTTATCATTGCATCTAACATTTGTAAGTTTTAGCTATCTTCCTTTGTTGGGTTTGATGTTGTTAATTTGGTACTTTTAAAATTTTCATTGATTATGAATATGAGTGTTGTTTGATGTAGTAGATCTAGAGATTGGTGTCATTTTTTCTGTGATACATGTTGTGCAGGAATTTGAAGATAGAAGATCAAAAGTTTTGTAAGTGAGTTAAAGAGGGCAAGATGTTTGATGAAATATTTGAAAGGAATTTTTAGTGACATGGTATGATATCTTTTAAACTCTTTCTAAGCAAAATAGTTGTTATTATAAGTTGTATATAGATTCATGTGGTCTATCATGTATTTAGATTTATGTTGTCACATATTACGACTTAAGTAGTATTCAAGATACCTACATCCATCGATATTATTTGATGATTCCACTATGAAATTTGTCGTTTTAATTGGTTTGAAGCATGAGTAACATCGATAAGGATTTTTTTTATAAACTCTAATTCATGTCATATAGATTTAACTGTTGCATTATCAAACATCATATAATATGACAATTAACCATTTACTGATATAGATATCATGTTTCTGACATTGACTATGTGTGCAGAAAGGTGGAATTGAAGCAGTACCATTACAACTTATATCTCGATGCCAAGGTGTTGCTTTTTATCCATGTTTGCATTGCATTTATTTTTTGGTTCATGATGTAATTTCTTATCTTCTTGCAAATTGACCCAAATATATATTTCCCAAAAGGTTTTTGGATTTTGGAATGTGTTACAGCCCTGTGTGGTCAAAATCACGTATTGAGAATTTTGTTATCTGTACCAACACGATTACTTGATGTACGTCCAATGTTGGATGAAATGTTTAATTGGTAAACTTAAAAAGCAAGTGATTCTTCTTTTTGTGAAAACAACTTCCAACAACATTTATTTGTGAAAACTCTAATTCGTGTTAAAGTGCTTTATTCGTGAATCAAGGATATTCCCTTGACGTAACATGGCACTGAAGGATATATATAACCTTCTAATTAAACTTTGCCTTATTTTTAGGAACTTTGGTACTCCGTATTATATATTGGAGAATCAAGGTCTGCTAAATATGAAACCTGGCTATGCCCTACTCATTAAGCTTGAAGGGAAGAAGAAACTGGCTTTTTTTAAGATATGCTACATACAGGTGTAAGGTGTGTTTCATTCTCATAGTTAAGCCATGGCTAAACTATACCACGTCTTTTACTTTAGTTTTGCTAATATTAAGATCTCGAGCCTCTAATGGATAAATCATTTTACTGGTATTAAGACAGTTTCATTGAACTGTGTTCCTAACATTTGTCTTCAATTTTTGTTTTTGTTTTAGACCAATGAAAAAAGCTTATAAAATATTGCTTGATGCGTTTGAAATATCCAGAATGGTGGAGCACGCAATAATTGTTTTGTAATAGCATGCAGAATGATAGGTGAAATTCTTAACAAAAACACTCATAGGCTAACTACTTAATTATGGAAAAATATAGCATTTTAGTAAAAGAAAGCCTGAGCTTTCATGTGCATGCATGTTTCTAACGATGGTGTTTTGTTTTTCTTCTTCAGGATGATGAAGTCAGACGTTTCTTTCCACAGAGCCACTAATACGACAAAGATGATACGTGAAAATCTTATTGTTATGCTTAAATATCCAGTGGCCGGTGTGGAGGTTAGAAATCACAGGTCATTCCCTCGCCATTTCTTTTTAGAAGCTTAAGTATCATTTTTTTGAGTTTTTACGTAATCTACACTAGGCTGAACAGTGGTATCACGGGTTACCAAGGTTCAATGTGGTCAAAATTAGCTGAAGTGACCTATGCTAAGAGGTTGACCAAAATGAAAGTGATTCGGTGTGGTGAAACCTCCATACAGTTGATACTTCCATTTTTATACACTCATAATAAGAACGCAATTTAATTTTTTTTTACTGTGACATACATATCCATTTTTTGTAGTTTAGAAATATTGTTACGTATCTTTAGACAGACCTGATTTACTTATTCTCAAGAGAATAAATGAATCGATCAAGACGACATGCAACATTTTCCACATTGCAACACTATACGCAAACACACTCATGCATGCTGGACTTGGTTTTATTCTGGTTGAGCAAGGCAACAAACTGGGCTAAATTTAGTGCAAGGCAACAAACTGGGCTAAATTTAGTGCAACAGCTGGACTTGGTTTTATTCTGAAGGTGGTGCCATCTATGCTTTGGGATTTTAATTTATCAGTTTCTTTAACTTAGGGTGCGTTTAGTTTGGAGTCTTGAATCACTCATTCAAGATTCAAAAAGTTGACTTCTAAGAACAATTCACTGACTTGGGTCAGTGTGGATTCCCCTTCAAATTCAATCCACGGGATTTTAGAGGGTTTTGCACATATGGGTTTGGATCATGACGTGTGCAAAATATTTAGGACAATGCAAAGAATTCAGGTCGAAATGGAGTCCATGCCATTAGTGAATTCCCTTGAGAATCAGTTCTCGAGTTTTTAGAGAGTAAAGGACTAAAATATGTTCCAAAATCAGTGGATTATGGATATATGGCTGGTTAGGTAAGACGTTTTAAAGGAGGGTGCATGGGATTCTGGCATAAATTAAGTAATTCTCTTCCCATAGACAGGCAATGCAACATTGGGTATTAGCTGTCAAACGCAGCCTCTCAGGTATGTTACCGTTAACATGATAAATAGTAGTGGGGAAGTCAAACTTATGGAATTTAATAAAGTTATCGTTTATGGAGTTTTTCCTTTTACATACGTGAAATTATATCATTCACCAAATTATGTGTCAACATGTAAAAATATAAAACTTACTGGATTACTTTTTATTTGTGTCATATGTGTAGCTAATGTTCTATATGTGTAGCTAATGTTCTTTTTTCTTTTCATGACTACATAAAGTGAAAAAGTATTAATGGATTTAAGTGATTTTGAGAAGGACTATTTAGTGAAGTAGAAACAATAGATTACTATACGACCGCAATGAAGATAAAAGGCCTTGATCATTTACCAATCGGATTTCTTATGACAATCTTATAGGGGATATATGGGATTGGTTATTAAAATAACTACTTTTAAGGGGATGTTTGGGGTTGTTTATTTAAACTGTTTATCGGGGATTCTTGGATTAACCATTGAACCTGATATAAGAAACGTTTGGAATTGTTAGAATTACTCCGAACAACCCTCCAATATCACACTTGATAAACATGTGTACACAAGTTTTAGTTCGCAATTTGAGGTTTTGATTACTACTTAAACAAGATTTTTTTCCCTCTTAAACAGGATTGGAGTGGAGGGGGAGACAACAAAGGAGATTTAAGTCTATTGGTAGAGATAATATGAAGATTTTTGAACATCAAGAGCTTTGTTGCAAATTTTAAATGAGTTAGATAGGTATCTATAATGTAGTCTTTAAATAATGTGATACCACGCTCTTTGATGCTGCATGTCACTGCTGAGTGTATATTTACAGCTGCTTGGAAATTATTTGAGATTTTTTTTTTTTTTTTTTTACTTTTAGTTTGTTGACTCTATTGATGTTACAAGAAACTTCTTTCATGATTATGGTATCAAATAAATACAATTGGTATCAAATAAACACAACCAGTTAGAATAGAGTATGAATGAATTAAGCAATATTGGGCTCATAGTGCATGTTATTGTCAAAGTAGCTCTATATGTGATGTGATTACTATGGTAAGTGATAACTGATAATGTTGGTGATGTATTCAAGCCTCCAAAGAAATGTACAAGAACTGGATTGAGTAATTGATATTGGTCAACCATCATGGCCATGACGCAACTTGACCCAAAATCACCCAAATTTACCCATTTTGGCTCATTTTATGTTGAACGGGTCTAAAGTGCAAAAACAAAAAAAGGAGATGGAATGTATATTCATGGAGTTCAATTGTTAAGTGCACCGTTTGATTGTTTTCAAGAATAACCTATTTTTCTTAAATGGAGCTCACTATATACATACTCACTACTTTTATTTGTGTCGAGTTTCAAAATTTTAATAACAAAACATATACAAAACTTGGCTATATTTCCAGTTACTTTTCATTATAAAAGATAAATTGATGGTTTATGGGTGTTTTTAACATTAACTTAACTATCCAAAGAAAAAAATAAAATTGGAACATGGTGATGTGGTCTATGCGAGCATAATAGAAGGATAAAGTTAGTGTGCTTGTGTACGAGACATTCGGTGTTGGGTAAAGGGTGATAAACATGGATTGTGGAATCAAAGTTGTGGAGTAGCAAATGGTCCAGTTTCTCATTGCTTTTTGAGGACCGATTAAGCAAGTCGAGCAAGGTGGTGAAGAAGATATTATTGTAGCCATATATTGTGTAGTTTGAGTTCTATGCATCAATCATGTACTACGCTATTGTGTTTCAAATCGGACAATGCATACTAGAAAAAAGGTTCGCCCATATGTAATAGTCATGATTTATTTCTAAAATTTTACATCTTATAAATTGCCGAATCTTGATATTATTCGTGTCAATTTTGAATTTAGGACACTACATTAAAAGATTGGTTTTTATTCTTAATAAATGGCTACTCAAACAAATATTGATAAACATTAGCTTTATAGGTGAGATTTCATAAATTCATAGTTTAGGTAGCTATTGTTACAAAATTAGTAATTTTGTTTTCTTATGAGCCTTTCATGTTTTAGAACTTTAAAGGTCTTAATAGAACACCCGTTAAGATTTTAATCTTAAAAAAACACTAATTTTAATGCAAAAGACCTGTGTATGCACGAGTTTATAAACTATAATGTGCAGTTGGTTATACTAAAATTTTAAATAAATTTGATTTATAGAGTTTACATGGTGAAAATCTAGATTGTGGAGTTGATGAAGAGGAAATGAAAATGGACAAACTATTATCACACTACAATAGAAAACAAACACATATAACTTTTGCACCAAACCAATGAGGCTCACTTCCATCTCAATCGGTGCATACTTCAATTTCTTTAGATTAAAGAAATGGGTTAGCAAGTGAAACTACATATCAAACTGGCTGTGAGTCTAAAAGGGTTAGAAAAGGTCATTCTTGCTCTGACGAATGACGTGGTTGACAGTATAAATGATCATTTGCTTAAGGCATTTCCAGGTGAGAAAATGGTTTGCCTAAGTTGAGATAGTATTGATAAAACTGATAGTGACACTGCAATCGATAAACTTTTTTTCTCACCAGATTTTATCAATAGACTCAAACTCTAGGTGTTCCAAACCATAGGCTTGTGTTAAAAGTAGGTTTCCCGATAATGTTGTTGAGAAATATTGATCAATCAAATTGATTATGTAACGGGACATGACTTCAAGTTATTCGATTAACAAGAACTTCTATTCAAGCGCAATAATTAATGCAACACATTTTTGAAATAACGTTATCGTAGCAAGGTTGCAAATTACTCCATCTGATAAACATTTACCTCTAAAGATCTTGAGGAAATAATATCCTGTGTGAGTTTCATTTGCCATGACAATAAACAAGAGTCATGGGCAATCGCCTTCAAAAGTTGGTTTGTACATGCCACGTCCTGTTTTCACACATGAACAACTATATGTGGCTCTTCCACGTGTCAAAAGCAAAAACAAAGTTTGGAGATTGTTGTTTCATATGTGGATGGTATTTTTCTTATTTACATGTTTTGTGGCATTTTTCTTATTTACACTTATTATAAATCCCAAACTTCTTTTACTTACTTTTTTTTTACTTATTAGGTGTTCACAGAATGGACCTTTTATTGAAGTGTTAAAATGGTCACTACATGCATTTGCTTCTCAAGACAAACATATTGGAGATCAAGAGGCAATGAACGTTTATTACACAGATATTTACAAGCATTGTATTTTATACTTTCAGTCATAACTTATTGTTCTGTTACAAGAAAATTTTATAGCGTTTATGTTCGTTGTTCTTTCTTACTTTATTCACGTACTTTATCTTTTTTTAATCAAAAACCTTCTAAAATCCCTTGGATTCCAAGGGTCTATAAGCTAGTGTATAATAAAAAGAGTACTTGTGTATATAAAGTTTGTCCATTTAAATTAAAACTATATGATATGTATGTAAAAGAAAACTTGAAACTATATATGAAAGACTTGAAAAATTTTATACTTTTCATAAATAAAGTTTATTATTGTTGTCAATAAAATTTAGAAAAGTTCGTAAAATATAAATATGTTTTTAGGCGATATTTGTATTAACATTTCTACTTACTTCATATACTTTTTTTTGGTACTTGTGATTTAGATGATTGTTTCTTTGCTATGTTGATTAGGTCCGTGGTTAGTCTTAATTTTGTCATGTCATAACTTTCTTGGTACAGTTAATGATAGGCTTTTATATAAAAAGCTATGTTCATGCATGTTCAAGATCGAACCTGATGTAGACTAAAATCATGATCTTAAGTGCCATAGTTTACCCGATCTTTCAACCCATCCAAGATCCGACCTAGCCATGACCTATACCTCATTTTAGACCACAGAACATGTGTTTTAACAACATAATTAGTCTCAGTAGATCATTCATAAAAATCTCTACTTGTTGCATGTGTCAAATCTTACCCGATCTATTTCGAAAACACCATTTTATGTCCGATTTCATTACTAGTTTTAGTAACCCAACCTCTAAACTATCCAAACAAGTCCCAAGATTATTCTACCACTATTTTGAGAGTATAAAAATTCATAAAACTCAGTAGCATACTCATCTTATATTCTATAAGAAATTAAGATGAGCATAAGTGAGTAAATGGCCATTTTTGGCGTTTTCGGGTGCAAGATAGGCACAAGTCGTCTTGTACCCATGTCTTACCCTCAAGAACTTCAAGAAATGAAGCTGATGATGAAGGGGCTGAGATGAACTTGTTTCTTCAATATGGTGTTTGGGTGACAAACGAACCAAGAACTTGTTTTAGGAGTACAAGACTTAGCTTTTTGCTTATAAATCTTATGTTTAAGCAATATTTTGGTGATTTTATGGTGGTGATGAAGGTGATTCGTGGCTAGGAGCTGAGAAAGGAGGAGAGGAGAATATTTAGTGTGTGAAAAACCTAGAGAGAAAAGATGGAGAGAAGGAGTGTTGAGGTGAAGTGAAATGATGAAGTTTTTGAGAAAAATGAAAGTGTAAAAGTGTTAAATAAATTTTGTGAGTTCCAAGAGGGGGAGGGGTGGCTATGGCCTTTTATTTATTTATTTTGTTGCAAGATGAATTATATTAATCACTCAAAATATGTACAATGTTTGGTACAATTAAAAAACACTCTTTTAGACATGTCCCAAAACAGAGAAACAGAAACATACAACTATCTGATATCAGACAAATCAATAACTATATCTGATAAGACTAAATACTAGCTATCTTGTAGATCAGAATTGTCCTACATATTCTTCACTTGAAACGACAAGCATTCCATTTGACACCAATTTCAATTCACCATATTATGCACTTTAACCATCTAGCTACATTTCCAAATCTCTTTTCCACCAAAACCATTCAACCTGCCATCACAATGGTTAAAGTAGAACAAGAGTTTGGCTTCACTAGGCACCCATAACCTCTCCACAGTAGGGGCTATACCGTGATACATTTTCATCTACTACAATGGCTTCACACAACTGGGAACACACTCCCTACAGTAAGTACCATCCATTACCTCCTTGGCAGTGTATAGCTTAGACCAAGTAGGTTCATCTTTCACTCCTCACTATTCCTGGCTTTATACACCGCCCACCATGTTCACTGCCCTTCTCAACTGGAATCCTACTTTATAGACTATAAATCACACTTGCTAAATTTACTTAATTCAGACCTCTGTGTCTAACAAAGACCAACTGTTTCCATGAAATAAGTAGACTTAGGAAATGTCATTTATAGACCAAGATACAAGGCCATCAGATGAAGTGAAACATAAAGTTCCTCAATTTTCCAATGTGAAAATTGAGAAAACATTTGGTGAAACCCAATTTAAGATCAGGGCACAACATGAAACTAGCCCTTTATGAGATCAGAAACAGAATAATCTCTTATACCGAACACCCTGTTATATATACATAGGGCCAGAACATCAAAGAACTATATGTAGAAAGTCACTTTACTGCAAACCAACATAGTAGGAAACTTCTTTATGTGTTTTAAAAGCCTTCCACAGATAAACTCCTAATCCAATGACATTTGCAGCCCATCCTCACAAATTATTGGCATAGGTTTACTTAGAAAGGCCTTCAAACACAAAGTACAAGCCATCTTCCATTCAACCTTTCAATACACACACCTGGATTAGCCTTTCTTCTTGAACTCAATGGCCCACCTTCTCTCCACATTTTTGACTGCAAAACTATCTTTAACCTTTAAGCTCAGTAGTTTCAATTTAACAATATCCAGTATTCTCTTTGTCAGTTTTTAAAGTAAATGGGGAGGGTTTGTGTGTTTTATTTTGTAAAAATACATTATGTACATGTTTTGTTTATTAAATTAAGGTATTGTGTAAGAAGGGTTTGGTTTAAAACGTAAAAACGCGAGTACCGGGTGAAATAAAATGAGGTAACTTTATAAAATGTAAAATGAGTATTTTTAAGTATATAAACTCTTAGTAGCTTAAATAATATGTGTACACTATTGTTGGTGTTAAAATTTTGCAAAACGTGACGACTTACGCAATTTTTGGGTTTATCGGGTAACTTAGACGTTATAAATTATAAAACGTCCTAAATTTATGATTGTGAGTGACTTAAATATTTTAAGTTGACAAACCAAATAATCTTAGTATTTTGAATATGACATGAGCATATCGGAACGTTTAAATGATATTAAACTAATAACTACTACCTTTGACGTTTTCGTATATAGTAATTGCTAAATTAGGATACATTCCAACTTCGTAAATTGATACATTTCGTATGTTGCTGTTGGGTCATCTGGTGAAGATTTTGATACATTGGGTCGACCTGTTGACAATTGTTTATTCTTTGCTGGGGAAGCCACGTGCATGGATGACTGGGATGCGGGAAGCGGTTCGTGTAATGGACATTTTAACTACAGGAAACGATTTTACAGCAGAAGTAGAAGCCATTGCTGCTGCGAAGAGGCATTCTGATAGTGAAAGAAGTGAAGTTAGGGACATTATTGGGAGTTGCGAGGAGTTTTGTCGCTCATGGTGTGGATCCTGATAAAGCCAAAAGTGAAGTGTTACATGTTATATAATCACAGTTTTGTGATTTTTTATAAATAAAAGATTATGCTAATAGCAATTATTATTCTTACAACGTGCATTTAATAACTCATGCTTGCACGGTTAAAAAATTAAACATAAGTGTTTGATAAGAAAAATGTTGTGCCTAATAATCATGCCTATTTATTTACCTTGTGATTTGATTGGTTGATTTGATAAAAAAAAACAAAAAATAAAATAAATAAATAAATAATTGCTGGAGATTTCAAGAAAGAAAGTTTATAATACAATTATACAAGTGATTTATGCATTAGACATGTATATAAGCATGTGTTTTATGTCTAAATAGCACTACTCATAAACATTTATCATTAAAGCTCACATTTATGCTCTGAAACTTAATAATCAATGACTTTGAGAATGAAAATTTAAATCATTAAGACTGACATTTATGTCTTGAGTCTTGAAACTCACTCTTTTAGTATCTATTTATCTATCAATCTTTTCTATATTTATTTAAATTTTGAGTTTCAAACTTTAAATATGAGTATTAAATATTATAATTATTATTCATGATTTAAATATCTATATGAATTTTGAGTTTCAAGCTTTAAAAACGAGTATTAAAAATTAAACTTTATTATAAATTATTATTCATGTTATTATAAATTATTATTCATGTCTTAAATGTCTTAAATGTGAGTATTAAAACTTGAAACTTTATTATAAGTTATTATTTAATATGTTAAAAAGTAAAATTAATGGAACAAATATAATTATAAAATATCTGAAACTCTTTAATAACTTCAATAATAATAAAAAAAAAAAAAGTACGTTCAAAAATAAAGTTTTCATGCCACCACTGTAAGTATTAAAGATTTGAAACTCCTTTTGTAATTAAAAATAATAATAATTTTCATGTTATAAAGACTTTAAATATTGTTTAAAACTATAATTTAATAATATGAGTTACTATTGGTAATTCATCAAGCAACCACATTTATCAACAACGAAAATATATTACAATAAATTGCATCCCACTTAAAGAGGTAAATTTATTTACAACACCCTTATTTCTATTGTTTGATTTGATGAAAAACAATTATTAAATAGATAAGTTACCTGATAGGGACTACGAAGTTGAAAGAACGTAAAGGAAAGTTCAGCAAAACCAACACCTTTGGGTAATTGAACTCCATCTGAGCAAGGAAATAACAAACGTAAGATTATTAATGAAAAAACAAGTTTTCTTAAGAAAACATGTTTCATATAGATTATATTAGATACACTAACAATCGAAATGCTATGAACAATGATTGCAATAAACATGATGTTTTATCTGGAATTGATATCTTCTTAATGAAACGAGGATCTAAAAAGGTATGTCTTCTTGTCGCCGTCATGTTTTTCATTTTTTAGACTTGTGAAATTGTGTTTGCGCTTATCAACCTTTTATAGTGAAGAGATATCTCAAATTAAATGATTTGATTGATCCAACGGCCATAATTGTTAATACTCGCGTATTTAGGGTTCACGAAATGTCAACTTAAACCTATTTGGTTTGTATATTCATGGGCCTGGCCCAAATATTCTCTCGACACAAGATGTTGAAGCATTGTAAGTAAAATATATGTTTACAAATAGCGACAATGAGAAATAATCATGAAACAAGATAAGAATCGATACCAACAAAGTGTAAAATAGTAAAAAAGACAAAAGAGTGGTATTATTGTGATAAAAATAGATTAAAAACTTGTATGTGTATGCTAATATAATCTTGGTGAACAATATATTTTAAATTATAGGAAAATAATTTAAACTAACAAAGATAATAGTAAATATAAAAATAAGATGGATTGAAATAAATAATGCATCAAAATATTTAACCTTCATATCTTTTTTTAACATGAAGTGAAGAGAGAAAAAATGAATCCAAATTAGTTCTTCAAAATATGAACCAGTAATTAGAGGCAAGTCTCAATTACTTTTTTTTATGGGGAAAAAATTAAGAGATAAACTTGTAGTTTTGAATTAAAGTTGCAATCAAATTTTTTTATTTACATATTAAATATCTCATGAACACTTTATCGTTAAGCAAAATAAAATATACCATTGCGCCAAGCAATTTATTATCTTTCAATACGCGGTATTTTCATATACAATTGTGATGTTTTTATCATTTTTTGTTACATTTTTTTTCTATATTAGAATTCACATTACATATCATAGGTAATTTAATACTAATATGAATGTTCGAACACTGAATAGTTGTACTAAGGTGAACATAAATATTTTTATATAACTCCAAAAGCTCTATTTCGTACATTTTTCTGGATATGTGTTTGTGTTTATTTAAGCTTTTTGTGTGGGTTGCCAGTCTTAGTTTTGGCCTACTGAGAACCATGTGGTCTAAAATTATTTGCTTCGTGATCTTTTGTCTACAATTACGGGTCAGAGGAGGTGAAATTAAATGTGTGGTTTGGAGGGTGTAACTCTGTAATTTACTTACATTGTTTGGTGCTTTGTGTGTTACATGTTTTTGGTTTGTTAGTGTTGCACTTTTTTAGTTTGTTGGTATATTAGGTGTGATATGCTCATGCAATTAGGGTTTATGTTTGATGTTTTGGGGTATTTTCTAATGTATGTTCGTGTTTTAGGATATAGTTGTTGGTTTTTGGTAGTCTTTGTTGATGGGTCATAGGTTTGTGACAGGGGAAATGGTTTTCGGGTTCTAGGGTTTGGTTGTTTAAGTTTATTTTGGTGTAGGTTGATGCAAATATTATTTTGGTTTTTGGGTGCTTGATGTTTTTGGACATTTTTATGTCATTTTAGGATCTAGGTTTGCTGAAGTGACATTGCCAACCGTAGTTTTGGCGTGCCAAAAACCATAAGTTATAAAATGTGTTTGTTTTTTTAGCATATATGATATTTGAGCAAGTGTACTAGACTTGGGAGTCCGGTGACTATCATATGGCAAGTTGTGTAGAAAGTGAACGCGAAATGGTGGGTTCGTGAAACGTGTTTTAGGCCAGTTGACGTGTCACTCATATTTCATATTAGTAGAAATGGAGGACATGAGGACATATCAAGTGCTCTAAGCAACGTCTCATATGTGAATTTAGCTTTCCCTGCTTCAGCCTTAATATGTTGTTTGGACAATAGAAAAAATGGTGTTTGACACTAATTTTTATAGGTCTCTAACTCACTTCTCACTTAAAGTTTGGGGTTAGCTACTAACTATTCATTTAGGGTGGTTGTGTATCTTTTTTTTTTTTTTTCCCTTTTTTTTTTTTTTTTTTTTTTTTTTTTTTTTTTTTTTTAAATATTTACTCATTGGAAGTAAGTTATAATTTTGGTATTCAAAAATTGGACAACATAAAACGGAATTGTGCTTTGGAGCGAACCTTAGTTTTGGTGAGGCAAAATCCATATGGCATAAAATGTAACTGTATTTTCATCGATTTTGATATCTAAGCTATGGTACTGGATGTGGGCTTTCAATGTCTATCATATGTTTCGTAGATCTAATTTAGAGAGTATTAAAGGTGTGTTTTTATGTTGGAATTCATGTTTTTCAGTTTGCCAGTGATGTTGTTATTAGGGGACTCCCGTGCATGGCACAACCAAAGGCTTTCACCACACACATTTGTTGTATGACGGTTACAGGTTTGTTTTTAAGACTAATTCTTTAAGTATTATGAGGTAATACATGCTTAAGCAATATTCATGTGTTTGTATTTGTTTGGCTTTCACCACACACATTTGTTGTATGACGGTTACAGGTTTGTTTTTAAGACTAATTCTTTAAGTATTATGAGGTAATACATGCTTAAGCAATATTCATGTGTTTGTATTTGTTTAGGGTTTATGATTTATTTTGTAGTCTAATATGTAGTCGTAGGTGCTAATTGTATACAATGTGTATAATCTATGATTATAGTTGTTATTTGATGTTCTTTAAAGTGTGATATGTGGTCATAAGTAGTGATTTATCATGTTGTATATAAGTTGTGGTAATGATTGTCGCTTTTACAAGTGCTCTTTTGCAAAACAGGTGCTTTCTGGTATCCTTTAAAGTCTGAAATGTGGTAATGAATGCCGATTATATATGTTGTAGTCATATTTTCCGATTTAGTAAGTTCTAATAATTAATGATGAGATGAAAAGTGTACCGCTTTTAGGGGGTCATTTAAGCCCTAAGTCAATATTATTTATCAAATATTGCCATAAATCGTTCCTTTTGTCATTTTAGGTACTTTTGAGAAGAAATTTGGAAAATGAAACATTTTGGACGTTTTTTGAGCGAAAAAGTGAAGAAAACGACAAAGTCTCCAAATCATGCCGAATTTGGTACCTGACGGCGTCAGGAATTGCATGTGTTGCCGTCACTCATGGACAAAGAGGTGGATAAATTAAATACATGTGACACACTAGAATGTTTTTGGAGGATTTACACGTGATGGCGTCACCAAGGCCGTCACGTACAAAATACAAGAGACGGCCAAGAGAAAAGTTACACATTAAGGCATCAGATCTGGATCTAGGTAATACGAGAGTTTTTATGGCGGCGATTTGACGGCGTCAGGATTTACACGTGACGCCGTCAAACTCAAACTCTATATATAGTTTTCTAGTTTTCATTTGTTAAAGGAGAAGAAAAGAGAGGAGAACTTGGAGAAACCCTAGCATGATTTTTACCTTACTTTTAAGGGTTCCAAACCCTTATTTCATCCATATTTAATTG
This sequence comes from Artemisia argyi, assembly GCA_030686995.1. Taxonomy (NCBI): domain Eukaryota; kingdom Viridiplantae; phylum Streptophyta; class Magnoliopsida; order Asterales; family Asteraceae; genus Artemisia; species Artemisia argyi. Next base: position 166,601,324 of record CM060694.1, on the reverse strand, counting down.
AAGATAAGTTTTCCAATAATCATTCAATATGTCTATGTGTTGTTTGATTCTATCTTATGCTTTTCTTTACTTTAACATGCTAGGCTAAGTTTTCTTTGTGTTTGCTTAGATGTAATGAAACTTAGTTATTGATTATTTTGGTTGTTTGTTTGTAATTGTTGTGGATGATTGATTTCGATGTTAGGCTTAAGAAAACTGGCAGACTTCCAATTGGTAACATGCTTGAACGTCTTAAGAAACATGATCGGATGTGTACTACGATAAATTGGTTATATTTAATGCATAAGTAACTACTAAGGAGGCCATGTTAGGAGGTAGTATTCGGCTAGACATAGGAAGTGGTAGAAGCTTATAGAGTTAGGGAAGATCGTACACGGCCCTACGAATGGTATTAAGGAATATAACCCGTCATCCATGCAATTGCAAGAAACTAATCAACTAGTAAAAGATAGCTAAGGAGTAGTGAAATCTAAGTAAACACATTTTCTCTTATTATTGTTTTTCTCCACATTTACTTTCGTGTCATTTTATTTTATTTCTATTGAATTTGTAGGTATTTGGGTTAGTTGGCTAGCAACTATTTCCGCCCATTCTTCCAAAACCTGAGATTTTACTTGCTTTCCATAAAATATAAAAATACAAAAAGAATCATCCGTCACCTTTAGACCTAGTTTAATTGAGTTTTAACCCTAGCGAACACTATTCTTTGAGTTGAACGATCAATCCCCTGATATTTGCCACTATACTATACTATAACGGTCAGGTACACTACGTGGTGAGGATTGCAAGCTTCTCAAGATCCCTTGAGAGGTAAAACCTTTTGCAAGGTTGCAAAACCCCGCATCAATTAACAATGAAACTAGTTTTTCTGTTTATAATATCTGATGTAATCTTCTGAATGCTAATACTTCACATTATCAAATGTTGCTTCAGGGTAAATTGGTATGTGGAAAACTAGATGGGGGGGGGGGGGGGGTTTGAATAGTTTTACCGTTTTTAATTTCTTTTCTTTGAAAACTTTATGTGAAATCGACTATGATTTCTTTTCCACAACTCGAGGATTTATAGTGGTTCGGTCTACAAGGACTTCCTTTCCTTACCCTACTCTACTCCTCGAGTATCCTTTCACTAGTCAACAAGCTCCGTTAATCAGTGGAGAAAACCTTACACGTTAATTACACAATATTTCCGACACAAAGCTAGATGTCGAGTCTTTTACAAGGGTACAACCACTCGTTTCACACTATGTATTTTGAGGACTAAAATACTAACCGATCACTACAGAGGTTTATGATGGTTTAGTACAACAATGATTTATGATGAAGTATAATATACAATAGGGATGAAGCTGCAGAATAGCAACAAACTTTTTCAAATGTACTGATTTGGTATGTGTACTTTTTTTAAATTGTAGAATAGCAATGTACTTTCATAAGTGTTTCAATTTGGTACATGTACCTTTTTATAGTTTTAGTATAGCAATGTACTTTCCATAAGTGTTCCAATTTGGTACGTGCGATTTCCATAAGTGTTCTTATTTGGTACATGCGATGACGTACCAAATTGGAACACTTATGGAAAGTACATTGCTATTCTACAGCTTAAAAAAGTCCACGTACCAAAACTGGACACTTTGAAAAGTACATTGCTATTCTACAACTTAAAAAAAGTACACGTACCAAAACAGTATATTTTCAAAAAGAACATTGCTATTATACAACTTAATCCCTATATAATATAATGTACAAATGAAGACTTGCAATAATTCATTAAAGCTAGTAAGTCTTGAATGATGATGTTGATCTTCTTGCTATTTAAGAAGTTCACTAAAACAAATATGAATGAGTTAAATACTGAATATGACCAAGTGAGAGAGAGTATAGAGGTTTATAATTGTAAGTGATAAGAAAAAAAGAGACTTTGAGCTGCTATTTATAGCCACAGGCCTTAGAGGCCTGCGGTTTACAAGGACCTCAAAAAAGGGTCCGCCCCTATAGAAAAGGGGTCCTTGGACCTCGGACAGGAAATCTCACATATCTTTTTCAAATCTTTCCAAATTGTTTCCAAGATGTTTCCATAATCTAAGCAAGATAATCTCAGATATTTCTAGAGTAGGATGGTCCAAGGAATGATGTAACAATACATTTTTCATTTTGATTTAAATGTATTATGAAAGTTAAATAGTATAAAAGTATAATGTAACTAGTTGAAAAATGTTTATTAAGAAATGATCTGTTAGTCTTTGTGTAAGTAAAAATGATTTGCTTAATTATGCAAATACAAGACTAATTTGATATGTTTGTAGACATTTTTAGAAACATGTATAATAAAAAGAGCACTTGTGTATAAAAAGTTTGTCCATTTAAATTAATACTATATGATATGTATGTAAAACTTAGTGGTATCAAAGAAAACTTGAAACTATATATAAAAGACTTGAAAATTTTTTTACTTGGTGTAAATAAAGTTTATTATTGTTGTCAATAAAATTTAGCAAAGTTCGTAAAATATAAATAATATTTTTAGGAGATATTTGTATTAACATTTCCACGTACTTCATATTCTTTTTTTTGGTACTTCTGATTTAGATGATTGTTTCTTTGCTATGTTGATTAGGTCCCCCGGTTAGTCTTAGTTTTGTCGTTTCATAACTTTCTTGGTACAGTTATTGATAGGCTTTTTTATAAAAAGCTATGTTCATGCATGTTCAAGATCGAACCCGATGTACACTAAAATCATGATCTTAAGTGCTATAGTTTACCCGATCTTTCAACCCATCCAAGATCCGGCCTAGCCATGACCTAAACCTCCTTTTAGACTACAGAACATGTGTTTTAACAACTTAGTTAGTCTCGGTAGATCATTCATAAAAATCTCTACTTGTTGCATGTGTCAAATCTTACCCGATCTATTTCGAAAACACCGTTTTATGTTCGATTTCATTACTAGTTTTAGTAACCCAACCTCTAAACTATCCAAACAAATACCAAGATTATTATACATCTTTTAAGAGTATAAAAATTCATAAAACTCAGTAGCATACTCTGTTAGAAAATTTAGTGCACTTGAGGGATCAATTGATACTTGGGAATGGGTTTGGAGGTACGGAGTGTACACTCATCAAGTCCTTGACTACCCTGACTCAATAGTGGTTGTGCAGGATTCTGCTGCTAGTGTTGGTTCCTGCTGATAGTGGATCCTACTGCTAGTATTAGGATTCTGCTGCTAGTCGTTCCTGCTGCTAGTAGTATGACTCTGCCGCTGAGCAGTGATTATGCTGCTAGTGCTAAGTAGATTCTGCTGATGAGAATGTAACTGTTTTGACCTATTCAAATGACAGTTATATATGCACTTATGACCACGTTTAATTGGTCATATAATCACTATTTTTGGCTATAATGGGGGCAATTATGTGGAAATTAATGGGCCAATTAATTCTCATAATTCCATTTGACTAGCTATGAGTAATCTCCTATTTAAGAGGGAATCAGATCATGCATGAAGAGATACATAAAACACATAACACTTAAACGCAAAGGGTTATTGATTTGTGCCTAATTCAATAACAAACATTTGGTCTTATCCCAAGTAGATATTCGTGATACCCAGGCATTAGGGTCGAATAGTTTACTTTGGAAAGTGATAAAACGATTCTAAGTGATATCCGGTAACCATTCATTGGTACGTAGTTAGGTAATTGATTATCTTCACCCTGTTCTGGGCCAATAACCACCAACAATCAAGTAAACTATTTTGTGATAATCAATGGCTGCTGCTATGAGGCATATGGCTGCTAATATTTCCAAAATGGAAAAGTTTTAAGGTGTTGATTTCAGAAGATGGCAAAAGAAGATGCACTTCTTGCTGTCAAGCAAGAATATGGTGTATGTTCTAAGCACTGCTATTCCTGAGGATCATGGGGATAATGCTACTGTGGAACAGATATGGAATCGAAGCAAATGGGAGAATGATGATTACGTCTACAGACGTTTAATCCTTAATGGTATGTTTGATTCTCACTTTGACATTTATCAAAATGTTGAATCTTCCAAAGAACTATAGGATTCCTTGGATGCCAAATATATGGCTGAGGATGCATCAAGTAAGAAGTTTCTTGTAAGTAATTTCACAAATTACAAAATGACTGATTCAAGACCAGTTATGGAACAATACAATGAACTTCTAGGAATACTTAGAAGGTTCACACAACACAAAATGAACATGGATGAGGCTATTTCAGTCTCTTGTATCATTGACAAAGTCCCTCCTTCTTGGAAAGATTTCAAGCATACCTTGAAACATAAGAAGGAAGAACTTACACTTGTTTAGTTGGGTAGTCATTTGCGTATTGAGGAATCTCTCAGGGTGCAGGATAATGACAAGCCAAAGAGTAGCAATGCTACTGGTGCATCTGTTGTCAATATGGTGGAACATAACAATTCCACCAGGTACAATGACAACAAAGGCAAACGTAAACATCATAATAACACAAGGGCTGATCCTAACAAGAAGGCAACACCTACCTGTTGGAAATTTGACAAATCTGGTCACATTAAAAGGGATTGCAAAGGTGTTAAGATTGGTGGTAAAACAAATGGTTCAGGCACTAGTGGTTCAGGGAGTGGCGGTTCCTCTAACTCACTATGTTTAATGAATCTCTTCAAGTTTATTATGTTACATATGTATCTGAATCTAACTATGTGCAGGATGGTGATGTTGCGTGGTGGGTTGACTATGGGGCAACTGTTCATGTGTGCAAAGATAGAAGATGGTTCAAGACTTACGAGTCACTAAATGATGGTTTTATTCTTCACATGGGAAATGAGTCAACAGCTTTGGTGCATGGTCGTGGTTGTGTAGATCTTAATTTTAGTTCTGGAAAGATTGTAACTTTGTTTAATGTTATTCATGTTCCTGATATAAGGAAGAACTTGGTTTCAAGTAGTGTTTTGAATAATCATGGATATAAACAAGTTATTGAATCTTATATTGTCTAAACATGGTGTGTTTATTGGTTTTGACTATTTGTGTAATCAAATGTTCAGGCTTAATATTGTCCCTGACATTGTTAATTCAACCTTTTTGTCAACCTCTAAACTGAATGACTCTACCCTGTGGCATGCTAGAATTGGCCATGTACATTTTAAAAGGATCCAAGATATGTCTAAGGATGGGTTAATCCCAGCATTTGACATGAACAATGAAAAGTGTAAGACTTGCATGTTGACCAAAATTACTAAGAAACCTTTTCAGGGTTGTTGATATAAATAATGTTAAAAACGTTATTAATATTTCTCAATAACTCTATGTTTTGGTAATCACAAAATGTAAACTAAATTAAGTCAAGATTATGACATAAACAAGTATTTAGTAACAAATATTTACTTCTACAACTAATATCACTTAAGGTATGCATAAACTTAGCATCTTAGGCATTGCATGATCAAAGGAAGCCTTTTCTTAACACATAACATTTTATAAAATGACATTAACATTATATATATATATATATATATATATATATATATATATATATATATATATATATATATATATTAGTAAATCATTTTTGGTATTGTTTTATTAAACTACAAAGATATGATTTCAAAATTCCAACCAAAAAGGGCAAGTTTTATCCAGAAAAACTTTCCCCACAAATGGACAAGAAAATCCAACGTTCTGGAGGGGCGGCCCCCTTAATTCATAAGGCGGCCCCCTTAATTATTAAGGGGACCGGCCCCTAATTAAGGGGACCGGCCACGCTCCAAAACAGTAAATCTTTCCCCTTTAAATACTGGTTCATTCCACAGAATTTTCTCACCTTTTTGCACTAAAAACCTTCTGATCTAATCTTCATTTCTATCTCAAAAATCCTTTTATCATATAATTCATAAGTCCTTGTTTCTAAGTGATACAAAGCTTCATCCACTCAAGTGCAAAAAGAAGAACACTCCTCTACATCCAGTAAATTGTAGTAGTGTTGTGATTAGCTAGTTTCATCTTGAAGTAGTGCTAGATACTTGTAAAGTGTTGTGTGAATTTGTTGATTGTAGATACTAGGTGTGTTGTAAAGTAGTGTAGTTGTTGTGATTTAGTTGTGCATAGAAGAAGGTGTGAAGTAGACAAGAAGAAAAGGTGTGAAGCTATCTTGAAGAAGTTGTGAAGGTGTGAAGAAGGAGTGAAATCTTGAAGAAGTTGTGAGATTGGTTCTAGCTACGATTAGAACTCGACATTTAGCTTAGTGTCATTAATAGGTGTAAGCCAAGGTGTGTAAGGTTTCTCCGCCATAAGGAGTTTGTTGACATATTGAAGAAAACTCTCGAGTGTGGTACTCGGGGAGTGTAGAAGGGCAAGGAAGGTGTCCTTGTAGCCGAACCACTATAAATTCGCGTGTTGTGGTTTGATCTTTCTAACTCTATCTTTCCTTCATTCTATTTCAATACTTTCATTATTAGATTAGTCTTGCTTGTACTTGTTGATACTTGAATTCACGTAAGATCGAATCGAAAGTTTTATAAGCTACAAAAGATTTTGAAAATAAATTTAAAAAGGACGTAAAACTATTTAACCCCCCCCCCCCTTCTAGTTTTCCACAATTGGTATCAGGAGCTACGTCTTGCAAGATCTTTAAAATATATTATATTTTAAAACTTGTAACGATCTATGGAATCTGAAAAATACTTAGAAGGGAAATCTATGCAAAGACCACCACTATTTGAAAGTGATGGATTTTTATATTGGAAAAATCGATTCGAAACTTATGTGAAATCAAAAGATCTAGATCTTTGGCATGTTATTACTAATGGTGATTGTTTACCTATTCAAAATAACCCCGAAAGAAAGAAAGATGAAATCGTGCCTTATGAAAAACAAAATGATGATTTAAAAAGAAAACTTGCTAAAAATGATGAAGCAAAAAATGGTTATTTATAATGCGCTACCACGTAAAGAGTACGAAAGGATCTTTATGTGTGAAACCGCAAAAGAAATTTGGAACTCTTTATTAATAACTCACCAAGGTAATAGTCAAGTCAAAGATAATAAAATAGATCTACTTGTTCAACAATATGAGCAATTCACAATTCCGAAAGAGGAATCAATTGATAATACTTTCGCTAGATTTAACACTATCATCACAAGTTTAAAAGCACTTGATGAGAATTTTTCTAGTAAGAATTTTGTTAGGAAGTTTCTTAGGGCCCTTCACCCAAAATGGCGAGCTAAAGTGACGGCTATTGAAGAATCAAAGAATTTGTCAACATTGCAACTTGATGAATTAATTGGAAATTTGAAAGTCTACGAAGCAATTATAAAGAAGGACTCCGAAATGGTCAAAGGAAAACGAGAGCAAAGCAAGTCAATCGCTTTGAAAGCTAGAAAGGAATCTAGTAACGAAGATAGCTCATCTTCCGAAAGTGATGACGAAGAATACGCCATGGCCATAAGAGATTTCAAGAAATTCTTCAAAAGGCGAGGAAGATTCGTTAGACAACCATACGATGAAAGGAGAGCATCTCAAAAGAATAAAGATGACAAGTATAGCAAGAATGAGATAAAGTGTTTCAAATGTGGTGATCCAAATCATCTCATTGGAAAATGTCCAATGATGTCAAAAGATCAAAATCAAAGAGCATTTGTTAGAGGAGCTTGGAGTGATAGTGATGAGGAGGAGAAAGAAACGACAAAAGAAGAGAAGCGTCTTATGGCAAAAACATCAAGCGAGGTACGTTCCGAAACCGAATATTTTAGTGATGAAAATTTATCGTTAACGAAAATGATTTAGATAATGAGTATAATAGACTATGTAAATTAGGACAACAAGTAATAACTAAAAACAAATCACTAAAACATATAAACAACCAATTAGAAAATGAAATACTAGAACTTAAAATTAAGATACATAAATTAGAGAAATGCAAAGAAATTATTGAAGAATGTAAATTATGTCAAGAGCTTAAATGTGAAAATGAAATACTTAGAAGAGAAATTTGTAAATTTGACAAATTTGAAAATAGTAATAACTCACTTAAGAAAATAATAAGCATTCAAAGAATATCCGGAGACAAAACCGGTTTAGGATTTAACCCAATTGAAGCTTCATCTAGTGAAACAAAAAATGTTAAGTTTGAAAGCGAATCTAGTAAACCAACATTCTTAGAAAAACATCCCAAATACATACACATAAATGATAAGAAAATACCTCTTGCTAGTGATGAAGAAATAAAACCGTTTTATAAACCATCTTTAAAGACCGATGTAGGATCGTCTAAACCTAAAACAAGATCTAAAACTCCACCACCAAGGAAACCAAATAATTCTTATCCTAGATCTTAAACACCTCAACCAAGAAGAAACCAAAATAGGCAAAACTACAATAACACTAGTAATCAAATGTGGAATTATCAACAAAGCTACAATCCTTGGGGAATACTACCACCTTTCATGCATCCTAGCCAAATGTTAAGCATGTTTGGACCAAACAACTTTGGACCAAAGAGGCAATGGGGACCGAATAGCTAGATCAACATTCCTTGTAGCTATCTTGAAGTTTTTCTCACCGTAGACTTTTACAAAGTCTATATGTCATCTTGAAGATTTTTGTTGAAGACCGCCGGGTACGTCATTCTTTCACAACTCATTGACATGCTTAGATAAATACGCTTTGTTTGGTTACGTTGTTTGCAAAAATGTAGTTTATTTTTTTTTTTATTTTTTTGATCATATATATATATATATATATATATATATATATATATATATATATATATATATATATATATATATATATATTCTTATACTTATTATATTAAATTGTAGTAGTGTTGTGATTAGCTAGTTTCATCTTGTACTAGTGCTAGATACTTGTAAAGTGTTGTGTGAATTTGTTGATTGTAGATACTAGGTGTGTTGTAAAGTAGTGTAGTTGTTGTGATTTAGTTGTGCATAGAAGAAGGTGTGAAGTAGACAAGAAGAAAAGGTGTGAAGCTATCTTGAAGAAGTTGTGAAGGTGTGAAGAAGGAGTGAAGTCTTGAAGAAGTTGTGAGATTGGTTCTAGCTACGATTAGAACTCGACATTTAGCTTAGTGTCGTTAATAGGTGTAAGCCAAGCTATGTAAGGTTTCTCCACCATAAGGAGTTTGTTGACATAGTGAAGAAAATTCTCGAGTGTGGTACTCGGGGAGTGGAGTAGGGCAAGGAAGGTGTCCTTGTAGCCGAACCACTATAAATTCACGTGTTGTGGTTTGATCTTTCTAACTCTATCTTTTCTTCATTCTATTTCAATCTTTCATTATTAGATTAGTCTTGCTTGTACTTGTTGATACTTGAATTCACGTAAGATCGAATCGAAAGTTTTATAAGCTACAAAAGATTTTGAAAATAAATTTAAAAATGACGTAAAACTATTCAACCCCCCCCCCCCTTCTAGTTTTCCACAAGGGTGTTAAACGTGAGACTGAGCTATTGGAGCTTATACACAGTGACCTGTGTGACTTGCATGCTACTCCCTCTTTGGGGAATAAGAAGTACTTTGTGACATTTATTGATGATGCTTCTAGGTTTTGTTATGTTTATCCATTACATACCAAGGATGAAGCATTAGATAAATTGAAAGTATTTAAAACTGAAGTTGAGTTGCAACTTGGGTCACTGATCAAAAGATTCAGGACTGATAGGGGAGGTGAGTACATGGATACTCTATATTTTCAGTCTATTGGTATAATTCATGAAACAACTGCTCCCTATACTCCTCAAAAAAATGGTATCTCTGAAAGGAAAAACAGGGTACTGAAGGAGATGGTTAATTCCATGTTGTCCTACTCAGGACTGAGTCAAGGGTTCTGGGGTGAAGCTATGTTAACAGCTTGCTACTTATTTGTAACACCCCCAAAATTCGGTACAGCGGAAGACTCAACAAGCTTTCGGGGTGCTACGAGGGATTGGTATCCATTCCAAGTCATGAAAGAACGAGATAAAGTAAACATAAGAAAAACACAATCAAACGGGGTTTTAAAGTTTACATTTATCCCAAATTTATCCAAAGCAAGGCCCAAAAGAAATAAACGCAGGTCCACAATAACATATCAGAGTCTTAGAAAATAGATCCATAAACCAGTTGCCAAAGCCAAGCCTCCAATCCAAGCATCCAAGGGCATCACTTAATTACCTGAGAAAATGCGCTAAAAGTCAGCTTTCGCTGGTGAGATCATAGGTTTAAATTCATAACTAAATCAAGTAGACATATACGCAAAACGCTTGCTAGCTAGACTAGGCCTCAATCATCCAACCAAACGAACCAACCCTATAGGTGCACACTATAGCTCAAATCAATCAAATCAATAGCTTACCTAGTTCATGACTAGGCCTCACTCCATAACCAATCCAATAGCTTACCTAGTTCGGGACTAGGCCTCGCTCAACAACCAATCAATAGCTTACCTAGTTCGGGACTAGGCCTCGCTCTATAACCAAATCAATAGCTCACCTAGTTCAGGACTAGGTCTCGCTCTATAACCTACCTAGTTCTATAAGCATAGCAAGTTTTAAAATAAACAAAGCGATAATAGTCCACATAAAACAATTTGCACGTTTCTCACCCCAAGTATTGAAAACAAAGTTCAAGAGTAAAAAGTGGGCTATGACTCACCTCAAGTCCAGCAATCAGCAAAAGAAATCGATAGATGTAAGATGTAAAGCAACTCAAATAACGGCAACTACAGACTCGGCACCTCCTAACAATATAAACGCGTTCAGATTCATTTCCTCAAAATCAAATATTCCCAATCCCGAACGTATTTTTTTACTTTTCGAAAATCCATTTCTCGTATTATTCTCATATTAGTTTGGAGTTTGGTATCCATACGGGTGGAGGGTCGACACAACTCAAATCAAGAAGCCACAACAAAAAGAGTAATAAAACAATCTATAGGTCTAATATTAGTCCAATATATTATTTAAATAAATCATCGAAGCTTATCAAATCCGTCGATTTGATAATCCCCCATGTTTATCTACGTAATATATTGCTCTAAGATTATACCCAAACCTAAATCACATAGCACGAAGAATACTATATGGTAAGTATCAAAGTTTAATAAATTCCCTATATATATCATCAAGCTTACCAAATTCGTCAATTTGGCCAAATCCATGAGATATTTAGTAATTCATTATTCCTGTACACGTACCACAACCTATGGGCATTGTAGGATACAATGCCCACTAATATATTCATTTTTTATAACTAAATAGATCCTATTTAACCCGTCGATTAAATAAGTTACGTAGTTATAGAAAATGGATGTATTAATCGTCACATATCCGTGACAAACACAAAAGTCACAAAATAATAATATAGCCCACTTGGACTCAAGCGACCACAACCCCGTATAACTCGATAGTTTCCTCGTTTATTTAAAAAAAATATATTTTTATTTAATATAATCATTCAACGTTATAGATTTCATCGTTATTTATAGTTGTTTATTTATAATAACGCTCCCGATATTTATTACACTACTCTCATAGTATATTAATTATCCTCACATTATTATAATATATTGTAACAATTCGCATTTTCAGGTTAATTACTTTTCCCGGAAAATTTCACTATTCACTTTTACTATTCATTTTTCCCGAAAATTTCCCGAAACTTGATTTTTGTTTCTTGGCCTCGAGTGATAAATCATTTCCATGGCAAATTAAAAGTTTAACTTTCATAAGCTCATTTTCGTGAAAGTTATTAAGGAATTACACGTTTTAGGGTAAAACGTCATTCAGAAATTCTACGCACAACGAAATTCGACCCCGTCAGGTGACCCCACATCAGAAAAATGTTTGACACACTCATGATTTATTTGAGCATAAATCATGACTGAGAAAAATCATGACCAGAATAAACCTCGGCCGTGAAAAACTGGAATTTTCAGTTTTAAGCGTTTTTACTCAGCTGTAACCTTAGCCTATACCTGCACCACATTTCTAAGACGATTTGAGTTTTCAAATTTTTAGAAAAAGTCAACATATTTTTCCCTCCTCCATTGACCAAAAATCATCCCTTGATTTTATAAGTCATTCCTTGATTTTTAGGCTTACGGTTTGATGTTTAAAAGACATTTAATACCAACCGTCACTAGACTGAGCCCAGTCTAGACATTATAAGTCTTTTTAAATCATTTTTATCACATTAGAAAAGTAACATTTTACATTTCTCAATTTTACGCAATATTCGTACATTTTACGTATTACGCGTTTTAGACCCGTATTTCCAGTTTTTAGCAGGGTTTTACACCCAAATGGAACCTACCACTCATTTTATATTTTATTATGGAGTATTTTGACATGTTTAACCATTCTTCCAAGTTTCGTATTTTTACGATACCCGGTTTTACGTTTCGTGGCTTAACCATTTACGGTTAGCATTTTACGGAGCCAAAACTAACTCAATAACTTGGATAATATCATCAAAAGTCCACCCTTGCTCCCCAAGCTTGGCAAACCGACTTAGGGGGGGGGGGGATTCAGCCCCTAGGTGGCTTAATCCCATGCTTTAAGCCTTAAGATGTGAACATGTGTTCAACTTGGTGAGCAAGTGTTGACTAGTCAAGGTTCTAACCTCCTCAAGACCTTATTTAAGCCTTCTCTTCCCCTCCTTGGCCATTCCAACGACCCACACACATAAAAACACACCATCATCTCATCCTTAGCTCATTTACTTCAAGTTCCATCCAAGAAATCAAGTGTAATATCCATACATAAATCCTAGTTTAGTTTTGATTCATCAAAATTACTTCAAATCCTTAGAAACTTTGGTGATTTCTCTTGAGTTTGAATCCACTCAAGTCACCTCAATTTTCATCATCTCTCTTTCAAGATTACAAGAGTAGAAAGATTGCATGAAGTGAAGTGGGTTGAAGCAAGTCTATCAAAGTCCTATCCTTACATGTTAACTTCCTTTCATCTTTGAAAGCCAAAAGTTGTAAGCCAAACCCTAGCTTGCTTCTTGTTAAATAATCATGTTCATGTTATTTACATATTATTCTTGCTATATTATGTCTTGTAGTTATGTCCATGATGTATAAAAGTGAGCAAAACAAGTTATTGTTATTGATTGTTAAAACAAGTTACTAAAACAAGCAAACTAGTGACTTTCTTGGAAAGACCTGATCAAAATGGTAAAAATATGATATTTGATTATTACATATTGTAGTAGAGGACCTAACAAGGAAACCATAGCAATTTGAACCACCTAAAACGAGTATACGAGTCAAAAGTTACGCCCATTTGAAGTTACCAAAGATTTCCGGCAAAGCTGCCAAATACCTTCTGTTACAGAAACATTAAACACGCAAAAAGAGGCCTTTCTGGTCCGATTCATGAAAAAGTTAAAACACGAAAGTTGTCCGGAATCACGTTTTCATTTAGGAACAAAGAAGCTCGAGCCCTGAAAACGCTTTCCGAGTGATAAAATGTTTTAAATTCTAAACAGCCCATTTTTAGGCTAAAGTCACTATATTATGGTTATACTTTAAAAGGAACAAGAGGTCTTATGACCTATAATCAAGACCACAACCATGGCTAGAGCTAAGGTTGTGTCTCATGACCTTGGAACAAGGACCAAAGGTCATGGCTAGGCCATGACGAAATGACCATACCAACTTACATAGGCGTAAACATGAAACAAGGAATTGGCGATATATTGAACAAGCAATTTGGATCTACTTCATTTAAAAAGGAACCATGAGATATTACAAAGAGAAAATGGTCATACAAGACTTATGAAACTACCCCTAATAACAATCTTCATGTACTAATAAACTTTCCTAAGTTTATTCAAATGTCGGACATGTAACTTTTCGGATCAAAACATATATATACTTTATCAACTACTACAATAGTAGGGAGCCTCATGTGAGGAGTTCATTATGTAAGCCGTCGAGTTGAGTTGTGGATTTACGAATTAAAGTGTCCTGGCTCCTCGAACGCTTACTAACATGACTTCTGAATTATGTCGGCCCGAACGGTAGTAAACGATATACAAAACATACATGTTCATGAATCTTTTCTTTCAAAGACTTACAATATACATCATACCACATCATGGACTAAATGCAAGATATATATATAGGCACTCCGTTATATTCATTACTCAAATCCTAAGTCGCGACATTCTATTATAGGTTGCTCGTAGAAACCTACACGATCCAACCATCACCTTCATTACTTGCTATCCAACTTAAGGTGAGTTCATAGCCCCACTTTCTATTGTTTAACTATTTTACAAACCCTTGGGGGGAATACATGCTATTATTTTTCTACTCGAACACAATGCTTTCTACTGTATGCTATTCGACTATGTTTTATTATCACTAAGTAACATCCTTGCCAAACCAAGATCCCTTATTATGAACCATTTAATCACTTGCGAGGGTTACTTGCGAGTGAGCGCGAATATTGTGAATAGGCCTATTGGGATTAACGAATCCCATTTGTTTTGACTAAGTTTAAACAAATGCATTAATATTTGAGACATTAGGTATGACGGCAAAGTACCTACCGGGATAAATCTGCCGATCGATATTGGTACACGTTAACGTTTTGGTTTCATAAGCTTAGTGTATAATACATTTTATGGGCGTATAATAACGTAGCCTACCTGTTTTGTTTTCCAAACATTGGTGTGAGTCTACAACTCACACTACGATTATTGTGTTCAAACGATTTAACTACAAACACTACGATTATTGTGTTCAAACGATTTAACTACAAACACTACGATTATTGTGTTCAAACGATTTAACTACAAACACTACGATTATTGTGTTCAACGATTTAACTACCAACACATTGTGTTCAAACATTAAACAAACTCTATGAATATCACTCAACCTTTGTGTTGACCTCTCAAGCATGTATTTCAGGTTCATAACGATCAAGGATGGCACGGAAGGACACGGATACTCAAGAGGGCTATAAACTTTATTATCATTCAAAAACTCACTTAATGTGATTTGTAAACATGGAACCAATTTGGATCTCATTTTGTAATCTCTGATATTTATACAATTTGAATGATAAATCTTTTAAAACGACTCAATTGGAGTTCGTTTTCTATTATTGTGACTATTGTGATGTCGAGTAACACCCAGTTTGAATTCCGCTGCAACCATGAATTGGGGGTGTTACATATATTACTCGTGATCGTTTTATTTTTAATATACGCATTTATATATTTATATACACGTTTTTCACGTCTATATAATTATATAAACTTTTATATTACCAATAATATTATTACGAGTTTTATTATTAGTGTTTGATTATAAATATATATCGAGTTATATGAGATGGTCACATGTCCGAGTCATCACTCTCAGCTCATTGTCCAAGTCCAAATAAAATCACCAAGTCAAAATCAAGTAATCCATCTCTGTCCAATCAATACCCATAACACGTGCTACAACAATAGGGTCCGACTACGGCACCCGACTAACCTATCTCCGTCAATCTAATAAACCGTCTCATAAACGGTTCCCATAACAATCATATACTCGACAACACTTCATCAATCCAATCACATACCCATTGTCGAGACCACGAGGTCTCAACCCAAAGTAACTTTCGGCCGAAACAAATAATACAACAACAACAACAACAATGAAATTACAACAAGTTGGGCATCAAAAATATACACCCAAGTTTCGGGTTGGTTTACCAAGCCAACCCGTGCCTTACTCCCCACTTGGGTCTCGGCAACAACTAGGAGTCAACAGACTCGACACCATGACCACTTGGGTCACGGCACTAGCTCACTTGGAGCGCACCAAAACTGTCCCAAACGGACCCTTGGGGTCGCGGCACCCATAACAACAACAACATCACAAATGGTCATCCAAAACTAACCAAAACCAAGTCCAATAATCTAAACCCAAACTACAAGATACAAGGGTCAAAACATCAAGAAAAGTGGAGCCAATAGGCTCGAACCACAACAACCCGTGAGCCCAAGGCTCGCGGCTCCATTGACCTCCATGAAATACTCATCAAACCCGGATACCAAACCCAATTTTGTAATCAAAATATCATTTCCCACTTGTTTAAATCAAAACCCAACAAGAAAAATCCGTGTATACACGGATTGGAGCATGAATCGAGGCACACGAGGCAAACTCGTGGCCACTCACCTTCAAATCAGCTTTAAAAACGAGTTTCTTCAAAAACCCAACAAGATCTATTAAGATTGGTGGTGTTTAGGTGGCGGTGGTGATGAGAACGAGGTGTTAGTGTGGGTTTTAGGGCGCGTGCTTTATGTCAAAAGAAAGATCTCGATGAGAGGATTAAAGTGGTGGTGTTATTTTTGTTGTAGGAGCGGCGGTGTGGCGGTGGTTGCCGGAAAAAGGGGCGGCGGCGGTTTTGATATCAAAGAGAGAGAGAGACAGTGAAAGGTGAGGATTTGTGATTGTGTTTTGGTGTGTGGTGTGAACCGGCCCAACCACAAGGACCATAAGTAGTTTACTTTTTTTTTTTTTTTTTTTTTTTTTTTTTTTTTTAAATATTACTAGTAATAATAATAATAATACTAATAATAAAGTTAAGGGGTAGTGGTTAGTTATCAAAACGTAATGCCAAACCCGTAACTTTTAAAATTCTCCAACTCTTTCTCGAACCGAGCTCGTTCCCAAATCATTAAAATCTCACGATACGTTCAATAAATAAATAAATATATAGTCGAACCGTAAATTCAAAACATGAAATTTTGTTAGGTTATCCTAGTGCCGGAGTCAATGTAGTGCCAAGTATAATCTCGAAATAAATCACCACGAACATACCAAACCAACAATAAAAATTAAATTTCCATAAATATTACGAAGTTCAAACCACGGTTCAACGTTTACAATTCCCATTACGAATAACTTTTCAAATATTCCAAAAATTATTAAATTTAAAGTAATACGGGTTTATAAATTGTTTCCCTAAATTGCCAGTTGTCACATTATTAAATAGGTTTCTCAACAAAAGGAACAAAGTCAACCTGAATTATCTCAGGGTTTGGGGTTGTTGTGCTGTTGTAAGACTCCTTGATCCAAAATTAAAAACTTTGGGTGAAAGAGGCATTGAATGCATCTTTGTTGGATATGCTGAGCATTCCAAGGCATACAGGTTCTATGTTATTGAACCTAATGAATATGTTTCAATTAACTCAATAATTGAATCAAGGGATGCACTCTTTGATGAGAATAGATTCTCATCTGCAGGTCAAAGGATTCCAAATGGAACTGATGACATTGGTGTATCAGAGGTCCTTGATGAATTATCATCTCAGGCCCCTGATGAAGTTGTGGTTCAACAACCTGAGCTCAGACAGAGCAAAAGGATCAGGAATCCAAAGTCATTTGAACCCGAGTTTCAATTATATTTAATTGAATGTACAAGGAATGAGGTCTCTAACCAATACTCCTATTGCTTCATTGTTGAGGATGATACCAAAACATTTGAAGAAGCAATGAAGTCCCAAGATGTTGCTTTCTGGAAAGAAGCAATAAATGATGAGATTGACTCCATCATGGGCAACAACACTTGGGTGTTGGTTGATCTACCACCAGTTTGCAAACCTCTTGGTTGCAAATGGTTTTTCAAAAGGAAAATGAAGGTAGATGGAACTATTGAAAAGTTCAAGGCTAGACTAGTCATTCAGGGCTTTAGACAAAAGTCAGGGATAGACTACTTTGATACTTATGCCCCTGTGGCACGTATCAGTACCATAACATTGTTGATTGCTTTGGCATCAATTAACAATCTGATTATTCATCAGATGGATGTGAAGATAGCTTTCTTGAATGGTGAATTGGATGAGGAGGTTTATATGAACCAACCTCAAGGCTTCATCTTGCCCGGAAATGAAAACAAGGTGTGTAAACTGATTAAGTCTTTATATGGACTGAAACAGGCACCTAAGCAATGGAATCAAAAATTTCATGAAGTGGTCTTGTCTAATGGTTATGTTCTTAATCAGGCTGACAAATGTGTTTATAGCAAATTTGATGAATCTGGTAAAGGAGTCATCATTTGTCTATATGTTGATGATATGCTGATCGTTGGTACTGACCAAAATCAGCTTGACCTAACAAAGGAATTTTTGTCATCAAGGTTCTCCATGAAGGATATGGGGGAGGCTAATGTTATCCTTTGTATAAGGATCAAACATGAAAGTAATGGTATATCAATTTCTCAGTCTCACTATATTGAGAAGGTACTGAAGAAATTTAATTACTTTGATTGTACTCCAGTGAGTACTCCCATGGATACCATTGAGAAGCTCATGCCTAATACTGGCAAAGTTGTATCTCAACTTGAGTATTCTAGGGTGATTGGCTGCCTGATGTATGCCATGACTTGTACAAGGCCTGATATTGCTTTTGTTGTGGGTAAACTAAGCAGATATACTAGTAATCCTAGTGCTCAGCACTGGCAAGCAATTCAGAGGGTACTGAAGTATTTGAAGAGAACTATGAATTATAGTCTCTCATATACTGGTTATCCTTTAGTGTTGGAAGGATACACTGATGTAAGTTGGATCATTAACACTGAAGACAATTCGTCTACCAGTGGCTGGGTATTCCTACTTGGTGGAGGTGCAATTTCTTGGGCATCTAAGAAGCAAACTTGTATCACCAGTTCAACAATGGAATCTAAATTTGTGGTTTTAGCAGCTGCTGGTAAAGAAGCTGAATGGTTGAGAAACTTGATTCTTGAGATTCCATTGTGGCCTAAACCTATAGAACCTATTTCTATCCGTTGTGATAGTGCTGCTATGTTGACAAAGGCTTATAGCCAGATGTACAATGGGAAGTCTAGACACTTAGGTGTCAGGCATAGCATGATTCGTGAGCTTATCATGAATGGGGTGGTATCTATAAAGTTTGTTAGATCTCAACAAAACTTAGCTGATCACTTGACGAAGCGGTTGGCTAGAGACTTGGTTATAAAGTCTGCTAAAGGGATGGGTTTAAAGTCCAACTTAGTCACTGAATGCTAAGACACCCAACTCCCTCCTGAGGAAACTTGGGAGCTGAGTTCAATGTGGAAAGCTGAACATTCAGTGTACTGGAGCACATGTTTTACAAACATCCTAAGGTTTGTGCTTGGAACCTGCTGAAAAGGAGGATGAAGTCTTTACTTCTCAATGGTTAATTTCTTTGAAAAAGTGCTAAGCAGGAGCATGAATAAAGAGGAACCACCTATGTGAATATTGAAGTTTTGTCGCTTCAGGAAGCTATGGACTTTTAGCTTTTACAACATTTATGAATTGGATATGGACACATGGCTTGTATAGTGTCAGGAGTGTTTAAGTGTTTGAAAATGTATGTGTGTTTTATCTTCAGATATTCAAATGGGTTGAAGGGTTCAATTCTTTGGAACACCCTGATTCTTGAATATTTGAACGTGTAATGTACTAAGATGGAAATTAAATCCTCAAGATATTTTCGTTTATGCATATGTTTTGTTAATGATTGATTTTCATGCAAAGGAAGTGAACTAAATTTGGGGAGGATTGTTGGAAAATTTAGTGCACTTGAGGGAATTCATACTTGGGAATGGGTTTGGAGGTACGGAGTGTACACCCATCAAGTCCCTGACTACCCTGACTCAATAGTAGTTGTGCAGGATTATGCTGCTAGTGTTGGTTCCTACTGATAGTGGCTCTTACTGCTAATATTAGGATTCTACTGCTAGTAGTATGACTCTGCTGCTGAGCAATGATTCTGCTGCTAGTGCTAAGTAGATTCTGCTGATGAGAATGTAATTGTTTTGACCTATTCAAATGACAGTTATATCTGCACTTATGACCACGTTTAATTGGTCATGTAACCACTATTTTTTTCTATAATGGGGGCAATTATGTGGAGATTAATGGGCCGATTAATTCTCATAATTCCATTTGACTAGCTATGAGTAATCTCCTATTTAAGAGAGAATCAGATCATGCATGACGAGATACAGAAAACACATAACACTTAAACGCAAAGGGTTATTGATTTGTGCCTAATTCAATAACAAACATTTGGTCTTATCCCAAGTAGATATTCGTGATACCCAGGCATTAGGTTCGAATAGTTTACTTTGGAAAGTGATAACACGATTCCAAGTGATATCCGGTAACCATTCATTGGTACGTAGTTAGGTCATTGATTATCTTCACCCTGTTCTGGGTCAATAACCACCAACATACTCATCTTATATTCTATAAGAAATTAAGATGAGCATAAGTGAGTAAATGGCCATTTTTGGCATTTTCGAGTGCAAGATAGGCACAAGCCATCTTGTACCCATGTCTTACCCTCAACAACTTCAAGAAATGAAGATGATGATGAAGGGGCTAAGATGAACTTGTTTCTTCAATATGGTGCTTGGGTGACAAACTAACCAAGAACTTGTTTTAAGAGTACAAGACTTAGCTTTTTGCTTATAAATCTTATGTTTAAGAAATATTTTGGTGATTTTATGGTGGTGATGAAGGTGATTCACGGCTAGGAGCTGAGAAAGAAGGAGAGGAGAATATTTAGTATGTGAAAAACCAAGAGAGAAAAGATGGAGAGAAGGAGTGTTGAGGTGAAGTGAAATGATGAAGTTTTTGGGAAAAATGAAAGTGTATAAGTGTTAAATAAATTTTGTGAATTCCAAGAAGGGGAGGGGTGGCTATGGCTTTTTTTTGTTTTATTATTTTATTATTTATTTTTATTTTTTTGTGCAAGGTGAATTATATTAATCACTCCAAATATGCACAATGTTGTTTACAAATAAAAAACACACTTTTTGGACATGTCCCAAAACAGAGAAACAGAAACATACAACTATCCGATATTAGACAAATGAGTAACTATATCTGATATGACTAAACTCTAGCTATCTTGCAAATTAGAACTGTCCTGCACATTCTTCACTTGAAATAGCAAGCATTACATTTGACACCCATTTCAATTCACCATATTATGCACTTTAACCATCTAGCTATATTTCCAAATCTCTTTTCCACCAAAACCATTCAACCTGCCATCACAATGGTTAAAGTAGAACAAGAGTTTGGCTTCACTAGGCACCCATAACCTCTCCACAGTAGGGGTTATACTGTGATACATTTCCATCTAATACAATGGCTTCACACAAGTGGGAACACACTCCCTATAGTGAGTACCATCCATTACCTCCTTGGCAGTGTATAGCTTGGACCAAGTAGGTTCATCTTTCACTTCTCACTATTCCAAACTTCATACACTGCCTACCATGTTCACTGCCCATCTCAACTGGAAACCTACTTTATGGACTGTAAATCACACTTGCTAAATTTACTTAATTCAGACCTCAGTGTCTAACAAAGACCAACTAATTCCATGAAAATAAGCAGACTTAGGAAATGCCATTTATAGAACAAGATACAAGGCCATCAGATGAAAGTGAAACATAAAGTTCCTCAATTTTCCAATGTGAAAATTGAGAAAACATTTGGTAAAACCCAATTTAAGATTAGGGCACAACATGAAACTAGCCCTTATGAGATCAGAAACAGAATAATCTCTTATACCAAACACCCTGTTATATGCAAATAGGGCCAGAACAACAAAGAACTATATGTAGAAAGTCACTTTACTGCAAACCAACATAGCAAGAAACTTCTTTATGTGTTTTAAAAGCCTTCCATAGATAAACTCCTAATCCAATGACATTTGCTGCCCATTCTCCCAATTATTAGCATAGGGTTACTTAGAAAAGCCTTCAAACACAAAGTACAAGCCATCTGCCATTCAACCTTTCAATACACACACCTAGATTAGCTTTTCTACTTGAACTCAATGGCCCACCTTCTCTTCACATTTTTTACTGCAAAACTATCTTTAACCTTTAAGCTCAGTAGTTTCAATTTAACAATATCCAATATTCTCTTTGCCGGTTTTTAAAGTAATGGGGAGGGTTTGCGTGTTTTATTTTGTAGAAATACATTATGTACATGTTTTGTTTATTAAATTAAGGTGTTGTGTAAGAAAGGTGAGGTTTAAAACATAAAAACGCGAGGACCGGGTGAAATAAAATGAGGTAACTTTATAAAATGTAAAATGAATTTAGGTTTAAGTATATACTCTTAGTAGCTTAAATAATATGTGTACACTATTGTTGGTGTTAAAAATTTGCAAAATGTGACGACTTACGCAATTTTTGGGTTTATCGGGTAACTTAAACGTTATAAATTATAAAACGTCCTAGGTTTATGATTGTGAGTGACTTAAATATTTTAAGTTGACAAACCAAATAATCTTTAGTATTTTAAATATGACATGAGCATATCGGAACGTTTAAATGATATTAAACTAAAAACGTAGGTCGTAGACACGTTCGTTGACACAAGTTCCTAATAATATGGACGTAAACGTAATTCCCATGATATATATACATTGTTAGGCTCTGCATCCAAAATAACATTTTCATAGTTAGGTCAGATACGCAAATAAAGATAAAAGATAGAAACTGCAAGATGCTTAGATACATGGGTCGGGTAACAGGGCAAAAATGCTTAGCAGGAACAAATCAATATAATTTCATTTAATGAACCTTTTCACAATGAGTTTAACACATGAATAAAACAATGATATTATAATATTAAAATGTAAGTATTAGGAGATGCATGCAAAGGTAAAATATGAGCCACTTTCAACCTATAGAGTCCGTTCGACATATTCCCCTTTGGACCAAAATTTTCAATTCGGCGCGTTTGCGATAAAAGACGGCCTAAATTAACATACAGACTCATAATGTAACACCCCCAATTCATGGTTGCAGCGGAATTCGAACTGGGTGTTACTCGACGGCACAATAGTCACAATAATAGAAAACGAACTCCAATTGAGTCGTTTTGAAAGATGTATCATTCAAATTATATAAATATCAGAGATTCCAAAATGAGGTCCCAATTGGTTCCATGTATACAATGTATAATAAATGAGTTTTGAATGATAATAAAATTTATAGCCCTCTTGAGTATCCGTGTCCTTCCGTGCCATCCTTGATCGTCATGAACCTGAAATACATGCTTGAGAGGTCAACACAAAGGTTGAGTGATATTCATAGAGTTTGTTAAATCGATTGAACACAATATGTTGGTAGTGTGAGTTATAGGCTCACACCAATGTTTGAAAAACAAAACAGGTAGGCTACGTTATTATACGCCCGGAACATGTATTATACACTAAGCTTATGAAACCATAACGTTAACGTGTACCAATATCGATTGGCAGATTTATCCCGGTAGGTACTTTGCTAACATACCTAAATCTCAAATATTAATGCATTTGTTTGCACTTAGTCAAAACAAATGGGATTCGTCAATCCCAATAGGCCTATTATTAATATTCGCGCTCACTATTGCTAGTGACTAAATGGTTCATAATAAAGGATTTCGGTTTAGCAAGGTTGGTACTTAGTGATAATAAAACAATCAGGTAAGCATACAATTTAAAAACATTGTGCTCGGTTAAAATAGCATGTATTCCCCCCAAGGGTTTGTAAAACATTGTAATAATGTAAAGTGGGGCTATGAACTCACCTTAAGTTATGTAGTGAGTAATGAATGTGATGGTCGAATCGTGAAGGTTTCTACGAGCAACCTATAATAGAATGTCGCGACTTAGGATCGGAGTAAATAATATGAAGTAGTGCCTATATATATATATCTTGCATTTAGTCCATGATGTGGTATGATGTATAGTATAAGTCTTTGAAAGAAAGATTCATGAAACATGTATGTTTTGGTATATCGTTTACTACCGTTCGGGCCGACATAATTCAGAAGTCATGTTAGTAAGCGTTCGAGGAGCCAGGACACTTTAACTCGTAAATCCACAACTCAACTCGACGGCTTACATAATGAACTCCTCACATGAGGCTCCCTACTATTGTAGTAGTTGATGAAATATATAGATATAAGTTTTGATCCGAAAAGTTACATGTCCGATACTTGAATAAACTTAGGAAAGTTTATTTGTACATGAAGATTGTTATTAGGGGTAGTTTCATAAGTCTTAAATGACCATTTTCTCTTGGTAAAATCTCATGGTTTCCTTTTAGATGAAGTAGATCCAAATTGTATGTTCAAGTTCTCATCAACTCTTTGTTTCATGTTTACGCCTATGAAAGTTGGTATGGTCATTTCGTCATGGCCTAGCCATGACCTTTGGTCCTTGTTTCAAGGTCATGAGACACAACCTTGGCTCTAGCCATGGTTGTGGTTTTGATTATAGGTCATAAGACCTCTTGTTCCTTTCAAAGTATAACCATAATCTTGTGACTTTCGCCTAAAAATGGGCTGTTTAGAATTTGAAGAATTTTATCACTCGGAAAGTGTTTTTAGGTCTCGAGCTTCTTTGTTCCTGAACGAAAACGTCGTTCCGGACAACTTTCGTGTTTTAACTTTTTGATGAATCGGACCAGAAGTATGACTTTCAAAACCCAAATTTGATCAGGAAGCTATTTGGCAGTTTTGCCGGAAATCTTTGGTAATTTCAAATCGCCATAACTTTTGACTCGTATACTCGTTTTGGGTGGTTCAAATTGCTATGGTTTCCTTGTTAAGTCCTCTACTGTAATATGTAATGATCCAACATCATATTTTTACCATTTTGGTCGTGGTTTTCCAAGAAAGTCACTAGTTTACTTGTTTTAGTAACTTGTCTTAACAATCAATTACAATAACTTGTTTTGATCATTTTTATACATCATGGACATAACTACAAGACATAATATAGCAAGAATAACATGTAAATAACATGAACATGATTATTTAACAAGAATCAAGTTAGGGTTTGGCTCACAACTTTTGGCTTTCAAAGATGAAAGGAAGTTAACATGTAAGGATAGGACTTTGATAGACTTGCTTCAACCCTTTTTCACTTCATGCAATCTTTCTACCCTTGGTATTCTTGAAAGATGGATGATGAAGGTTTAGGTGACTTGAGTGGATTCAAACTCAAGAGAAATCACCAAGTATATGAGGTTATGGAAGTGTTTTGATTATCTAAAAGAAACTAGGGTTTCAACCTTGAAGAAACACTTGAACCATGCAAGAAATTGGAAGGAAATGAGCAAAGGATGGAATGGTTATGGGGTTTAGGGATGCACGGCACAAGAAGGGGAGGGAGAGGGCTATTTATAGTCCAAAAATGAGGAGGTTAGGAAAGTGTTAGGAAATTACTAAAACTTGGTGACCAAGTTGTAATATAATGGTGATCTAGGGGTATATTCATGAGAGGAAGCCACATGGGGTGACTCCCCCCCCTCCTAGGCCGGTTCCTTGAGCTTGGAGGGCAAGCTTTGGCTTTTGCTTGGTATTATCCTAGATATTGGATGAAACTTGACTCCGGGAAATGCAAACCGTAAGTTGTTACGCCTCAAAACGTAAAACCGGGTGTCGTAAAATTATGGAATTTGAAAGTATTGATAAACATGTCAATAAGTTCCATAATAAAATATAAAATGAGTGGTAGGTTCCATTTGGGTGTAAAACCCTGCTAAAAACTGGAAACACGGGTCTAAAACGCGTAATTCGCGTAAAACGCTGAATATTGCGTAAAATTGAGAAAAGTAAAATGTTACTTTTCTAATGTTATAAAAATGATTTAAAATGACTTATAATGTCTAGACTGGGCTCAGTCTAGTGTCGGTTGGTATTAAATGTCTTTTAGACATCAAATCGTAAGCCTAAAAATCACGAAATGACTTATAACATCAAGGGATCATTTTTGGTCAATGGAGGAGGGAAATAATATGTTGACTTTTTCTAATAAGTTGAAAACTCAAAAAGTCTTAGAAACGCGTTTTGTGGTCTCACGGTTAATCGCCCAAATGGTTAAGCGTGCTCATGCGAGAGTAGTACAGGCATGGGTGACCTGCTGGGAAGTTTTTGGTCATATTTTCTCAGTCACGATTAATTCTCAAATAAATCATGAGTGTGTAAAATATTTTACTGATGTGGGGTCACCTGACGGGGTTGAATTTCGTTGTGCGTAGAATTTCTGATTGACGTTTTACCCTAAAACGTGTAATTCCGTGTAATTCCTTAATAACTTTCACGAAAATGAGCTTATGAATGTCAAACTTTTAATTTGCCATGGAAATGATTTATCACTTGAGAATATCAAATAAAAATCAACTTTCGGGAAAATTTTCGGGAAAAATGAATAGTAAAAGTGAATAGTGAAATTTTCCGGGAATGGTGATTATCCTGAAAAATGTGAATTGTTACAGTCTCTACCCCTTACGGGGAACTTCGTCCCGAAGTTCTATGTGTGTCATATGTTGGAGTGGTGTCGATAAAGATGTGTGGTTACTTATGAGGACCAAAGTCTGGGATTTCCGGTAATGTAATTTGATTTGTCATTTCAGTGTATGGTGTAGGATGAGGCTTCCTTTTATGTAGGAAAGGTATGGTAATAGTCGAATATCAAAGGAAATTGATATAGCGGTCGAATATTAATAGGAATCGATATAGTAGTTGAATATCAAATAGAACTTGATATAGTTAAATATCAAAATGGAAATTGATATAGTTGTCAAGTATCAATAGCAATTGATATAACAGTTGAACAACAATAGCAATTTACATAGGAATCCAATAAATGGAAATTGATATAAGAATCGAATCATGGAATAAGCGTTGAACATGCGGTTGGACCAAGTCCTGTTTGAATTGTACGGCTGCCCATGCATATGGCTACATGGCCCCGTAATGAGTTTGGTACGACTGCACATGCATATGGTTACATGGCCTCGCAACGAGTTTGTTTGTTATTGCACTATCATTATGAAAACCAAAGTGTAAACCTCGTACTAATGGAAATTGGGATAGTCGTTGCAATCATAGCCTAGTAGGTAATCGGTTGTTGTACCTAGTGTTTATGTCATGGTTTTGAAGCGATGTCGGTGAAAAGATAGGATTTCTTGTGGTGTATATAATGTAGGTATCATGCCATACCCGAGCAATGTAATGTAGGTATCAAGCCATACCCGAGCAATGTAATGTAGGTATCAAGCCATACCCGAGCAATGTAATGTAGGTTGACTTCATACTTATGTTATTTCGGATATAATTAAGCCCACTTGTTTATAATTCTTTATTTACATAGAGAGGCATCCCAAACAATGTAACTAAAGGAATATAAACGTATGGTTCGATGATTTATAATTTCTTTATTTAAATGAAAAGGCATCCCAATCCATTCAAATAAGGACATTATAAATCATCCTACTCAAGAATTCCCGACACAACATTCATACTTAGCCGGTGAGTTACAAGGTAGTGTATTACGAGATGATACTGGTGTTCCAAAAGTACAAGATGAATATTCAAACTTGTAAAGCTGATG
Source organism: Artemisia argyi (assembly GCA_030686995.1). NCBI lineage: Eukaryota > Viridiplantae > Streptophyta > Magnoliopsida > Asterales > Asteraceae > Artemisia > Artemisia argyi. Next base: position 166,573,920 of record CM060694.1, on the reverse strand, counting down.
AGGGTGCTTGTGGTGTAACTAAGGATGATTTGAGCTTTAAAAGTGCATCAAGATCTGTTAATGAGCTTGTGTTTCCAACGGTTGTGAAGATAATGTTGTGATATGTTGATGAACAAAAGTGTGTAGTGTATGCTTAACATTAATACTCTTAGGTATCAATGTTGAGTTTGCTTTAAAAATCTTAAGAGATTTTTAAAAGTTTATGCCGAAATGGTATCCTAAACAGGATGGTACTTCTACGGGATGAAGAGAAAAATTGATAACTATCCAAAGATAGTCGTTCGGATTATCTCATAAATGAAAAATTTCAAGAATGAAATTAGGTAACACAAATAAGGTGTTAAGATTTCGCTGAGTGGTAAGACATTATCGTGTCTCTAGATTGTTTTAATGTATTCTGGTGGTTTTATCGAGTTCATGTAGAAAATCAACCTAAACATAACCCTAGTACAACTACTCTCAGTATTTGAAAATTCTAAGTCGAATATAGTTAGTCAGACTATATTCCACTGTCCCTAGGTTAAATATAGGTGACTAGTCTATATTTAGCCAAGGTTCGATAAAATTTTCAAATACCTAAACTAGGTATACTTTTGATATGTCCGTTGCTTTCGGGAAACTGTCCATTAAACAAAGGCGATGTCAAACAATTCAGTTGCAAGTCCCGCCCATACAAGACTTGTAACCTATGTTTTCATATTCTATAGCATAGAAGATAGTAAGGGTAGATACGTATGGAAAGGAAGTTTTAAGTATTTCTAAAATAGAACATACTTGTCCAGGATCACGAACTTTTAATAATGAAGGTTTCATAAGAAAACTTTGATGAATGTAGAGAAAGTTCAGCTTTTGTCGATGATGAATTAGTTTGTCTTTTAGAAATCTCATATTTCTTGTTTTGAAATCGATAGATTGTGACAGGTTTTTGATATCATAAGAAATGATATTGATTATGTGATGGAATAATTCTAGAGACCATTTGCACAAAACACAAAGTCTCGGAAGTAGGTTAGACCATTGTGTAATTCACAATGTCTGGGAAGTAGGTTAAACCGTTGTGTGACTCAAAACATTTGAGAAATGATTAAGACCATTGTATCATACAATGTCTTGGAAAATGAATGAGACCATTGCATCTCACAATGTCTTGGAAAATGAATGAGACCATTGTATCTCACAATGTCTTGGAAAATCAATGAGACCATTGTATCTCACAATGTCTCGGAAAATGAATGAGACCATTGTATCTCACAATGTCTTGGAAAAATGAATGAGACCATTGTATCTCACAATGTCTTGGAAAAATGAATGAGACCATTGTAATCAGTTACAATGTCTTGGACATATAATGTTGGAGTAGGAACATGATTGGGAGAGTGTGGCTGTGCCGAAATGCCTTAGAATAGGCATACACAGATATGTTTAGATAAAATGATTGAAAATAAACCGAGTTTATATATCAATATACTAATATGTTCATGTAGCATAAAATGCCTAGTGTGTATATATCAATATACTTATATGTGTTCATGTAGCATAAAATGCTTAGTGTGTATATATCAATATACTTATATGTGTTCATGTAGCATAAAATGCTTACGGGGAAATGCTCAATTATGTTTAGGGTACATATATCAATATGCAATTATGTTTGTGTAGCACAAAAATGTCTACGGGGAAATGCTCAAAATGGGTATATATGAATATACAAATATGTTTGTGTATCATAACATGCTTACTAAGTCCATAATCGTCTGGAGGATGGAAGACACGGAGAGCGGAAGGCTATAAAATGTTTTTGCTTGTACATGTGGTTATAGTTTAGGTCTCAATTAGACCCGTTTCTCTATAACCATGGCTCTGGTACCAATCTGTAACACCCCCAATTCATGGTTGCAGCGGAATTCGAACTGGGTGTTACTCGACGGCACAATAGTCACAATAATAGAAAACGAACTCCAATTGAGTCGTTTTGAAAGATGTATCATTCAAATTATATAAATATCAGAGATTCCAAAATGAGGTCCCAATTGGTTCCATGTATACAATGTATAATAAATGAGTTTTGAATGATAATAAAATTTATAGCCCTCTTGAGTATCCGTGTCCTTCCGTGCCATCCTTGATCGTCATGAACCTGAAATACATGCTTGAGAGGTCAACACAAAGGTTGAGTGATATTCATAGAGTTTGTTAAATCGATTGAACACAATATGTTGGTAGTGTGAGTTATAGGCTCACACCAATGTTTGGAAAACAAAACAGGTAGGCTACGTTATTATACGCCCGGAACATGTATTATACACTAAGCTTATGAAACCATAACGTTAACGTGTACCAATATCGATTGGCAGATTTATCCCGGTAGGTACTTTGCTAACATACCTAAATCTCAAATATTAATGCATTTGTTTGCACTTAGTCAAAACAAATGGGATTCGTCAATCCCAATAGGCCTATTATTAATATTCGTGCTCACTATTGCTAGTGACTAAATGGTTCATAATAAAGGATTTCGGTTTAGCAAGGTTGGTACTTAGTGATAATAAAACAATCAGGTAAGCATACAATTTAAAAACATTGTGCTCGGTTAAAATAGCATGTATTCCCCCCAAGGGTTTGTAAAACATTGTAATAATGTAAAGTGGGGCTATGAACTCACCTTAAGTTATGTAGTGAGTAATGAATGTGATGGTCGAATCGTGAAGGTTTCTACGAGCAACCTATAATAGAATGTCGCGACTTAGGATCGGAGTAAATAATATGAAGTAGTGCCTATATATATATATCTTGCATTTAGTCCATGATGTGGTATGATGTATAGTATAAGTCTTTGAAAGAAAGATTCATGAAACATGTATGTTTTGGTATATCGTTTACTACCGTTCGGGCCGACATAATTCAGAAGTCATGTTAGTAAGCGTTCGAGGAGCCAGGACACTTTAACTCGTAAATCCACAACTCAACTCGACGGCTTACATAATGAACTCCTCACATGAGGCTCCCTACTATTGTAGTAGTTGATGAAATATATAGATATAAGTTTTGATCCGAAAAGTTACATGTCCGATACTTGAATAAACTTAGGAAAGTTTATTTGTACATGAAGATTGTTATTAGGGGTAGTTTCATAAGTCTTAAATGACCATTTTCTCTTGGTAAAATCTCATGGTTTCCTTTTAGATGAAGTAGATCCAAATTGTATGTTCAAGTTCTCATCAACTCTTTGTTTCATGTTTACGCCTATGAAAGTTGGTATGGTCATTTCGTCATGGCCTAGCCATGACCTTTGGTCCTTGTTTCAAGGTCATGAGACACAACCTTGGCTCTAGCCATGGTTGTGGTTTTGATTATAGGTCATAAGACCTCTTGTTCCTTTCAAAGTATAACCATAATCTTGTGACTTTCGCCTAAAAATGGGCTGTTTAGAATTTGAAGAATTTTATCACTCGGAAAGTGTTTTTAGGTCTCGAGCTTCTTTGTTCCTGAACGAAAACGTCGTTCCGGACAACTTTCGTGTTTTAACTTTTTGATGAATCGGACCAGAAGTATGACTTTCAAAACCCAAATTTGATCAGGAAGCTATTTGGCAGTTTTGCCGGAAATCTTTGGTAATTTCAAATCGCCATAACTTTTGACTCGTATACTCGTTTTGGGTGGTTCAAATTGCTATGGTTTCCTTGTTAAGTCCTCTACTGTAATATGTAATGATCCAACATCATATTTTTACCATTTTGGTCGTGGTTTTCCAAGAAAGTCACTAGTTTACTTGTTTTAGTAACTTGTCTTAACAATCAATTACAATAACTTGTTTTGATCATTTTTATACATCATGGACATAACTACAAGACATAATATAGCAAGAATAACATGTAAATAACATGAACATGATTATTTAACAAGAATCAAGTTAGGGTTTGGCTCACAACTTTTGGCTTTCAAAGATGAAAGGAAGTTAACATGTAAGGATAGGACTTTGATAGACTTGCTTCAACCCTTTTTCACTTCATGCAATCTTTCTACCCTTGGTATTCTTGAAAGATGGATGATGAAGGTTTAGGTGACTTGAGTGGATTCAAACTCAAGAGAAATCACCAAGTATATGAGGTTATGGAAGTGTTTTGATTATCTAAAAGAAACTAGGGTTTCAACCTTGAAGAAACACTTGAACCATGCAAGAAATTGGAAGGAAATGAGCAAAGGATGGAATGGTTATGGGGTTTAGGGATGCACGGCACAAGAAGGGGAGGGAGAGGGCTATTTATAGTCCAAAAATGAGGAGGTTAGGAAAGTGTTAGGAAATTACTAAAACTTGGTGACCAAGTTGTAATATAATGGTGATCTAGGGGTATATTCATGAGAGGAAGCCACATGGGGTGACTCCCCCCCTCCTAGGCCGGTTCCTTGAGCTTGGAGGGCAAGCTTTGGCTTTTGCTTGGTATTATCCTAGATATTGGATGAAACTTGACTCCGGGAAATGCAAACCGTAAGTTGTTACGCCTCAAAACGTAAAACCGGGTGTCGTAAAATTATGGAATTTGAAAGTATTGATAAACATGTCAATAAGTTCCATAATAAAATATAAAATGAGTGGTAGGTTCCATTTGGGTGTAAAACCCTGCTAAAAACTGGAAACACGGGTCTAAAACGCGTAATTCGCGTAAAACGCTGAATATTGCGTAAAATTGAGAAAAGTAAAATGTTACTTTTCTAATGTTATAAAAATGATTTAAAATGACTTATAATGTCTAGACTGGGCTCAGTCTAGTGTCGGTTGGTATTAAATGTCTTTTAGACATCAAATCGTAAGCCTAAAAATCACGAAATGACTTATAACATCAAGGGATCATTTTTGGTCAATGGAGGAGGGAAATAATATGTTGACTTTTTCTAATAAGTTGAAAACTCAAAAAGTCTTAGAAACGCGTTTTGTGGTCTCACGGTTAATCGCCCAAATGGTTAAGCGTGCTCATGCGAGAGTAGTACAGGCATGGGTGACCTGCTGGGAAGTTTTTGGTCATATTTTCTCAGTCACGATTAATTCTCAAATAAATCATGAGTGTGTAAAATATTTTACTGATGTGGGGTCACCTGACGGGGTTGAATTTCGTTGTGCGTAGAATTTCTGATTGACGTTTTACCCTAAAACGTGTAATTCCGTGTAATTCCTTAATAACTTTCACGAAAATGAGCTTATGAATGTCAAACTTTTAATTTGCCATGGAAATGATTTATCACTTGAGAATATCAAATAAAAATCAACTTTCGGGAAAATTTTCGGGAAAAATGAATAGTAAAAGTGAATAGTGAAATTTTCCGGGAATGGTGATTATCCTGAAAAATGTGAATTGTTACACATAAATAGTTCAAACATGCATCTAAAGAGAATGTTAATAAGTTAAGAATAATTGTTGCATAAATGGTTTAGTCATGTGCCAATGTACATACTTTATACAAACAACATATATACCTTTCATTATTCAATAGAAGAGCACAAATTTGGGAAGAACTATTAGATTAACTCGAGAGTTTGTGAGTACGATATCAATTGATCAGTAGTTTATTAATCAGTTTATATAATTACCACACTTGATAAAAGTAACCTGTTAGATTACCAGTTAATGAAAAATGACACAAAAATATACCATTCAGTAGGAGATAATCAAGCGAGTTTTCAAGAAACTTGGTCTTCGCCTTTAAAGAGGTATCATATACAAAATGTTAACTCATTCTCAAGTCTCAACCCAAGCAACACATATTGAAGGGCGATGACAAACATGATACAAAGATTTGCACATCGATTATCTAAAAATAGTAATAATAAATAAAGTAAATACATGTTTATTTTTTTGACACATACTTTCAAGTATTACGTGACATAAAAAGCATATAGCTGTAACATCGTTAAGTAGATTGAATGCCACTGCAATAAAGTAAACCAACTTTTCAAACTGAATCAGGCTAATCAAGTTCTCAACCAATTGCAATCATCGTTGATTTCCTTAAAAATGTTTTTTCCCCTAATCGATATGATATTGTACCAACTTGCAGAAAGACAGTTGGCTATCTAAAAGACCAGTGATTCAGAAACTGTAGACGTTGAGATTACCTGGATAAAGAAAAGAACTTACATTTAGTTAACATACAACAGTGGAACTAAAACTTAAGGTTCCTAACCATGTAGACCATTAAGAGTTTTGCATTATTTATTGTAGAGGCTTGCATCCGTCAACCTTAAAGACGGGATAGCGACGAGTGGTTTTCTTTTCTTTAGTGTAATACCAAATTTTTCCGAAAGATCATGCTCTTCACCATTTGGCAAACTCCAGTCAAACGAGTGCAAGAGTGAAGCTAACAGAAACATTTGCATTCTTACAGCCACCGGAATGCCCGCACATGCTCTTCTCCCTGATCCAAACGGGAAGAAATGCAAATTGTTACCAGTGTAATCCCATTTGTTTGTCAAGAACCTCTCAGGCTTGAAATCCAAGGGATTGTCCCAATAACGAGGATCTCGATGGATGGACCAAACATTTAGAAAGACCGCACAACCCTTTGGGATTTTATATCCACCTACCGAGCAATCCTGGCTTGGTGATCGTGGAATAAGGAAAGGGACTATAGGGTGCAACCGAAATGTTTCCTTAATCGTGGCATCTAGGTATCTCAATTTTGGGATATGAGATTCTTCAACAATGTTATTTACTCCTACTATTTCTTCCAACTCTTCTTGAATCCTTTTCATTACAATGTGATTCTTCATGATTTCCGCCATTGCCCATTCTACAAGTGCTGCTGTTGAATCTGTTCCTGCAACCAAAATATTCTGATGCAACAAAAATTCAGTTTAACTGTCTAACAAAACTTAACAAAATGAAGAATGTTATAAGAATAACGTACCGAGAGAAGTGCCTTTATCTGGATGAGGTCAAGTGACTTTGGATCTTTTTGGTCCTTGAGATCTAATAACATCTGTAAAAAATCTTTCTTTGCGTTATCCCCAACTCCATCTTGTGACTTTTCAGAGTTAGATTTGCTTTGATCTTCAATGATTCCTGTAAGAAATTTATCCAACTTGTTTCGTTCCCTCAACATTTTGCGCTTGATACCATTTAGATCGAACCACGCAAGACTAGGGAAAAAATCAGACAAGTTTGGCTGTCCAAAAATCTCATTGATCTTTGCTGACACGAAATGTAACTCCGCTTCAAAATCACTATCATGTGTTCCTTTAACATATGTGTTTTCCCAAACCATGCTTGTGATGACGTTTGCCTCTGTCGAGAAAGAAATGTCACTAATGTTGATTTTTGTACCAATTTTACTAAAAATATTATTGATGGTTTTTCTAACTTCATATCTTCGAAAAGAACTGCATGCTTCAAGATTCTTGTTGCTTAGGACCTCATGGACAAACATCTTACGAAGGTTACGCCAACCGGGGTTGTTGTTGGACAATACTAAATCTCGGCCTTCGTAACTATAAGCTAAGGCTGCAACTGTTAGGTCGCGGTTAGAAAAGACCTCATCTTGGTCACGAACTACCACCTTTGCTAATTCAGGTGTGTTTATGACGATATGAAGCTTGCTTCCCAAATAGATCTTGAAGATGGGACCGTAGGTGTGAGCGAGGTTGGTGAACTGTTTGTGCAACTCGGGATTAAGAAATGGAAGGTACCCAACTATTGGCAAGGAAAGAGGACCTGGCGGCAATGTTTGTGAGGAGCTTGAAAGTGACAAACTGCACCACATAATTATAGCAATGATCACTACTGAAATAGTGACTACTACGATTGTAAACTCGTTGTTGTTGCTCACTTGCCACCACCATGACCCGAGATCTTTTAGTAGTGCCATTTTTGCTAATTTAGAAATACTTTTTTTGAACGACGAAAACTCAAACTCAGGTAGGGGTTAGAAGAAGTACAGGGATTACAAGCCAAAACGACTAGGTTTTGAACAACAATGTGAGTACAATAATAAAACTTAGTGGCTGCATATATAGTGGCGACCTTCTTATTTTTCCTTTATTTATTTATTTATTTACTTATTTTCATGCAAAGTAATAAACTTTGTTGAAGAAAGCCACATGTTATTCATGCATGCCATCTGTTTTCTCACCCAATGCATGCCATTGCTTATTCATGCAAAGTACTCCGTAATAAACTTTGTTGAAGAAGCCACATGTTTACTCATGCATGGCATCTGTTTTTTCACCCAATGCATGCCATTGCTTATTCATTGCTTATTCATGCAAAGTAATAAACTTTGTTGAAGAAGCCACATGTTATTCATGCATGCCATCTGTTTTCTCACCCAATGCATGCCATTGCTTATTCATGCAAAGTAATAAACTTTGTTGAAGTTTATTCATGCCTGCCATATGTTTTTTCACCCATGCATGCGCCTTTGAAAGGAACTTGCACCTAACATCATTAGAGATAAAGGTCAATTAAAGGGACCCCTCGGGCTAGCCCGAAACACTGTTAGGTCCATGTTCTCAAATATATTTTTTAACAATAACTGCCTCAATTACGAAAATATTATTATAGTAATAATAATCTTAATCTGGGTAAAACGGGTTAGGATGTTGTTTTCATTTACAGGGCTTTGGGCGAGTTTCAGCCAGTTTGACGTGTTCCCTTTTGATATAAAACACAAATCTAATCGGCCCATTTATAAGTAAACGAGTCGAAACTGTCACCCGTAATAACTATATAAAATTATTATTAAGACATTCTATAAAAAAATACTAGTTATAAATACTAGTTATAATACCCGTGTACACACGTTTTTTTTTTTTTTTTTTTTTTAAATATTTTGACTAAGGTATTTTTGTTTATTAAAAAACAAATAGTTAAATTTTTGTTTTTTTAGTAATGGATCTTACTTCTTAATTTGGATTTTAATCAACTTGACGATTTGAGGGACCACATCATTCATAAACATGCACTTTCAGTTACTCAACAACAACAATAATAGAACAAAATAAGTTTCATTTCACACAGCCAATTTGTCCAATTACATCTAAGTAAAGATTGTATAATTAGATAACAACAGGTCATAGTTTATAAGATGCTGGAATAGGCTATCCAAACAGCCCCTAACTAAACACATTATTTAGGGAGTTTGGAATGAGCATATCAAGGTTTATTCAGCTGCCAAAATAAATTATCCAAACAACCCCAATAACAGGTCAAGATTAATTAGCTATAGGAATAAGCTAACCAAACAGCCCCTAATAACAACCGGTGAGGTTGATTTAGCTGTTGAAATAAGCTATCCAAACAGCCCCTAATAACATGTCAAGTTAAACAACTGCTGAAATAAACTATCTAAACAGACCCTAATAAGCACGACTCAAGGTTAATTAATCGTTGCAATAAGCTATCCAAAAGGCTCCTAATCAAGTTATTGTATCATTATTACGAATAGTTTTTAAACAGCCCATACCTTTATTCTATTGCATCAAACCCACTAATATTTTGACCTATAGAACCATCACAAACTTACTCAAAAAAGGACCATTTCTCTATTATTGATCTGTTAGAACTGTACATTGCATACGAAAAAAGGACACTACCAAATATTAACATATCTTCAAATTTGCAGATGTATATGTTTTTTTATGGATACATGCTTGTTAGCTGGAATCACATCACCCTACATTAAACAAACGGTAACATTACAAAAGAAAAACTCTCATAGGGAAGAAAAAAAAGTATTTTGACATATGACATAATCACTATCCCGTATGTAACTTCTCCTTTTAAGGAGGAAAAAAAAAAGACTCATGGATGTATAGTGATGCTTCTTTTGTTTCCATATGAACTGTAGACATCATTATACTAACTACTGACTAACTTCATTCGTGTTCGCCATTGCCCCAAGGCACAATCTTTCCAACCCATTGGACCCAAATTTCTTCTCCACACTTCCATACCAAAAGATTTGGTGGTAACGGTATACATGCCCCACTTTTATGCACTGGTGATTCTCTTTCATACTCATATGTTATTCGTCATATTTGTCCAATATATGTTTATAGATTTGAACACACATCTTTCCCATTGGTCAAGCAAGCATCTCGACAGTTTGAGATTTTGAGGTTCCAAATCGCCTGCCAAAATCCTAGCTACTACCTATTGCAATGACTTTCTTTGGGTAAAGGGCGTTTCACAGGTAAAGTAATCTGCAGGAGACATTCAAGAAATTACCCATTGCATGTAGATCAATACATATTCTTATAGACCACGTCCAAAAAGAGTTTGGGGTTTGTCACTCATAAAGAGGTGTAGTCTAGGGTACAAGGAATGCTCAGTTAATTCATAAGAATTCAAGGTTTTCGACATTTCATTGGCAACCTGACGTATACATAAAACATAACTACTTGCAAAAATACCTTATTCAAAATATTCAAGGTTGTGGTGTTGGTTGTGTGGTGGTGGTGATGGTGGCTGTGAAATAAATAGACAAAACATAAATTGCAAAATTTGTCCCTAAAGCAACAGTGAAATACAAGTACAAATGTGCTGATTAACAAACATGTAGACATATTAACCATGAACAGTGAAATGACAATACTAGCCTCCAACTAACGAGAAAACTAATGAAAGTTAGTGAACAGCGCCACTTGGTGACTATTTTGCTAAAAAGGTAAATATTAGTGTCTTTTTTGCAACAAAATTCGTCTTGGTGTAATCCTTGTGTATTCGTGTAACTTTAGGGACTAAATTTACGATTTACCGTTAACCTTGAAAGGTTAAATTTAAAATAGTATCATATTCTAATTGGTTAAGAGAATTAAATGTTAATAATAGCATCTAATCTTAAATTTTATTTAACAAATACACTGTTTACGTATGGTATGTAAATCGGTTTAGAGATAGGATGGGAATGGTTTTGTTGTTTGGTTTCCCGTGTTGAACGGTAAAGACCCAATAAGATTGATGTAGATCAAGAAGCCCGGGTAACATTTAAACAAGAACCATATTACACTGTTGTGAGACAGTATTTGCCCAAGTGTGTAAAACTTGTGAAGTTGTCTGTTATTCTCCTTTTATAGAGAGGCTCGCATGGTTTAGAGATAAACCCTTCAGAGATGATCAACGTCTACTAGAGGGCCAGGTGTTGATCATCTGAGACAAGGAGGATAGGTGTCGTGCGTCCTTTAACTCGGACATAGTGGTGCTTGTCGTGCATCCCTATCATACAGTGTCAAATGGTACATCTTAACCGCCAGTGACAGTTGCAGAAGTCGGGCTTCCATCAAGTGTTGATGGGATTTGGTAATGGGCTTGATTCGAGCGTGTGATTAGTGGGCTTGGGCCACTAATATTGATATGCTATCAAGTCCCCTAGTAAAGTATTAGATTATGCACTGATATGATACAGTTCTTTTGTAAAATGATAAACGTGAATCAGACAATGCTGAGGACCCAAATCCTTTTGCTCTTCTGGAATCTATGATAAAAAAGCATAGTCTTAAAACCTATATAACAAAATTTACAAACAATTTGGTACTGTACTATATTAGCATTTAAAGCATACGTCCTCAGCACATAACGTCCGGTATTGATAGTTGATGTTCTCGATTTCTTGATTAAGAGGGAAAATCTGTGTACAATGAAATGAGGCACAATTACATGCACTGGTGATTGGCCACTGCGGTAATACTTGATACTTGAATAAAATTTGTAAAAGACTTTACTAGTTACGAATATCGCTCAAATATTTATAAGCTTGGTAAGTAAATTTAAGAAAACGAAAATTTGCAACTAAAAGGGTAGAGCCAACTTATGGCAAAAAAATAATATAAGTTCAATACCTGGTAAATCTTGTTGTAAAAAACGTCAAGTAATCGAAGCTCTGCATCTTCATGAGACAACTCAATACTTTATCAATATTTAGTAGAGGTGGATATTTTGACTGTTTACTTGTGAATGGGTATGTTTAAATGTTTAATCTCTATTGGGTCAAACGGGTGAGTTCAAGAAAATTAGCTTAAAAATGAAACGGTTCGAAAGTTCTCAAAGTAATATAATATTGCATACAGCCTCTAATTATTATCTTACGAAATTATTATCTTGAAAAATTTCGTATTGTTACATCCATAGTTAACTTTTGTTATAATTATGATGTTTACAATATGATTAAACTGTATTTTCATAGCAGCGGAGCACAGGCAAAACTTACTCGTACTTAAACAATCTCTGAAACAGTAGATGACCCTGTTAGTATTCTGACACCGGTGTTTTTGAGTAGTCAGGATAGATATGTATTTCTAACAAGTTCTTTCTATAGTTTACAAGCATTAAACAGAAATCAACAAAATAGTTGACAAGCATTACACAGAAATCCCATCAGTATCAGAACTTGCATGTTTGCCATAAGGATAAGTAAATAACATCACTAGCAGAACTATCAAAACTGAACTTGAGGGGTAACACTAGAGTCTTGAGATACTAAATGTACTTTGCTTTTGGCTAGTTGTAGATTCTAACCAGTTTCTCACATCTGCATAAACCAATAATATAAATGTAGCTTAGAGATTTAGAATGTATACCTGACAGTAGATTAGTTTGCTCGGTGAATTCTCAAGTTTTCTTATAGAAATGTATGAGCTTTTATATTTGTTGTGTTGGAGGTAACAAATCGGTGGGTCGGGTGACGGTTCAAAATGGGTCGTTATTAAAAATACATGTCAAAAAGGGCTGGCCAGGCTGACCCTGACCCATCAAAGTTAATCGTTTTCCTTTTAAAATATGATGATTACTGATATATAAAATACAACTTACAAGTAAATCATCCGTTAAACAAACCCGATTTGACCCACAAATTCTTTTGCACATTTAGTAATCCCATTCCGACCATTTGTTATGTTGAGTCCCCAAAACAAATCAAAACACATTAACAAAAAAGAAAGCCAATTAGACCGAGTTTTATTTAATACGGTCAAAATTTACCCCTGTTACATTTCTTATGTCGCTTTTTATAGTTAAAATAACGTGTTTGACACTTACAAGTCAACTGCAAATACTTTTCTTCCGGGAATGAAAGCACCCATTATCGTCATTTGAATCATTTGACCGTTTGTATGCGTTATCCGAGTGCTCCAATCCCAAGTACTGTTCATAAGCATAAACACCAATTTTCTAAAACCAAAAACACCATCCAGAATATGTTAAGACTTACTCATAGAATATGTATAAAGAGATAATATTTTTCTTTATAACCTTGAAAAGGGTAGAGACAACATCAGAATCTTGAAGGTATCTAGGATTGAATGAGCGTGAGTCCAATTCATCTTCCATCCATGGATATGCTGTGTCCTTTACATTCGCTTCGTCCTCCGCTTTTGACTCCTCTACTCCACAAAGATTTTGATACCCCAAAGATACAAATGCAAACTTCCACTGATACATCATCGTTTATAAGCAAACAAATGTGGGAGTTATATAGCAAAAAAAAAAAAAAGAAAGAAAAAACAATATGGTAGGAAAACGAATCATGAACATACCTTGGAAAATTCCTCATTTGGAACGTGAAGTATCTTCTGAATGCGTAATTTAATTTCAGCTAATGTTTCATTGTCTCGAATGATAAAGATAAATGGTTCCCCAAAGTTCTGGACTTGCTGTTAGTACAAAGTTATATGAATGTTAAAAATTAAGTCCTTAGTATTAATGGGTCAAAAAGGGTCAGATTTGAAATGTGTCATTTTGTCCATTTCGTTAACTTTTTCTAATTATAATTATAAGTCAATTATGATTAGACAAACGATACTACTACAAGAATAATTTAAGTCTTACAATAAAATATTTGACCCGTTTGCCTATTAGAAAACTTGCATGATTTGACCCATTTGAGATAAAATACAACCAAACTCAAATCATTCTAAAGTAAATGGTCAATATAGCCACCTGTAGTTCATTGAATTTTGATTAAAAGAGCAAACTACCACTCAAATAAAGAACAAATAAAGCCAGAAATACATACCACTTGGTTCTGAGAAGCGTCTTTTATAAAATGACTAACATGAATTAGACGGTCATGGCGACCCAAATGCTTTTCCTCTTCTGGAATCTATAGAGAAACTAGTTTAAAAACACTTCCAATACTAATAACAATCTTATATGAAAAGGTATTATTTGGAGCATACCTCCTCAGCACGTAAAGTCCATATAAAATCATTGACGTTCTCAATATTTTCAGTCCGGTGAAAAATCTGCAGAAAGTCATAACTATTAAATTCATTTGCATATAATAAAGACATGTGTACGTGCACACGCACACACACATTAAGGAGCATGTGATCTTTTTAGGGTACCAATCCAAAAGAATTGCTTTTCTAGAAAAAAGGATTCAAAAACTGCTCTAAAAGAATTACAAGTTTATAAAATTAAAAAATATCTTTTCAAGTACCTTGTAAATCTTGTGGTGCAAAATCTCAACCAATCGAAGCTCTGCATCTTTGTGAGACAACTCAACCTGTTTGAACATAGATCAGCCAGTCAACTATAAATGATGAAATCATGAAACAATATTAGTTTAAAGGGGCAAACAGAAAATTGTGACTTTAACAGCAAGATTTACCTTTTTCTTAAGATCAATGATCATATACGCCACAATGCTTTGTTTTGGCACTCTAATGGTATGTATGACTACCTACCAATTATAAAAAGTGATTTATTCAGCAAATGTGAGAAAGTAAAACAGAATAAAAACGAAGTGATGGCTATTATTCAGCACTTACTTCATCTTTTGTTGCATTATGAAAAGCAACTTTTAGAGTTTTCAGGCCATGAAGTTCGGGAAGAGGAATATCCAATACTTCATAATACAAAATATCTGGAGCCTATACACAACAAAAAGCATAATTACTAAATAAGTATGGGAGACAATGCTCTTAATTGAAAAAGTTTGCTTGTTTGTCTACAAGATTTCAACCTCAGAAGAGATTATTCACACCTATGTAATACCTCCCTACTTTTATCTAAAAAATTAGTATGTTAAATATGCTTATGAAATTTAAAACTGATTTAGAATGTTTTATTCAGAAAAAAACACATTATTGCAACTTTCGACCCATTTTCTGTTAAGATGCTCCCTACACATTACTATTTTAATGTGTCCCAATATTACTTGTCTACTTCTAGAAAAGGAAATGTATAACCGACTGAATTTTGCACATTACCCCTACTTTATTACAAAAGAAAACCTCCAAAATATATATTAACTATTGGTTTAAGGTTAAATTGTCACTATGCAAAAGTAAAGCAGTAATATTTTCTAATTTATTAAAACATGTCTTTGAATTGTGGATATTATTTTGCAAGGGAGTAACTATTATAACCCAAGTCAACCTGAAATTGCCACACTAGCACTTTAAAAATGCACAAGGTAAAGACTATGAGTTCCTAGGAATACAAAAACAAAGTAAAAGCTTTAAAAATAGCTAAATAACTGGAATATTAGATTTTCTGATATATGCCTATATCAAAACACTATTTACAAGTATTAGAACCAAACAAACACAAATATATCGTCAAGCAATTAATCCATTAGAGAGCATGGTTAGTAACAACAGGTAGCATCATGCATGCAAACATCAAAATCACAAAATAACCTGAGTTGTGTGATGTAAGCCCAGTATATCTGACAGATGTTCCACTCCTCGGTACTTGATTGGTTGAGGTTTGGGTTGCTGAGAATAAAAGTTGTGTGATGTAAGCCTGATTTTAGAAGGATCGTCTAAGCTCAGATGGCCAGCAACTCTTTCAACAACATCATCATAATTGTTGAATTTTGACCTGAGTTGCAAAAACAATGCAGGATAAATTTTAATTCATTTGGTAAAATAAAATGCAATAATGAGAAGATCATGGGGAACTCACAATTCTAACGAGAACTCATCCTCCTTGGGTTTCTCCAGAGAACTAAAGCGCACAAACTATTCATGGAAATCGATGAATTGATAGAATGTGACTAACAAGTAGTAAGTAGATAAACTAAAATCATAACAGAATCTTTCCAAAAGTGGCACACTTTACCAAAGTTTCATAGCATACCCGACGATTATGAACATATTCGAGAAAAGCGGGAACATTAGGATAGCGACATTTTGCAGCTCCAGGCTGAAGAGGTTTCTGAAGCCAAATGATGTATCCATCTTCAAGCTGTACAGCAACATAAACCGAAAAATACAATGTTGGTCATTTCTAGCACTTGGCCGAATAAAAAATGCTATAATAATATGAAAACATACCTGACTAGCCCGAAATGTAAGCTTCTTGTCAACATGCTTACACATAACATTAGGATCAAATTTGTATTCCTGCATGAAAAAACAGCATAAAGGATCAATGAAAGAACTTAACTACTTAAGGTAATAAAAAATATAAGTAAACTAAAGCGACTGACCACAAACAGTTCTATATCTTCATCGGGTGCAAAGCCAGCCAGTTCATTTAGTTTTGTCAATATCTCCACTGGCTTTCCTGCACCCTTCACAAAGAGCCGTCCAACATACCTGACATATGCTAACAGATTTAATAACTAAGGACACTCCTCGTGATGTAAACTAACTTAAATGTGTGTTGGATAACCCTGTATCACACCATAAATTTTGCAATTTCTGATATACAGCTCAACATATCTTCAAAGCAATAGTAAAGATTTATACTCCGTATAACCTAGTAACTCCCTTTGTTACAATAAAGGATTAAATTATTAGATAAAATAACATGGTTTATTTGATCATTTTAACACATGAATACATACAACCCGTAAATAAATTTCCGCAAATCGACATAGCCCATCTGACCCCACCCACCCCGTGCTAGAGAATACCCATTTTTGAACTGTCCAGTTTTTCTTCCGACAAATCAGTTGATGAACAAGAATAGTCATACATCAACTCTCAACAAAAATTAGAGATGTAGAAAATGGCTACCGTAGCTCCTCTTTTATTGGGTCATAAAGCTTAAAGAAAAGTAGAATCTCCTCCTTAGTCTTTGCAGGTGGAGGAACCAGTTGTGAATCCTACAATATAAGAGAACCAGTGAAGTTTATATGATAATAATTTAATAGTACAATATACATAATTATGAATATCTATCACCTGCCCAAGTTCTACCTCCAGGAATAATTTAAGCTCATCGATACGCCCTAAAAACCAAACCTAAAAACACAATGATTTCGACATTTTGAATGATTAATATGTCAATTATACACCAAGATAATTAGAGACTTTACATTTAAGAAAAAGAGAATTAGAAGTACACACGGGTTGAGGTTCTTTTAGAGGAGTGAATGGACTGCAGTACCAAAATCGTTGATATTGCACTGGTATACCTAGTTCTTTTGCTACTTCCTCCTGGAAAAAAGATTAAGAGATTACTAATATATTTGATAGCATAACTCCATTAAAAATAGTCACTATGTAAGAAAATAGAAGTAAGGAAAAAATATATATACAAAAAAAGAAACTTACCTTGAAAAGATCAAAAGAAGTTTGCTTTCTGATACGGAAACTACTAACTTTCTCATGATCCACTAAACCAAAAAATATAGTTTTCCCAATTTGTTCATGAAGGTTCTCATCACGAGCAACTCTTATTATAGTATACAAATGTGCCTCTGCTTTCTCCTCTTGTTCTTTCTTTAACCTAATCTGTAAGTTTATTGAAGGATCTAAATATAGTTTGATGGGTATAAAACAGCAAGAAATTTCATTAACATAACAAAAAACTTACTCTTAGGTTCTCGGCTACATCCTTCATTTCTTGATCTTTTAGCTTTCTTTTCATCTCCTCATTTAAAACGCTATTTCTAACCAATTCCATTGATACAACACCATCTAATGCCGAATTCAATAAAGACGTTCTGAATGTTTCCCATGAATGCGGTAAACTACCAAGGAACCACAATCCTTGAACATCTTCATTAAATTTAATACCAATTTCATAAAGCTCGTTAATGATTCCCTGAAAAGCAATCAAGTGATCCGAAATTTCTGTTCCATCATGGTACCTCAAACCCTTCAATTGTTTGATCAGAAACAGTTTATCATTACACGTCTTTTGGGCATACAGCTGCTCAAGCTTATTCCACAAAGTCCGTGCATTTACTTCTTCACTAACATGTTTTAAAACATTCTCATCAACCCATTGTCTAATATACGTGCAAACTTGATGGTGTGACAAGTTCCATTTTTCTTCATTCTGGCTTTCGGGTTTTTCAGAACAAAAAACTGGTTGATGAAGCTTGTTAACATAAAGAAGATCCTCCATCTTCTGTTTCCATAATTTATAATTACAACCATTTAAGTAAATCATTCTTGAAGTATTTGTCTCCATTGTTAACCACAAGCAAGATAAGTAACCAAAAATAGCCAAATGCCCGAATATGGTCTCTTACTTGAGATAACCTAATACAAGAAGTAAACAGGGTTAAATCTAATGTACTTTATTTTTAGTTTTGAATGTCTGATTACCCTAACGACTTGATTAAATATATCTATGAGCAGTAACATACTTAATACTAATACTTAAGATAACTTGTTAGGAAACAAGTATACTAAGATATGTAGGAACAAATATGAGCATTCTATGTGTAATGTAATTCCCCCTTTTTCAACACTTTTTTTTTTTTGGAACAACAAACTAATTAAAAGACTAGTAAGGAGCTAGTTCAAAATACAATGGGAGGAAAGCGTGTTACAATGATCACTAAACCACTCTATCCAATTGAAAGAAGATTTCTTACTTCTAATCTAGATCCAAGAAAAGAGTAGTTATATATCATTGAGTAAAAGGTCTTTGATTACCCTCTAGTGGGAGAAGATCACATTATTTCTAACTCTCCAAATGACCCAAAAGGTGGGTTGAAAGACCACGTAAAAAAACTTAATAAACTTGTCCTCAAGGGTAACACGGCAGCTAAGTTGACTGCTTCTATGAGGTTCGATTATCTAATTTATTTAAAATAGCTTATGAGTGTATCGCCTTACCATCTTTGATAAGCTCCTAAACACTAGATTTTTAGCTTATTTTGCAAGTTCTATTGCTTATTTATATCTTTACCCCCATCTTTCCTCTTTGTTCATCTCTTCCACTGAAAGTATACTAGGAGGTGTTTTAGTTTGCTATCCAAAACTACTTCTCACTTAATAAGCATGTTGCAAATCGCTTATTAAGTTAATACTTTTAGCGCTTATACACTAAGATAAGCAAACTACCACTATAGTGATCTCATGTACAAATCTCACTAAGTAAACATCTTGAAGGTGGCCGAGAAAAGGGTCTAGAAACGGTCATGGGATACCCCGGTTAGCCCCCTTCCATCTAAGACAAAGACCCGGCCTCTGCAAGTAACCTTAATAGAGAAAACCTCGTCCGTTTACACTAAAATAAACAAATAAACAATTTTACCCAAACACTTAAAACTATATTAATATAAAGAAGCCTATACATAAACACCCGCTTAATCATATGTACGTTTTATTAGTGCTAATTTAAAGATTACTAGGGTTTTCACTCATATCAAGAACAAATAGCCATTAAACAACAAAAACCCATAAATAAATAAAAAGATTGTTAAAAAAGCTCACTAAAAGTAGATAATACTCCCCGTCCCATAATTATAATCTACTGTTGACTTTTGAAGTATTTAATTTTCAACTTTGACATTAAATATTTTTATTTGTGTTATAACTTATATATTATTTGATGCAAATTATATGAATGTATTATGAGACGGAGGGAGTAAAACATATACCCACTTAATGGATCATATGCATGAATGGTTTACTAGCGCTAACATAAATATTACTACAAAGTTTAGGGTTTTCACGAACAAATAGCCATTAAACAACAAAAACCCAAAAAAAAAATTAATAAACTGACCAAAAGTAGATAATAAAAAGGTATCAAGCTCCCATGGCGATATTGACTGTTGAGATGATCGAAAAAAAGGATGTATAATTTTTACACACTGAAATGCTGAATCGTCAACTTTTTAAAGGAAACCCTAACCTGTTGGGAACTCGAAGGCGGGAAGACTTATTATAGGTTTCGGGGTGTTTAGCTAGCGGGATTTTTTAGGGCTCCGGACACCTGGCCCAAAATATATATTTACAAAGTTAAAAATTAAAATTTAGAGTAGAGCCCTTTTATTGGCAAATTAATTTTTTTTTTTTTTTTTTTTTTTTTTTTTTTTTTTTTTTTTTAACATTACTTAATGGCTAACCCAGTTAAAAAAAATGCAACAAAATACATTTGTGTTAAAATTGTAAATAAGAAAAAGTTAAAAAGGGAGAAGTTTAATTTTAAAAATTTAATGGTAAAAGTAAAAATGATAAGAAATTCGATTATGTACTTTGATAGTTTGATGTATGAAGAAAATGATTGATGTAAGTTAAAAAAAAAATTAAAAAAATAAAAAATACACCGTTGGTTCCTAAACTTTCCACGAAACATCGGCATGGCTCTTAACTTTTCAAAATCGTCGCCCGGCATCCAAAACTATGGATTTTGAGGCCGAATGCGTCCCTTGACCAGAAATGGGGAAGTCCACGCTAAGTTTTGGTTATTTTTCCAAGAGCAATATAGTCCAACCACATTTACAACTAGGGTATGGTTTATGTCTAAACCGACATTATATTAAATTCTATAAAATCCTCAACTATCAACAACGCAGCACACATAGATTCAATAAAAATAACTAAGAATGGCACAAAACGATAAGGGGAAGGGTTTGTACACTGGGTTGAGAAAAAAGGATTGCTCCAAAGGATATCGTTTGGGTGCTAAGAAGGAGAAGAAAGAGGTTGCCGACAATGTGTTACCAAAGTTTGATAATTTGGAAACAAGGATTACAAAACTTAAAGGTATGTTTAAATATTTAAAGGAGAGGAAGGAATTGAAGGAAAATGGTGATAGGGATGGTTATGGGTCTAGCTAAGTGTATGTTTAGATGGTAGTGAAGTTTGTAATGGTTGTCAACATGAGATCAATCAATAAAAATCTGGGTTTTGAATAAATAATATTGTTTGGCAATCAATATTTTTCATGTTGTTTAATTCTTTAGTTTGACTATTAAAAGTCAATTTGGCAGTTTGATTATTAGATTTCTAAGTAATTAAACGATTTGCCTTTTTAACCATAGTGGTTGTTTGGATTAGCAATTGCATATTGGAGTTACATAATAAAATATGTAAAGCATTTGCATTTTTAACACGTGTAACCTTGTACAATTACAGGGTATGGTTTGAACATAGGTTCATCAAATGTTAAGTGGCCACTGTGTTTGGTTTTGCTGATACAAAGGTGTGATCGATTGTGGTGTGTATACCATCACATTTAGCATTTGGTTGGTTTGACTTTTTAAATGTCAACGAATAGCTAATATGTACAGCCATAAAATTATACTCCGTAATGTATTAGACAACATGAGAATGGCTTAACACATTCACTATTAAGCATTTACCATATTTGGATAGTTTGACTTATAGTAGTCAACTGGTCAAACAATGTCTGATACAACATGAAAATAAGTTAAAACATTGTCTCATACAAGGTTCTACTGCTAATTAACACAAAATTGGAGAAGACAATGCGACCTCCACTGCACAGCCTTCACGGCTTCACCTGATGAACCTTCTAACGATATACATACTGAAAGTGGATTATCAACATATAAAAACATTCATCCTGTCATTGATGGGCAAACTGCAAATGTGCCGGGAAAAACAAGTATCCAAACACCAAATATTCAAGTTATGTAAGGTATAATTGGTGTAACGTAATATAAAACACAAGCCATGCAATTCAAAATTGAAAACATACTTAGGATGGCTTGTTGGCACAAAGGCCCAATACGCAATTTGTAATCTTTTCATTGCTTTTAAAACGTTTATTAGCACCACTAGGCACAACATCACAATCACCAGGACCATCAGCAATGTTTTCCCCATCAAAACCAGGAATTTCAACCATTATAGCCTTCTTGTTCTCATCAAAACCTCGCTTATAAGTTTTTACAACTTCCTCGCCCTTTTTCTCTTGCAAATCGTCCTCTTCCATAATTAGCTTACCCTTTCCCTTATTTTTGATGCTTTTGTCATGGATAACATCTTTTTCCTGTTTGCTGGTTTTGTCATGGATAACATCTTTTCCCTCTTTGATAACAACACCAACCTGCAATTTGTTCTTATCTATACCCTTCCATTTAGGGCGAGTCATACAAGGTCTCCCACTTGACATTCTGAAGTTAACATCCTCCTCTAACCAACCCACAACCTCAAAACCAATGTTTTCCAAGTAAAATTCTGCTAACATCTGGGGCCTATGTATAACAGAGATATCAACTGACTCATGTGTTTCCACAAAATCATATAGCTTAACGACATCCTGTTCCCTATAAATCAAGTGCAACCCATTTTCTAGCGATTTATTTGGATGACAAAAAAACACCGCCCATTTTGGTTCCTTAATCTCTGATAATATATTATCTAGGGTTGAACTAATAGATCATCGGGACTTACTAAAAAATCAACGGTTAGTTATGGGTTTATTGGTTCCCGCGAAATAATTAATAAGCGTATTTGAGAAGTTGTGGTCAAGTTGTTGACAAAGAGTATATAAGAACATAGTTGGTCCCTTAAATTGAATGTCGGGTTAGACATAAACCATACGCTAGTTGTAAATGTGGTTGGACTATATTACCCTTGGAAAAATAACCAAAACTTAGCGTTGACCTCCCCATTTCTGGTCAAGGGACGCATACAGCCTCAAAATCTATAGTTTTGGACGCCAGGTGACGATTTTGAAAAGTTAAGGGTCATGGCGATGTTTCATGGAAAGTTTAGGGACCAACGGTGTATTTTTGTCAAAAAAAACTTATAAAAAAGTGAGGCGTAAGTAATTAAAGCAAAAGTTTAGGTCCAATAAACTAATCATGACCATCTAATTTTTAATCAAAAATAAATAAATAAATAAAATCACCATTTTTTAAAAAATTAAATATCTCGCAAACCGTTAATCATTACACAAAACGAATCATACTATCGCGGCGAGAATTAAATCGTTTTTCTATGGACGGGCACTTCGATATACTTTCAAAGATTTTTTTTTTTTTTTTTTAAGAAAAAATCACATGTGATTTATATCACAAATTACATATGATTTATGAAATCACATGCGATTTGTGATACAAATCACATGTGCCTTTTCCAGACGGAAAAAAAAAGAAAAGAAATCTTCGAAAATATATCGAAGTGCCCGTCTACTAAAAGATAAAAAATACTCGCCTCGATTTTTTTTTTCACTTGATGATTTACCGTTTGCAAGATATTTTATTTCTAAAAAAGTGGTGGAGAGTAGGGTTTTTTTTTTTTTTTTTTTTTTCCTTGAACAAAAAAAAAAAAAAAAAAAAAAAAAAAAAAAAAAAAAAAAAAAAAAAAGTGACAATAATTGGTTCATTTGATCTTTTGGTTCTACATTGATTTCAACTCATGAGATCTATATTAAATTTTTGCCATTCGGTCAAATGGGTGAGCTCAAGAAAATTAGCTTAACGGTTCGAAATTCTCAAAGTAGTATAACATTGCATACAACCTCTAATTATTATCTTACGAAAATTATTATCTTGAAAAATTTCGTATAGTTACATCAATAAACTTTTGTTATAATTATGATGTTTACAATATGAAGAAATGTAAGGTAAAATAAGCCTATAACTTCCGCTTCGTATGCTAGAATACAAGAGTTAAGGGATTAAAATGTACTTTCATAGCAGCGGAGCGCGGGCAAAACTTACTCGTACTTAAACAATCTCTGAAACAGTAGATGATCTTGTTAGTATTCTAACACCAGTGTTTTTGAGTAGTCTGGATAGATATGTAATTTTAAGACGTTCTTTCTATATCCTTTTTCAAGATAAAAACCTTAAAGACTTGCTATAAGTAACGACTTGAAATTGTATACCAAAAAGTCACAGGATGCAAAATGTTTCTTTTGTGCAACATAAGTGAAAGCAACAAAATAGTTGACAAGCATTACACAGATATCCCATCACTAATAGAACTTGCAATCATTACTTAGATACAATAATCTGTCAACAAAGACTTGCACATCTGCCATGAGGATAAATAAATAACGCTAAGCTGGGCTCAAAACTGTAACTAGTAATGTTACGTCAGCATAGACAGTTAGCCGGCCTAATATTATAACTAAAGTTATACTTAGTTGAGTTTTGGTGCAGTGAGCTCAACTGAACTCGAGGGGCAACACTTGAGTCTTGAGATACTAAATGTACTTGCTTTTAGCTAGTTGTAGATTCTAACCAGTTTCACATCTGCATAAACCAATGATATAAATGTAGCTTAGAGATTTAAAATGTATACCTGACAGTAGATTAGTTTGCTCGGTGAATCTCAAGTTTTCTTATAGAAATGTTTGAGATTTTATATTTGTGGGGGTGGAGGTAACAAATCGGTGGGTTGGGTGATCGTTAAAAACGGGTCATTAATAAAAATACATGTCAAACAGGGCTGGCCAGGCTGACCCTGACCCATCAGAGTTATTCGTTTTCCTTTTAAACGATGATTACTGATATATAAAAGACAACTTTCAAGTAAATCATCCATTAAACAAACCCGGTTTGACCCACAAATTCTTTTGCACATATAGTAAGCCCATTCCGACCATTTGTATATGTTGAAATCAAAACATATTAACACAAAAGAAAGCCAATTAAACCGAGTTTTATTTAATACGGCCAAAATTTACCTCTTGTTACATGGAGAGCATATATACATACAACATTTCTTGTGTCGCTTTTTATAGTTAAAATAACGTGTTTGATACTTACAAGTGTACTGCGAACTTTTTTCTTCAGGGGATGAGAGCACCCATTATCATCATTTGAATCATATGACCGTTTGTATGCATTTTCTGAGTGCTCCAGTCCCAAGTACTGTTCCCAAGCACCATAAGTAAGACTTTTCTAAAACCAAAAACACCAACTGTTAAGACTTACTCATAAAATACGTATAAAGAGAGAAATATTTTTCTTTATAACCTCAAAATGGGTGGAGACAACATCAGAATCTTGAAGGTATCTAGGATTGCCCAAAGATACAAATGCAAACTTCCACTGATACATTATCGTTTATAAGCAAACAATGTGAGAGTTGTATAGAAAAACAAGAAAAAAGAAAAAACAATATGGTAGGAAAACGAATCATGAAAATACCTTGGAAAATTCCTCATTTGGAATGTGAAGTTTGTTCTGAATGCGTAATTTAATTTCAGCTAATGTTTCATCGACTCGAATGACAAAGAGAAATGGTTCCCCAAAGTTCTTGACTCGCTGTTAGTAGAAAGTTATATGAATGTTAAAAATTAAGTCCTTAGTATTAATGGATCAAAAAGGGTTATAGTTGAAATGGTCATTTTGTCCATTTCGTTAACTTTTTCTAATTATAATTATAAAAGACAATCATGATTAGACAGACAAACAATACTACTACAAGAATAATTTAAATCTTCCAATAAAACATTTGACCCGTTTTCCTATCAGAAAACTTGCATGATTTGACCCATTTGAGATAAAATACAACCAAACTCAAATCATTCCAAAGTAAATGGTCAAGATAGCCACCTGTAGTTCATAGAATTTCGATAAAAAGCACAATCTTCCACTAAAATAAAGATCAGATAAAGCCATAAATACATACCATTTGGTTCTGAGAAGGGTCTTTTGTAAAATGATAAACATGAATTAGACGGTCTTGAGGACCCAAATCCTTTTGCTCTTCTGGAATCTATAGAGAAACTAGTTTAAAAACACTTCCAAGAACAAATAGCAATCTTATATGAAAATGTATTATTTGGAGCATACCTCCTCAGCACGTATCGTCCAGTATTGATCATTAATGTTCTCAATGTTTTCATTCAGCGGAAAAATCTGCACAAGGTTATAAGTATCAAATTCATTTGCATATAATACAGACACGTGCACGCGTGACACACACACATAAAGGAGCATGTGATAGTTTTTAGGGTACCAATCCAAAAGAACTGATTTTTCTAGAAAAAAGGAATCAAAAACTAGTCTAAAAGATTTACAAGTTTATAAAATTAAAAAATATCGTTCCAAGTACCTTGTAGATCTTGTGGTAGAAAACCTCAACCAATCGGAGCTCTGCATCTTTGTGAGACAACTGAACCTGATCGAACATAGACCAGCAAATCATGAAACAATAATAGTTTAAAGGGGCAAACAAAAAGTTGTGACTTTAACAGCAAGTTTTACCTTTGTCTTAAGGTCATTGATTATATCCGCCACAGTGCTTTGTTTTGGCAATCTTATGGTATGTGTGACTGCCTAACAATTGTCAAAAGTGATTTATTCAGCAAATGTGAGAGTAAAACAGAATAAAAACGAAGTGATGGTTATTATTCAGCACTTACTTCATCTATTGTTGCATGATGAAAAGCAACTTTTAGAGTTTTCAGGCATTCAAGTTCAGGAAGAGGAATATCCAATACTTCATAATACAAAATATCTGAAGTCTGTACACAACAAAAAGCATAATTACTAAATAAATATGGAGACAATGATCTTAATTGAAAAAGTTTGCTTGTTTGTCTATGAGATTTCAACCTCAGAAGAGACCATTCACACCTATGTAATACTTTTATTAAAAAAATTAGCAGGTCAAATATGCTTATAAAATATAAAACTGATTTAGAATGTTTTATTCAGAAAAAACACATTATTGCAACTTTCGACCTATTTTCTGTTTAGATACTCCCTGCGTCCATCTTACAATTTTAATGTGTCCCAATATTACTTGTCTACTTCTAAAAAAGGAAAGTTATAACCGACTGAATTTCGCACATTACCCATACTTTATTACAAAAGAAAACCTCCAAAATATATACTACGTATTAACTATTGGTCTAAGGTTAAATTGCCACTATGCAAAAGTAAAGCAGTAATATTTTCTATTTTTTTAAAACATGTCTTTGACTTGTGGATATTATTTTGCAAGGGAGTAACTATTATAACCCGAGTCGACCCGAAATTGCCACACTAGCACTTTAAAATGCACAAGGTAAAGACTATGAGTTTCTAGGAATATAACAAAAATAAAAGCTTTAAAAATAGCTAAATATATCGTCAAGCAATTAATCCATTAGGGAGCGTGGTTAGTATAGGCGTAGCATCATCCATGCAAACATCAAAATCACAAAATAACCTGATTGTAGTGGGTCAGCATAGCTGACAGATGTTTCACTCCTCGGTACTTGATTGGTTGTGGTTTGGGTTGCTGAGAATAACAGTTGTGTGGTGTAAGCCTGATTTTAGAAGGATCGTCTAAGCTCAGATGGCCAGCAACTCTTTCAACAACATCATCATAATTGTTGAGTTTTGACCTGAGATGCAAAAAGATCATGTAAACAATGCAGGATAAATTTTAATTCATTTGGTAAAATAAAATAAAAAAATGAGAAGATCATGGGGAACTCACAGTTCTAAAGCGAACTCATCCTCCATGGGTTTCTCCAGAGAACGAAAGCGCACAACCTATTCATGGAAATTGGAATTGATAGAATGTGAAAAACAAGTAGCAAGTCGATAAACTAAAATCATAACAGAATCTTTTCAAACATGGCACACTATACCAAAGTTTCATAGTATACCTGACGCTTATGAACATATTCCAAAAAAGATGGAACATTAGGATAGCGACATTTTACAGCTCCAGCCTGATGACGTTTCTGAAGGCAAATGATATCCCCATCTTGAAGCTGTACAGTATCATAGACCAAAACACAGAAGATGGTTATTTCTGACACATGGTCAAAGAAAACAAACTGTTATAATGATGAGAAAAGTTAAAACATACCTGACTAGCCCGAAATGTTCTATTCTTATCAACATGTTCACACATTACTTTAGGTTCATCAAATCTAATTTCCTGAATGAGGAGGATAAGTCAGCAAAAAAAACCTGATGATAAATAATAGAACATAATATGATAACAAAATGAATGACCTCAAACAGTTCTATATCTTCATCAGGCGCAAAGCCAGCCAGTTCTTTTAGCTTTGTCAGTATTTCTGTTGGCTTTCCTGTAGCCTTGACAAAGAGCCGTCCAACATACCTGACATATATTAACAGATTTAATAACTAAGGACACTCCTTGTGATGTTAACTAATTTAAATGCGTCTTGGATGACCCTGTATATATCACACCAAAAGTTTTGCATTTTCTGATTTACAGCTCAGCATACTTTAAAAGCAATAGTAAAGATTTATATAACCTAGTAACTCCCTTTATAATAAAGGATCAAATTATTAGATAAAATAACATGGTTTATTTGATCATTTTAACACATTAATACATATAACCCATAAACAAATTTCCGCAAATCGACATAGCCAAATTGACCCCACCCACCCCGCGCTAGAGAATACCCATTTTGACTTGTCCAGTTTTTATTCAGACAAATCAGTTGATGAACAAGAATAGGCATACAATAACTCTCAAAAAAAATTAGAGGTGTAGAAAATGGTTACCGTAGCTCCTCTTTTATTGGGTCATAAAGCTTAAAGAAAAGTAGAATATCCTCCTTTTGTGAATCCTACAATATAAGAGAACCAGTGAAGTTTATATGATACTCCGTAATAATTTAATAGTACAATATAGAAGGGAGTAGCATAATTATGAATATCTATCAATAGAATATTACCTGCTCAAGTCCTACCTCCAGGAATAATTTAAGCTTGTTAATTTTATGTGAT
Organism: Artemisia argyi; assembly: GCA_030686995.1. Classification (NCBI taxonomy): domain Eukaryota; kingdom Viridiplantae; phylum Streptophyta; class Magnoliopsida; order Asterales; family Asteraceae; genus Artemisia; species Artemisia argyi. The sequence goes on along the minus strand of CM060694.1, from coordinate 166,545,102 downwards.
ACCTTTCCCAAATGACCAACCTGAAAACACAATTGAGTACGACATATAAATGATTAGTTCGAATAAATCTTCCTAATTCTTTATATCCCAAAAAGTGCAGTCACTAGTAAGTAACTAGTAAACCTACAGTAAGAAATATTACTCATTTATTACCATTCAATATTTCCCATTATCCGTTTACTTTAACTTTGACTTTCCAGTTAAATTTCAATAAATATGTCAATGAAACACCAAGATAAATAGAGACTTTACATTTAAGAAAAAGAGAAAATTAGAAGTACATACGGGTAGAGCTTCTTCTAGAGGAGTTAATGGACGATCTGGGCGGTAAGTGTGATTTTGGCGCTTTGCCCAGAGCCAAAATCGTTGATATTGCACTGGTATACCTAGTTCTTTTGCTACTTCCTCCTGGAAAAAAGATTAAGAGATTACTAATATATTTGAGAGCATAACGCTATTAAAAACAATCACTATGTAAGAAAACAAAAGTAAGGGGAAAAAATACCTTGAAAAGGGCAAAAGAAGTTTGCTTTCGGATACGGAAACTACGAACTTTCTCATGATCCACTAAATCGAAAAATATGTTTTTCCCTATTTGTTCATGAAGGTTCTCATCACGAGCAACTTTTATTATAGTATACAAATGTGCCTCTGCTTTCTCTTTTCTTTTTTGCTCCGTCTCCTCTTGTTCTTTCTTTAACCTGATCTGTAAGTTTATTGAAGGATCTAAATATAGTTTGTTGGGTAAAAAAAAGCAAGAAATTTCAATAACAAAACAAAAATCTTACTCTTAGGTGCTCGGCTACTTCCTTCATTTCTTGATCTTTTAGCTTTCTTTTCATCTCCTCATTCAAAACACTATTTCTAACCAACTCCATTGATATAACACCATCTAATGCCGAATTCAATAAAGACGTTCTAAATGTTTCCCATGAATCCGGTAAACTACCAAGAAACCACAATCCTTGAACCTCTTCATTAAACTTAATACCAATTTCTAAAAGCTCGTTAATGATTCCCTGAAAAGCAATAAAGTGATCCGACATTGCAGTTTCATCACGGTACCTCAAACCCATCAACTGTTTGATCAGAAACAGTTTATCATTACACGTCTTTTGGGCATACAGCTGCTCAAGCTTATTCCATAAAGAACGTGCATTTACTTCTTCACTAACATGATTTAACACATTCTCATCAGCCCATTGTCTAATATACGCACAAACTTGACGGTGTAAGAAGTTCCATTCTTCTTCGTTTTGACGTTCGGGTTTTTCAGAACAAAAAACTGGTTGATGAAGTCTGTTAACATAAAGAAGATCCTCCATCTTGCGTTTCCATAATTTATAATTACAACCATTTAAGTAAATCATTCTTGAAGTATTTGTCTCCATTGTTAACCACAAGCCAGATAGGTAACCAAAAATAGCCAAATGCCCGGATATGGTCTCTTACTTGAGATAGCCTAATACAAGAAGTAAACAGGGTTAAATCTAATGTACTTTATTTTTAGTTTTGAATGTCTCATTCATTACCCTAACGACTTGATTAAATATATCTATGTACAGTAACATACTTGATACTAATATGTAAGTTTAGTAACCTAACCATTACAAAGTTAATTACTAAAAATAAAAAAGTACTATATTGCAGTTTTTAAAAGATGAGTACTAGTTTCAAGGTGCTACTCACTCTAGTTCAAAACAGTAGGTAAAGAGTACTATTTTGTGGTTTAATAGCATTTTTTTTTAAGTGGTCAACGATTATTAGTATCACTTCAAAGTTTTAGGGATGTTTGGGGAAGCTCATCTAAGTTGTTTTAAGTGTTTCAAAAGCTTACTTAAGCTACATTTGATACGCTCCTTGACACTAGAAAGTATATTAGGGGGTGTTTTAGCTTATCACTTAATAAGCATGTAGCAAACCACTTATTAACTTATTTTAGCACTTATACACTAAGATAAGCAAGCCACCACCAAGGTGGCCGAGTAATCAGGCATCCTCGCAAGAGGTCCCGTCTTCAAACCTCACCAGGTAAACATCATCTTGGGGGGTGGCCAGGGAAAGGGTTCGGAAACGGTCACACATACATCTAAGTCAAAGATTCGCCCGTTTACACTAAACTAAGCAGATAAACAATTTTACCAATCACTCAAAACTAGCACGTAAGTAAACAATTATATCTCATACACCTACCTAAACACTATCATAGTCATTACTTTTCGATAATGCATAAGCTAAAACTATACTTTTCCCTATTTGTTCATGAAGATTCTCATCACGCGCATCTTTTATTATAGTATACAAATGTTCATCTGCTTTCTCTTTCCGTTTTTGCTCCTTCTCCTTTTGTTCTTTCTTTAACCCATTTGTTCTTGAAGTATTCGTCTCCATTGTTAACCACTAACCAAATTAGCAACCCAAAATAGTAGAATGCCCAAATATGGTTCCTTACTTAAGACAACGTGTTAGGAAACAAGTACGCTAAGATATGTAGGAACAAATACGAGCAATCTATCTATGTGTAATGTAATTCCCCCCCTCCTTTTTTTTTTTAATTGGAACTGCGAATTAATTAAAAGACTAGTAATGAGCTAGTTCAAAATCCAATGGGAGGATAGCGTGTCACAAGGATCACTAAACCACACTATCCAATTAGAAGAAGATTTCTTCCTTCTACTCGAGATCCAGGTAAAAGAGTATAGTTATACATCATTGAGTAGAAGGTTTTTGTTCGGCCTCTTGTGGGATAAGATCACATTATTTTTAACTCTCCAAATGACCCAAAAGGTGGTTTGAATGACCACGTCAAAAACCTTGATGAGCTAAGTTGACTGCTTCTATGAGGTTGGATTATCTGATTTATCTAAACAACTTATAAGTGTATCGCCTTAACATCTTTGATAAGCTCCTTAACACTAGATGTTTAGCTTATTTTGCAAGTACTCATGCTTATTTACAAATTTACCCGCATCTTTCCTCTTTGTTCGTCTCTTCCACTGAAAGTATACTAGGAGGTGTTTTAGATTGCTTATCCAAAACTGCTTATCACTTAAGCATGTAGCAAATCGCTAATTAAGTTATTATTTTTAGCGCTTATACACAAACATAAGCAAACTACCACCAAGGTGATCTCGTGTCCAAACCTCGCCAGGCAAACATCTTGAGGATGGCAGGGAAAGGGTTTGGAAACGGCCACGGAATACCCCAGTTAGCTCGCGTGCATCTAAGTCAAAGACCCGTCCTGCCCATGTAACCTTAATAGAGAAAACCTCATCCATTTACACTAAAATAAACAAATAATTTTTCCCAAAAACTCAAAACTAGCACTTAAAATTGAAGGGGGTAAACCGATGAGGTTGGCGAGCCTTTTTTGACACATGATCTCACCGGGTTAATCAGGGACCATTTCCGACCCTTCCCTGCCACCCCCAAATGTAGACACCTAGCAAGGTTTGAACCCTTCCCTTAACACTAGTCCATTTGGTGGAGGTTAAAACTAACACTATAAACTATATTTAGGGGGTGTTTGTTTCGGCTTAATTATATGTTTTCGGCTTATATAACATAAGCTACAATTTTTTGGCTTATTCTGAGAATAAGCCAAAAAATTGTAGCTTATGTTATATAAGCCTAAACAAACACCCCCTTAATTAAAAAACAAAATAAATAATAAATAGCCAAACACCCACTTAATCATATGCATGGTGCTAATTTAAGCAAAGTTTAGGGTTTTCACTCATATCAAGAACAGTAAACAACAAAACCCCATAAATAAATAAATAAAAAGATGGTTAAAAAAAGCTCTCACCAAAAGTAGATTAGCAAGCTATAATTTTTTACACCTTTTCACACACTGAATTGTCAATTTTTTTATGAGCTTATTAGGTGAGCGGAAAGAAAACCCTAACCCGTTCGGCAACTCAAAAGGCGGGAAGGCTTATTAGGCTGGTGGTAGTGGGTCGGGATTAATCGATCGCAAGGATCGATCGATCGACTTGCAATATCGATCGGCCCATTGTGGCATTAAAGCCAATATCGATCGCCGGCCACAAGAAATCACAAATCGATCGTTTACACGACCGATTTTGAAGCAAACATTTCCCACTTTTAAACTAAAATCAAGCCTTGGTTTGCCAAAAATAAAATAAAATAAGAAGATGATGCAATATGGGTTGCCACTGTGATGAGAGAGATGAATATGGTTGAAGAGAGATAAAGCTGAGGTGGCAGCCGGAAAGATGATGCAATATGGGTTGCCACTGTGAGTAGCCTTAGGTGGGCTCGGGCCAAAATATATATTTTCACGTCTTAGCAAATTGAAATGTTACATCGAGTTTTTTGTCGGCACTACTTAATAAAATAAAAAAATAATAATAAGAAAATAAAAAATTACCTTTAAAAATTTAGTGATTAAGTTTGAAATACTAATAAATTTGATTATGTAATTTGATGTATGAAGAAAACTATTGACGTAAGTTAATAATAAAGAAACTTAAAAAAAAAATGAGTGGTAATAAATTAAACTTAAAAGGTTAAATTTAAAATAATGTTATATTCTGATTGATTAATAGAATTTATATTTAAACTTAAAACTTAATAAAAATATATAATCTTAAATTTTATATAACAAATACATTATAAACTTTATATCTATTAAAATAAAATAAAATAAAAATAAATAAATTATTCTTATAGTTGTAGTTTATAATGCTTTTATTTACGAAACAATCAGATAAGTAAATTAAATTGTGACAAACTTAATTATTAAGACTTATATTAAAGTTTTTTTAGTGCGACTTATGTCATGACTTATATCAAAGCCCTTCGTGTTGGGAGATTTTAATACTAGTTTTTTCTTTCTTTCTTTCTTTTTTTAGTTTAAATAATAATAATAATAATAATAATAATAATAATAATAATAATAATAAAATTACATGTGTGAAACCAAATTAGACAAATTGAAGAGTTCAATTTTGGCATCTAACAAAATTGAGCTCTCTAAATTACTACTCCCTCCGTCTCAAAATTATTGTCTCCTATTTACTTTTTCGGTGTTTCTTTCTCAACTTTGACTATAAATATTTTTGTTTGGGCTATACAATTTTTGACAAAAATTATATCAAATGAAAATACATTTAAAACTTAATCCGTTCATATATTTTGTATCAAGTAATATGTAATATAAACAAAAATACTTAAGGTCAAATTTGAAAAGTAAAGACTGAAAAAGTCAATAAGAGACAATAATTTTGAGACGAAGTGAGTAATAAAAGTCAAAACTATAACCAATTTTGGTTAAAATTGAATCAGATAAATTTATATAAGAAAACAAAATACGCACTACCTTTGGAGGTTTTTTTTCACCTTTAAACTTAAGTGTAAAAATAGTTAATAAAATTTACGATCAAACTTAAAAATTTTAATATTGGCTAATCTTGAATTCATTTTTACGAAGTTAATTGTAAAACATCCTAAATATTAGTTAATAACAGTTTAAATGAGATATTTTGATTATCTATACTACATATAAAATAGGAAGGCACTTCCTTCCTCCAAAACTTAATTTTAAGTATTAAAGCTAGGTTATAAAGCTTATGGCTCCACTCCTAAAATTAATTTTAAATAATATATGTAATAAAAATATTATGTGCAATTAACTTTTGTATAATTACATACATAAATTAACTGATCAATAAATATAATTAATGCAGTTATTAAAACATTTCTTACATATAAGAAATACAAATCAATGGCTGGTGCCAAAAGACGCCCGAGGTCAGGGTGTTCCCGCCAATCTACACCTTTTGTAGACATAAGAAATGCAAATTATCAAGCATAATTCACAACCAACTTAAACACAATTCATGCATTAAATGATTAATAAAAAATAATAAAACATATTATACAAACTATTCAAACAAAAAAAACAATAATTTAAGAAAAACAATAATTTTTCGGATTGGATTTCTTAGGGTATGTTTGGCGAAATGGGCTTGAGCTGGGGCGAGGCTGGGACTTATATTACAAGCTGAAATTAAAATTTGTATTTTTATAAACTTGTTTGACAAATGGGCTTGGGCTTATCATTGTAAAATTACTAAAAATGGCATAATTAAATGAATTTTTGTATATGTTAGATATTTTTGTGGGTAAATAAGTAATTTATTCTTCAAAAGTCTCGGGCTAAAGTTTTTAGCAGACTTATTTTATAAGCCCTTCCATAAGCCCACGACAAACAAGACTTATTTTATTAGCTGACTTATTTTAAAAGCCAAAGCCTCTATAAGCCCTTTGCCAAACACAACATTAGTCATCGTTTTTTGCTGTTTCGGATTGAGCGGGTCAGCTCCGTTTGTCTTTCACATATTTTTTTTAACACCAGTATCCACAAAACTTAGCTTTATATAAATCAAATAGATATTTAAACAACGTAAAAGCATTGATCACTAAAATATTTATTATCATAATTTTATAATGAAAACCATTGTCATTAATTAAAGGGTTTAAATACGTCACATGAAATTCTTGATATGTGTAAATTTATTGTTAAAAACAACATAACAAATTAAAATACCAAATTCTCCATAAAATTGTATTTCAGGGTACCGTAATGCATGGGTACCCAACTAGTAACCTATAACTACAACATGTAAATATGTGAGATTTGTATACGTAAGGACTAAACCGATGTAATTATTAATTGTATATGCACGTCAAATAGATAGATGTATGTTTAAGAGGTGAGTTATTTTAGAGACTAAATTTTTGTTACATACTGAGGGACAAATCCCCACCATCCATCTAGTTTGATCTAATGGTGGGGATTAACCTAAGATTTAATATAGTAACCTAAGTCCATGTTTTTTTCTTGTCTTTTTCTCTTTCTTTTTATTCACTTCTTTTTTACATTTTTCTTTTTTTTTCTTTCTCTTTTCCTATTCACGTGGCCTTTTTTTTCTTTTCTTTTTTTCTTTTCTTTTTATTTTTTGTCTACTCACGCTTTTCTTTTCTTTTTTTTTTCTTCTTTTTCTCCTTTTTCTTAGACCCTTCTTTACATTCACGTTTTTTTTACGCTTTTATTAAATAAACACGTTTTAATTCACATTTTTTTTCTTTTTTATTTTTTAAAAAAATAACTTTTTTTTAAACTCATGTATATTTTTATTTTAATTCACGTTTTTCCACTTTCTTACGTTTTCATATGTTTTCGTCCGTTTTTATACGTTTTCATACGTTTTCGTCTATTTTCTTACATTTTCAGTCATTTTTATACATTTTCATCTGTTTTCGTTCGTCTTCATATGTTTCCGTCCGTTTTCATATGTTTTCATATGTTTTCATAAGTTTTCATCAGTTTTTATATATTTTTGTCCGTTTTCAGACGTTTTCGTCTGTTTTCCTACATATTCGTCAGTTTTCTTACATTTTCTTACGTTTTCATCTGTCTTTAAATGTTTTCGGCCATTTTCAGATATTTTCATACGTTTTTGAATATCACAAGTGATATTCTGAACATCAAAAGTGATATTTTGAACATCACAAGTGATATTCTGAACATCACAAGTGATTTTAAACTAATGTTTTGTAACATAAAAATCACAAGTGATATTCTGAATATCACTTGTGATATTCTGAAAATCACAAGTGATCTTCTGAATACCACAAGTGAAAGTCTGAATATCACAAGTGATTTTCAACAAATGTTTTGTACCATGAAAATCACAAGCGATATTCTGAATATCAAAAGTGATATTCTGAATATCACAAGTGATATTCTGAACATCACAAGTGATTTTAAACTAATGTTTTATAACATGAAAATCACAAGTGATATTTTGAATATCACAAGTGATAGTCTAAATATCACAAGTGATATTCAACAAATGTTTTGTAACATGAAAATCACAAGTAATATGTAACAATTCGCAATTTCAGGTTAATTACTATTCCCGGAAAATTTCACTATTCACTTTTACTATTCATTTTTCCCGAAAATTTTCCCGAAATTTGATTTTTATTTCTTGGGCTCAAGTGATAAATCATTTCCATGGCAAATTAAAAGTTTGACATTCATAAGCTCATTTTCGTGAAAGTTATTAAGGAATTACACGGAATTACACGTTTTAGGGTAAAACGTCATTCAGAAATTCTACGTACAACGAAATTCGGTCGCGTTAATTTTCCCCGTATCAGAAAAATGTTTGACACACTCATGATTTATTTGAGAATAAATCATGACTGAGAAAAACATGACCAAAATAAACCTCGGCCGTGAAAAACTGGAATTTTCAGTTTTTAGCGTTTTTACTCAGCCGTAACCTTAGCCTATACCTGCACCGCGTTTCTAATACGATTTGAGTTTTCAAATTTTTAGAAAAAGTCAACATATTTTTCCCTCCTCCTTTGACCAAAAATCATTCCTTGACATTATAAGTCATTCCTTGATTTTTAGGCTTACGGTTTGATGTCTAAAAGACATTTAATACCAACCGACACTGGACTGAGCCCAGTCTAGACATTATAAGTCTTTTTAAATCATTTTTATCCTATTAGAAAAGTAACATTTTACTTTTCTCAATTTTACGCAATATTCGTACGTTTTACGTATTACGCGTTTTAGACCCGTGTTTCCAGTTTTAGCAGGGTTTTACCACCCCAATGGAACCTACCACTCATTTTATATTTTATTATGGAGTATTTTGACAAGTTTAACCATTCTTCCAAGTTTCGTATTTTTACGATACCCGGTTTTATGTTTTGAGGCTTAATCATTTACGATTGGCATTTCCCGGAGTCAAAACTAACCAAGTATCTTGGATAATATCAACAAAAGGCTAACCCTTCCTCCCCAAGCTTTGTGAACTGCCCTAGGAGGGGGGATTCACCACCCATGTGGCTTCATCTCATGAATTTACCCATAGATCATCACTTAATTACAACTTGGTCTCTAAGTGTTGACAAGTCAACATTGTAACCTCCTCATTTTTGGTATAAAAGAGAGCTCATTCTCTTCCTTTCTCTTGCAATACCAACGACCCAAAACCATATAAATGCACCATTTTGATCATTGATCTTGCTCATTCAATCCATCACAAGTTCAAGTCATAGTTCCTAGTTGATCCTTAACACCTTTCAACCATAAAACTCTATAAAAACACCACAAAAACTCATCAAATTTCCAAGTGTTCTTAGTGAAGATTTTTACTAAGGCTTGTTTTTGTGATAGATTAGTGTTTATCAAGGGATTATAAGATAGGGTTTTTGATATGGAAGCTTGGCTATGGTTGGAAAATATTTGGAAAATATTTGGAAGATTAAGTAGTGGTTCTTGGTCTTGATCTTGGTTTTAGTTAGTTTCTTCACAAGTTGTAAGCAAACCCTAACTTGCTTCTTGTTAAATAATCATATTCATGTTATTTACATATTATTTGTGCTATATTATGTCTTGTATTCATGTCCATGATGTATAAAAGTGAGCAAAACAAGTTATTGTTATTGATTGTTAAAACAAGTTATTAAAACAAGTAAACTAGTGATTTTCTTGGAAAGACCTGATCAAAATGGTAAAAATATGATGTTGGATCATTACATATTACAGTAGAGGACTTAACAAGGAAACCATAGCAATTTGAACCACCCAAAACGAGTATACGAGTCAAAAGTTACGCCCATTTGAAGTTACCAAAGATTTCTGGCAAAACTGCCTAAATAGCATTCTGATCAAATTTTGATTTTGAAAGTCCCACTTCTGGTCCGATTCATCAAAAAGTTAAAACATGAAAGTTGTCCGGAACGACGTTTTCGTTCAGGAACAAAGAAGCTCGAGCCCTGAAAACGCTTTCCGAGTGATAATTTTCTTCAAAATCTTAACAGCCCATTTTAGACCAAAGTCACTAGATTATGGTTATACTTTAAAAGGAACAAGAGGTCTTATGACCTATAATCAAGACCACAACCATGGCTAGAGCCAAGGTTGTGTCTCATGACCTTGGAACAAGAACCAAAGGTCATGGCTAGGCCATGATGAAATGACCATACAAGCTTACCAAGGCAAATACATGAACTAGAGAAGTTGGCGATAACTTGAACATACAATTTGGATCTACTTCATCTAAAGGAACCATGAGATATTACAAAGAGAAAAATGATCATACAAGACTTATGAAACTACCCCTAATAACAATCTTCATGTACAAATAAACTTTCCTAAGTTTATTCAAGTATCGGACATGTAACTTTTCGGATCAAAACTTATATCTATATATTTCATCAACTACTACAATAGTAGGGAGCCTCATGTGAGGAGTTCATTATGTAAGCCGTCGAGTTGAGTTGTGGATTTACGAGTTAAAGTGTCCTGGCTCCTCGAACGCTTACTAACATGACTTCTGAATTATGTCGGCCTGAACAGTAGTAAACGATATATCAAAACATACATGTTTCATGAATCATTTCTTTCAAAGACTTACATTATACATCATACCACATCATGGACTAAATGCAAGATATATATATAGGCACTACTTCATATTCTTTACTCCGATCCTAAGTGGCAACATTCGATTATAGGTTGCTCGTAGAAACCTTCACGATTCAACCGTTACATTCATTACTTGCTATCTTACTTAAGGTGAGTTCATAGCCCCACTTTACATTACTTCAATGTTTTACAAACCCTTGGGGGGAATACATGCTATTTTTAACCGAGCACAATGTTTTTAAATTGTATGCTGCCTGATTGTTTTATTATCACTAAGTACCAGCCTTGCTAAACCGATATCCTTTATTATGAACCATTTAATCACTAGCAATAGTGAGCGCGAATATTGTGAATAGGCCTATTGGGATTGACGAATCCTATTTGTATTGACTAAGTTCAAACAAATGCATTAATATTTGAGATTTAGGTATGTTAGCAAAGTACCTACCGGGATAAATCTACCGATCGATATTGGTACACGTTAACGTTATGGTGTCATAAGCTTAGTGTATAATACATGTTCCGGGCGTATAATAACGTAGCCTGCCTGTTTTGTTTTCCAAACATTGGTGTGAGTCCATAGCTCACACTACCAACATATTGTGTTCAAACATTTAACAAACTCTATGAATATCACTCAACCTTTGTGTTGACCTCTCAAGCATGTATTTCAGGTTCATGACGATTAAGGATGGCACGGAAGGACACGGATACTCAAGAGGGCTATAAATTTTATTATCATTCAAAACTCATTTATTATACATTGTAAACATGGAACCAATTGGGACCTCATTTTGTAATCTCTGATATTTATAAAATTTGAATGATAAATCTTTTAAAACGACTCAATTGGAGTTCGTTTTCTATCATTGTGACTATTGTGCCGTCGAGTAACACCCAGTTTGAATTCCGCTGCAACCATGAATTGGGGGTGTTACATAATATTCTGAATATCACAAGTGATATTCTAAATATCACAAGTTATTTCACGTTTCTTTTCACTTTCTTACGTTTTTGTTTGTTTTCATACATCTTCGTCCGTTTTTGTTCGTTTTTATGCGTTTCAGAATATCATAATTGATATTCGTAATATCACAAGTGATATTCTATGATATTCTAAATATCACTTGTGGTATTAAGAATATCAATTGTGATATTTAGAAATGTATGAAAACAGGCGAAAATGTAAGAAAACGAATGAATATGTATGAAAGCGTAAAAACACGATTAAAAATGGACAAAAATGAAAGAAAACAGACGAAAACGGATGAAAACGGACAAAAACGTATGAAAACGTATAAAAACTGCCGAAAACATATGAAAACGGACGAAGACGTCTAAAAATGGACAAAAATGTATAAAACGGAAGAAAACGTATAAAAACAGACAAAAACGTCTGAAAATAGACGAAAACATAAAAAAGACGAAAACGTACAAAAACGAAACCTTAAAAAACAGACGAAAACTTATGAAAACGGACAAAAACGTCTGAAAACAAAAGAAAACGTGTATAAGCGTATGAAAACGGACAAAAATGGATGAAAACGTATAAAAACGGACGAAAATGTAAGAAAGTGAAAAAAACGTGAATTAAAATAAAAAAACGTGAATTTTTAAAAAAAATACACGTGAATTTAAAAAAAAACGTGATTTTTTTTTAAAAAAGAAAAAAAGTGAATTAAAAAAATGTGTGAAAAAAACGCAAATAGTAAAGAAAGGACAAACAAAGAAAGAAAAAATAAATAATAATAAAAAAGCCCACCGTGAATAGTAAAGAAGGGACCAAGAAAAAGGGAAGAAAAAAAGAAAGAAAAAAAAAGAAAAGAAAGTGTGAATAGACAAAAAATAAAAATAAATAAATAAAAGCCCACATGAATAGGAAAAAAGAAAGACAAAAAAAGAAAAAAGGTAAAAAGAGGTTAATAAAAAGAAAGAGAAAAAGATAAGAAAAAAACATGTACTTAGATTATCATATTAAATCTTAGGTTAATCTCAACCATTAGATCAAACTAGGTAGATGGTGGGGATTTGTCCCTCAGTATGTAACAAAAACTTAGTCCACAAATGAGCTTTTCTCGTATGTTTAAAATTCCAAGTGCAAATATTGTTTTTCTTTTCTTTTTTTCTTTTGGGTCTTTCAGCATGAGACATAATAACGTACTACAATGTTTTAAGATAGAACAAGATTTGCGCTGAAAACCAAAGAAATCAAAAGAGATTGATAGTTCGATTCTTTACACGAGATTGGATAATGAATACGGATGATGATGACCTCATCTTATAGGCTTGAAGATTAACTTTTTGAATTTTAAATATGACATTTCTAAGTTGATAGTAACATGATAGGTCATGTTAACCAATCACAATTAAGATAAATTGTTGAGAAAAAGGACTCATCCGATATCTGGTATTAACCACAAGGACTAACTTTGTATGTTTGTTGTTTCAGTTTTAGACCTTAAGGATCTCTTTGTGGTATTTGTTGGATATGGAGGGGTTAGTGTGCTCTTTTACCAAAGACGTGTGGCTGTTGTATAAAGATGGAAGCATGGAAGGGCCTAAGTCATTATTTATGGAGATATACACCCGTTAGGGTTGTATTATTGTGTGCTCAGTTGGTTTAGTGCTCACTTGAGCCGTTTTCCTTGTCCTCTCTCTGGAAAACGACTTATCATGATGTTTTTCCTATATATTTGCTACTCTCTCAATCTTGTTAGCAACCTAGAAATAATATACTCTCATATATCACTTGTAGTATTCTTGATTGAGATCAAGTATTGTGTACCTCTGTTTGAGAACAGTTTGGTTTGTAATCGTTGGTTTTCATCAATAAAATCATTTGGTTCATATTTTTCTACATGGTGTCAGAACTAGGTTGCATAAACTTGCTATGAATATCGAATTAAAACTTTTAGGGTTTTATAAAATTTTGGGGTTCTTTCAAAATCAATTGTTATAAGCAAATTAAACCAAGCAATTTGTAAGACCTGATTTGTAATTGCTCAGATCTAAAGGTTTTTTATAAAATACCCAATTTCTGAAATTCTAGGGTTTCATAAAATTTGGGGCTTTTGAGTCTCAAAGGTTCCTGGTGCTTATTAAGAGTGGTTTTTCCATCTTGGTGGTGTTGATCTATCGATTGAAGGTGGTTAATTGGGTTTGCCCTAATTAGGATTTGATCCTGTGATTGGGCTTGTAATGGTTCTTTGCTACTTCCCTAGACTAAGTGAATCTAGGGAGTAGTGGTGTTGGGCTCGTGTTGTTCCTCTGCTATATCCCTAGACTAAGTGAATCTAGGGTGTAGTAGGGCTATTCTTCCGCTGCTGATTATTTGAGTACTCTGTAACACCTCTCACACCCTCTCTCTTTATTTATTTTTTATTTTCTGTTTAGTTGACGGGGAGTAGGAGTTTGGGTTGCTGGAGGTTGTTGTTTGTTTGTGGTGGTGTTGGTTTTTTTGCTGTTTATATGTTTATCTGTTTGCTTCTTTGCTGTTGTTGTGCTTGCTTACGCCCTTGACCTACCACTTTAGTGGCAAGGAAAGCCTGGGAACTTCCTTCTCTTCCTTATCTTGTGTGCTTGCTTGTTGGTTGAATCATGTCTGTTCATGGTAATACTGATGATGAGGTTGAACCTGATAATAATGTCACCCTAATTAGTAAATTGGACTTAAGTCACCTTTTACATCTTCATCCTAATGACTTTACTTCTTTAACTGTTGTTTCAATTAAACTTAAAGGAACAGAAAATTATAATGTTTGGTCATGTGCTATGCTTTTAGCCCTTGAAGGTAAAAACAAAACTGGATTTATTGATGGTACATGTAGGAGATCTTATACTGATGAAGTGTTTGGTAGACAATGGGACAGAGTCAATGCTGTTGTGTTAGGATGGATCTTAAATTTCAGAAGAATTATTTCTTGGTCAATTTTTTTTCAAAAAATGCTAGTGATGTTTGGAATGAGCTAAAAGAAACATTTGATAGAGTTGATGGGTCTGTGACCTTTAACTTGCATCATAAGATAAACTCTCTATCTCAAAATGGTACTAGTGTTTATGAATACTTTAACAAACTGAGTACTTTGTGGAAGCAATTTGATGCTATGATTAAACTACCTAGGTGCACTTGTCATGCTGCTGATGACTTTAAAAGGCATAAGCAAATGATGAAACTTATGCAATTTCTAATGGGTCTTGATAATACCTACATGCAAATTAGAAGCAATATTCTATCTAGAGACCCCTTGCCTGATGTGAAAGGTTCTTATGCTATCATTTCCAGTGAGGAATCTCACAGAAATGTTGTTGCTGGAAGTTCTAGCAGGACCCATAACTCTGCCTTTTCTTCCAGAATTGTTAATCAATCTAACCAACCTAGTAATACACCTATTAATCAGACCAATAATTCTGCAAACTTTAATAGGGTCCCTGATTACAGAAGAACTGCCGGGTCTGGTTCTATTCTTGTTTGTGAAAATTGTGGCTTTAATGGTCACACAAAAGAAAAATGTTTTAAGTTGATTGGATACCCTCAAAATTTTGGAAAGAAGGGTAACAACTTCAGATCTCAGAACAACAAAAAATTTTCTAACAATAACTATGTTGCTTCTGGCTCTGGTTCATCCTCAGAACAACAGAATTCTTCCTCTGGTTTTACTGATGAGCAACTTTCTACTCTCATTTCTCTCATCAAAGAAAACTCCATAACTGGAAAGAATGTGCAGGCCAATATGGCATGTACTGTGTTTAATAATAGTAAGGTTTTCAATCAAAACTTTAACAAGTTCTTCTGTTCTAATAATAATGCTCATTCTAAAATGATTCTTAATAGTAAAGTAGTTGATTCTGGTGCCAACCAACATATGACATACTCAGATAAAGAATTGATTAATGTCATTGATATTTCCTATCTTAAAATAAAGGTAGGACATCCCAATGGGACTGAAGCCTTTATTTCAAAGATTGGAAATCTCAGATTATCCAATTCCTTAACCTTGTTTGATGTGTTGGTTATTCCTGAATATTGCATTACTTTGATCTTTGTTCATAAGCTTGCAAAAGATAACAAAGTCTTGGTTGCCTTTGATGAGAGTAAATGTTATTTTTTGAATCAAGATTTGAATCAGCTAAGAGTTCTAGGGACTGGTAACCAGTGTGATGGTTTATATTATTTCAATGATAAAGGTACTCAATCTGATTCTGTGAATAATAGAATTATTGCTTGCTTGTCTCAACATGACTGGCACTGCAGGCTTGGTCATCCTGCAGAACCAATCCTAAATATCTTAAGAGATACTTTAAAATTTGACTCTAAACAAAAACCCGTGGCTTGTGAAATCTGTCATAGAGCCAAACAAACCAGAAAACCTTTTCCACTAAGTGACCATATCACTAGTGCATTAGGTGACCTAGTTCACTTAGATCTTTGGGGGCCATATAAGGTTCCTAGTTCTGAAGGATATAAGTATTTTTTGACTATTGTGGATGACTACACTAGAGCTGTTTGGGTATATCTCATTAAAACTAAGGATGAAGTCCTTTATTATATCAATATGTTTCATAATCTGATTAAAAATCAGTTCAATAAAAGAATTAAGGTTTTTAGAAGTGATAATGGAACTGAATTTGTGAATCAAACTGTTAACAAGCTCTGTGTTGATAAAGGGATCACCCATCAGACCTCTTGTGCTTATACTCCACAACAAAATGGCATTGCTGAAAGGAAACATAGGCATCTATTGAATGTTGCTAGATCCCTTATGTTTCAGGGGGAATTCCCTTGAAAATGTGGTCTGAATGTGTTCTAACTGCTAACTATCTTATTAACAGACTTCCCTCATCTGTGCTTAAAGGAAAATCTCCTTATGAGTTGATATATAATGAGAAACCTGTTCTTGATCACTTGAGAGTGTTTGGCTGTTTGTGTTTTGCTACTATCTTGAATGATTATGATAAAATGAGTAGCAGATCTGAGAAATGTGTTATGATAGGATATTCTAATGTTAAAAAAGGTTATAAGTTATATAGTCTTGATAAGCATCAATTCATATTCTCTAGGGATGTTCAATTCTATGAAAATGTGTTTCCTTTTAAAGGATCTAACACTGATAATGGTGATGCTACCTCTGAAAATGTTTTTCAAGACTTAAATCACTTAAACTTTTTTGACATGGAACATCCTGAGTTACCATATGATGATGAGAGTAGCCTGAATCGTGATTATAAATCACAAAGTGAAGGTAGCTGTCTGGCAGAATTTCTATCACTGAACAAAACAGTGATAATGTTTTTGCTGATGAGGATGAGGTGGCTGCTACACTTGAAGAAAACAACAATTCTGAGGGTAATTTGAGTCAAGACTCAAATCTTAATGCTCAGGAAGAAGTACCTTTGAGAAGGTCTTCTAGACCCTCTGTGTTTCCAAAAAATTACAATGACTTTGTTGTTGACTCTAAAGTCAAATATGGTCTTGAGAAATTTGTCAACTACTCCAAACTTGATTCTGCAAACTATTGTTTTACCACCCAACTTAACAAACTTTGTGAACCAAAGTCTTTCTTTGAGGCTTCTAAGTATTCCTATTGGATTGATGCTATGAATGATGAAATAGAAGCTTTAAATAAGAATGATACTTATGAAATATGTGAGTTACCTCCTGGTAGAAAGGCTATAGGTAATAAGTGGGTTTGGAAAATAAAGTTTAAGTCTAATGGAGAAGTTGAGAGATATAAAGCTAGACTTGTTGTCAAAGGCTGTAACCAAAAATAGGGGGTTTATTTTGATGAAGCTTTCTCTCCTATTGTCAAAATGGTTACCATCAGATGTCTACTTGTTGTTGCTATTCAAAATGGTTGGCCTGTGTTTCAGCTTGATGTTAACAATGCCTTTCTTTATGGTGACCTTGAAGAAACTGTTTATATGAAATTCCCTAAGGGTTACTTTTCTAAAGATGATACCATAGTTTGTAGACTTAAGAAGTCTTTATATGGTTTGAAACAGGCCCCTAGGCAATGGAATGCTAAATTAACTGCCACTCTCATTGAAAATGGCTTTAGTCAAAGTAAATCTGACTATTCTCTTTTTACTAAGTCTGATAATGGTGTGTTTCTTGCTTTGCTGGTTTATGTTGATGATATTATTATTACTGGCAATAGTGTCACTGAAATTGAAAAGTTTAAAATCTTTCTTAATTCTAAATTCATGATCAAGGACTTGGGAAAACTAAAATATTTTCTTGGCATTGAAGTCAATGATACCAATAATGGTATATGCATTAACCAAAGAAAATATTGTCTTGATTTGTTATCTGAATACGGTATGCTTGCTTGTAAACCAGCCAAAACTCCATTACAGTCTAAGCTTGCTTTAACCAATGAACCCACTGATAATGATCCTATTCTTGATAACATTACTGATTATCAGAAACTCATTGGGAAAATGATTTACTTGACTTATACTAGACCTGATATCTCATATGCGGTTCACTGTTTAAGTCAATTCATGCATTGTCCTCTTAAGTCTCATCTCAGAATTGCTTTCAAGATCTTAAGATATCTTAAAGGATATCCAGGTATGGGCATTAATATTGCAAAAGGATGAGGTATGTCTCTCATTGCTTACTCTGATGCTGACTGGGCCAAATGTTTAATTACCCGGAGATCGGTAACTGGTTATTGTGTTTTCTTGAATAACACCCTTGTTTCATGGAAAAGCAAGAAACAATCTACTATTTCTAAATCCTCAACTGAAGCAGAGTATAGAGCTCTTGCTTCAGTCACCAGTGAAGTAATTTGGATTTTAAAGATTTTAAAGGATTTAAAACTTGAAAATTTTCTTCCTGTCCCACTTCACTGTGACAGCAATTCTGCAATCAAGATTGCAGCCAACCCTGTTTTTCATGAAAGAACTAAACACCTTGAAATTGATTTACACTTTGTTATGGAAAATTTTTTAAAAGGTGTGATTAAAACTGTTAAGGTGGATTCTGCAAATCAAATTGCAGATATCCTTACTAAGGGGTTGGATACATTACAACATAGAGAGTTGGTTAAAAGACTGGGCTTAATAGACTTGTACCAGATATCAGATGAAGGGGGGATGTTGAGAAAAATGACTCATTCGATATATGGTATTAACCACAAGGACTAACTTTGTATGTTTGTTGTTTCAGTTTTAGTCCTTAAGGATCTCTTTGTGGTATTTGCTGGATATGGAGGGGTTAGTGTGCTCTTTTACCAAAGACGTGTGGCTGTTGCATAAAGATGGAAGCATGGAAGGGCCTAAGTCATTATTTATGGAGATATACACCCGTTAGGGTTGTATTGTTGTGTGCTCAGTTGGTTTAGTGCTCACTTGAGCCGTTTTCCTTGTCCTCTCTCTGGAAAACGACTTATCATGATGCTTTTCCTATATATTTCTACTCTCTCAATCTTGTTAGCAACCCAGAAATAATATACTCTCATATATCACTTGTAGTATTCTTGATTGAGATCAAGTATTGTGTACCTCTGTTTGAGAACAGTTTGGTTTGTAATCGTTGGTTTACATCAATAAAATCATTTGGTTCATATTTTTCTACATAAATATACAAAAGTTTTTCTTTTAATGAAATTCAAGGGCCCACTTATTTACATTGTCTCGCAATAAAACTCAACATGATCTATCATGTTGAAAATCAACTTAGAGTGAGGTGGGTAATCAATCCATTACCTCTCAATTTACTCTATAATGATTGATTACCCACTACGGGGTAATCAATACCTTTGCCCCTTACTAACCAAGCACAAACAACGAGAGATGTGGGCCCTTAATCAATCATTAACCCATTCCCCACCTCCCTTAATCCCTCACCAAGCACTCCCTTACATTATTGAGTTCCGGAGTTACCATGACACAAAAGCATTCTAAGACTACACAGTAAAGTTATACTAATATTTTTGTAGGTTAAAACATTATAAATTTTAACTGAACATTAAATAAATATACTTTTTAATTTAAACCCCCGCCGTAACGTGCAGCGGTGCAGGGATAACCTCTTTGTTAGCAACAAAATTATAAACAAGCATTACACATTTTTCCCATCACTAATATAACTTACAATTACATTGCATAGATACAATCATCTGTCAACAAAGAGTTGCACCTAAGCAATGTTAAGCCGGGTTCAAGACTGTAACTATCTAATACTAGTATGCTGCAACTAAAGTTATACCGTTAGCTTGCAATAAATTTCCACAAAAAAGTTAATCATAACTTTTGGTGCAGCGAGCTCATCTGAACTAAAGGGGCAACACTTGAGATACTAATTGTGCTTTCCTTTTAGCTAGTTGTAGATTATAATCGATTTCTCACATCTGCATAAACGAATAGTAGATTTTTAGTTTCCTCGGTGAATTCTCATGTTTTCTTATCTAAAATGTATGAGCTTTTATATTCATAGAGGTGGAGAACAAATCGGGTGGGTCAGGTGATGGTACAAAACGGGTCATTATAAAGAAAATATGTCAAACAGGGCCGGGATAAGGCTGACCCGTCATAGTTATTCGTTTTCCTTATAAATTTTTATGACTACTGATATATAAAAAGGCAAATTTCAAGTAAATCATCCATTATATAAATCCGTTTTGAGTTTTGACCCACAAATTCTTATGCATGTTCCTATTAGAAGCCCATTCCGACCGTTTGTATAAGTTGTTTTCTCCAAATCAAACCAAAACACATTAACAGAAAAGTAAGCCCAATTTGGCCGAGTATTATTCAACACGGCCAAAGAGACTTCTTTTACATGGTGATCATATATACATATAACATTTCTAGGTCACTTTTTATAGTTAAAATAGTGTGTTTGATACTTACAAGTCAGCTGTGAACTCTTTTTTGGGTGATAGAAAGCACTCGTCATCATCATTTTCATCATATGACCATTTGAGTGCATTGTATAAGTGCTCCAATCCCAAGTACTCTTCCCAAGCACCATAAGCATCACTATTCTAAAACCAAAAGCATAAACCAGAATATGTCAATAACTTGCTCATAGAATATATATATGTATATAAAGAGAGAATTATTTTTCTTATAACCTCAAAATGGGTGGAGACAACATCAGAATCTTTAAGGTATCTAGGATTGCCCAAAGATACAAATGCAAACTTCCACTGATACATTATGGTTTATAAGCAGCAAAATGTGAGAGTGGTAAAGCGAAACTAGAAGAAAGAAAAAAAATATATGGTAGGAAAACGTGATCATGAACATACCTTGGAAAATTCCTCATCTGGAACTTGTAGTTTCTTCTGAATGCGTAATCTAATTTCAGCTAATGTTTCATCGTCTCGAATGACAAAGATAAATGGTTCCCCAAAGTTATCTACTTGCTATTAGTACAAAGTTAATATACTTGTGTTATTACTTGGTGAATGATGTATGAGGTAATGATAACAGCGAGTCACATAACAGGTCAAAGTGGGTCATTTTTAAAACAGGTTGAAACAGGCAGATCGGATAGTCCCAAAAATACCTTTCGAGGATTACTTTACTTCTCTTAAGAAAAACTAATACGTTAATCGCGATTACCAAAACAGTATCATCACAATAGTAGTTTGAATTTTGTCAGAAAAGACGTAGGTTCCATAAGACTTTAAACCTGTATAACCAATTTGACTCATTCAGCTCGACGCATTACAAATACAGCGGAACACAACCCATATTGACCCAATCATAAGTATACGCGCTGAAACTTGAAATTGCGACATTTAGTTCATAATTACAATCAAAAGGACAAGGTAACACAAAATAAACATCCTATTAAATCCTATAATACATACCAATTGGCCCTCATTCAATTCTTTTGTAAAATGATAAACGTGAATCAAACGATGCTGGGGACCCAAATCCTTTTGCTCTTCTGGAATCTATGATATAAAAGCATAGTCTTAAAACCTATATGACACAATTTACAAACAATTTGGTATAATATATTAGCATTTAAAGCATACCTCCTCAGCACGTAACGTCCGGTATTGATCGTTGATGTTCTCAATTTCTTGATTAAGAGGGAAAACCTATGTACAATGAAATGAGGCCACAATTACATGCACTGGTGATTGGCCACTGTGGTAATACTTAATACTTGAATAAAATTTGTAAAAGACCGTACTAGTTACGAATATCGTTCAAATATTTATAAGCTTGGTAAACAAATTTAAGAAAACGAAAATTTGCAACTAAAAGGGTAGAGTCAACTTATGGCAAAGAAATATCATAAGTTCAATACCTGGTAAATGATGCTGTTCCAAGTCTCGAGTAATCGAAGCTCTGCATCTTCATGAGACAACTCAACCTGTTCCACGATACATTGACAAAAAATATATGATTTTGTTACTTTATCAATAGTTTGGTAGAGGTGGATATGACTGTTTACTTGCGAATGGGTTTATTCTGGTTATGTTTAAAATTTTAATCTCTATTGGGTCAAACAGGTGAGCTCAAGAAAATTAGCTTAAAAATGAAACGGTTCGAAAGTTCTCAAAGTAATATAATATTGCATACAGCCTCTAAATCGTTGTATTCAATATATTAGACTATTAGTGACATAGCAGACGATTTTAGTATTAATTAACACTCTAATTACTAACAAAAGCTTAACAGAATTTTAACCCGTGCCATAACTTTTACCCGTCACTCAACCCGTTCACATTGCCACCTCAAGTATTTAACAACGAAGAAATAGGTATTGGTCAGTTAGAAACACGTAAAGTTGCCGTACTTACCTTTGTTTTGAGGTAATTGATCACATCCCCCACAGTGCTTTGTTTTGGCAATCTAATGGTGTGTTTGACTACCTAACAATAGTCGAGAGGAAAACAAAATGGGAATGTCAAACAAAAAAGCAAAACGAGTATAGCTACAAGTCAACACTCACCTCATTTGTTGTTGCATGATGAAAAGCAACCTCAAGGGTTTTGAGGTGTTGCAGTTCAGGAAGAGGAATATCCAGTACTTCATGATACAAAATGTCTGAAGTCTGTTCACGAAATAAAAAAAGCATAATAACTAAACGAATATGGCCTGAGCAGCAATGTAAGGTGAAATTGGCCAAAATGTGACTGTTACGAAAGTAATCTTAGTTTAGAGGCAGTGTGTATCTTTGTATAGAAATATACAATCGAGGTGGCAATATTAACCCATTTCTTATTAATAATGGGTCAATATGGCTTTCTTTATCACAAACAGTTTGACCTCTTTGACATATTCCCTTTATATAGAAAAAAAAAAAAAAAAAAAAAATGATCGACACTCCTAAAGATAAGTAGTCTATTTTCATCTATCTAAAATAAATGTTTGGGATAAAACACATCCCAATTTGAACTTCACCAAAAATCACCTGTTTTGTTATCAACTCGACAATGCCACGTCTAGCATTTAGCAGCAAAAAATTGGTAATGGTCAATTAGTGCTTTGTTTTGGCAATCTAATGGTATGTGTGACTAACAAGCAATTGTTAAAGGAATATATCAAACAAAACTATAAACTCAAACACAAAACAATAGAAATGATCATAGCTGTAAGTCAACACTTACTTCAGCTTTTGTTGCATCGCCAAGAGCAACTGTTAGGCTTTTAGCGCCTTGCACTTCAGTAAGAGGATTATATGGGACTTCCATGTCAACAACACAATCTTCATTTATTTCATCATCGTTTTTCCTATCATTATCTTTTAGCTTTCTTCTCATCTCCTCATCTAAAACACTATTTCTAACCAACTCTATTGAAATAACACCATCTAATGCCGAATTCACTAATGATGTTCTAAATGTTTCCCATGAATCCGGTAAACTCCCAAGAAAATACAATACTTGAACCTCTTCCTTAAATTTTATTCCAATTTCATGAAGCTCGTTCATGATCTCCTGAAAAACAATCAAGTGATCTGACATTGCATTTCCATCACGGTACCTCAAACGCATCAATTGTTTAATTAAATGCAGTTTATTGTTACACGTCTTTCGGGCATATAGCTGCTCAAGCTTATCCCATAAAGTACGGGCATTTACTTCTTCACAAACATGACTTAATACAGTGTCATTAACACATTGTCGAATGTAAGCACATACTCTACGGTGTAACAAGTTCCATTCGTCTTCATTCTGGCATTCTGGTTTTTCGGAACAAAAAACAGGCTGATGAAGTCCGTTAAGATAAAGAAGATCCTCCATCTTACATTTCCATAATTTATAGTTACAACCATTTAAATAAATCATATTTGTCTCCATGGTCTCCTACTTGAGATAACCTGTTAAGAAACGAGTATACTAAGATATGGTGGAACAAGTACGAGAAATCTATCTATGTATAATGTAGTTCGCCCTTTTCTGAACAGTTTGTGTAATGAACTTTTTTCTTGCGTTTTGTATACCTGATTATCCTAATGACTTGATTAAATTTAAATAATGTGCAGTCACCTACTTATACTAACATGTACGTTTAGTGACTTAACCAATAAAACATAAGATATTAGCGACTTAACCAATAAAACATAAGATATTGAAAAACGCAAACAATGTAAAGCACAATTTGTTAAAAGGTAGTACTAGTTTATGGTTTTAGCCACATTTGTCAAAAGGTGAGTATTAGTTACTTTTTACAAAGAGTGGATTAATGGTATTGCTTAAGGTTTTTGGAATGTTTGGGGGAGCTTAATTAAACAGCTTACGAGCTTATCGCCTTACCAAAACACAATATATTGTTTGTTAAGTCTTTCAATAGTTTACTTAAACTACAGTTGATAAGCTCATTAACACTAGAGAAGTCAAGATTTCTAGAAGTGCTTATAAAGAAATCAAGTATCGCTTTTGTGAGAAGCGCAATGACACTAATGAAGACTATATGAGGCAGAAAACATTTGACGTCCTCATCAAGCTCTTGTTCCTAGATATATAAAAAGCTTTTGCTCTTAAGAGAATGAGACAGTGTAAACATCTAAGGAAAATATACGAGGTTCTAAAGTTTTAAGAAGGCCAAAGGTTAGTGTTGTTTCATCAGTGAGACATTTTATTGAATACTTGGTATGAGTTTTAAACTAACCATTCACACAATCACACTAACAGTTTGATTGTGTGAGAACAAAACATAAATCTTAAAAGGGTCGCCGAGGCAATTAGGAAAAAAGAAATTGGTTCCAATAGACGAAAACGAAGCTCCATGAAATAGACATCTAGACTCATATTGCTCACCGCGCATTTGCAAATAAACATCAAACAACCAAACGAAAATAAAAACAGATAGAAACACATAAATCACAACCACTAACCACAATTAAAAACAAATAATTAGAAAATCAAGACTAGAATCCGCATTGTAACACAAAAAATAAAACAAAAGACATCTCACAGTTTAACAATGGTTACCACTGAAAATACACGTAAAATATCACATTCACAACACGAGTAAATACGTGTAGAGTTTATCCAAGGGAAAGTGTTTAACGTAACAAATATTACCTTTCGGAGGAGTTTTGGGGCTTGATGATATATTCTTATCAAAGATGATCTCCCTTTTCTTCCTATATATTGAGGTAAGTTTACATGAAACCTGAAACATCAAAATTAAAAGCATAAGGTTAGTTAGAGCATATAATTAATACATATAACAAACTCGGGATTCTTAAAGAAACCAAAACTGTCAAGTGATATCTATAAGTACGTATACCTGTTGTATGATCTATGACCCGAAATAATCAAGTGGGAAAAAAGATACAAAGTAGGAATTTGAAATTTAAATTCAAAAGACGAATGAGAAGGTTGCATGAAATTACATTGGAAAATGTTGCCTAGCTAAGAACCTCACATAAGTGTTGTATTAATGATGTCAGCACATAGTGTCCTACAATAGCCTAAATTTATAGGTTGGCTATTTAAAACGCTAATTAGCTTAAAATTAATTATTTACTGTAGCAAACGGCTTAACTAAGAGCATCTTCAATGTAATAAGTGCTTAAAATTTTCAACCAATGGATATATGCTCTAAAATAAGCAGATAGTAGTCCTACCCAAACACTGAAAAGTACTTATCTGCGACACATAAGCGCTTAAAATGAGCAGTGCTAAACCTGCATGCTCATTGTGTTTTGATAATGCATAAGCTAATAAGCTACCTTTTAAAATGGATATAAAATACCCGAACGCACCCACAAATTTAGGGCTTTACTCGATCGATCATATCAACCAACAAAATAAATGGTTAAAAAAAACTCACCAAAAAAACAGACAGTAAAAAGGGTTTGCGAGAATGAGGTTTGTAGAGAGCTCCAATGACTAATGGTGATATTGACTGTTGAGATAATGAGATTGAAGAAAAAGGTCATGTAAAGCTACTGTCAAAATGTTCTATTTTCACACACTGAACTCTGAAGCGTCAATTTAAGTCAAACACATTGGTCTAGTGGGTGGGACTTAACTTGTTAAGCGAGCCACAAGTGGGAGTAGTACCGGATGGGTGACCATCCGGGAAGTCCTCACTTGTGGACCATATGTTCCGGAGATATCAGGCAATGAAGAGGAGAACCTGTAAGCCATTAGCTGCGCAGGTTCGAATCCAAGCCGGCCCCGGTTTTCATCCGGCCGTTTCTCCAGCGAGTAATCTCGTGTGGAGGCGGTACGGTTTCCGGGCGAAAGCCGTTTAAATCCCCACTGCGCCAGCGTGGGCCCGGTTCAGACAACATAGTCTGGGTATGTGGTGGATGAGGGCCTGCTATTTAGCAGGTGCGACTCTAAACCATATATGGAAAAAGTCACCTTTCAAAAAAAAAAAAACATAATTAATGACAACACGACTATAAATTGTTTTTAAATACAACTGCTTTAGTTCAAAAAAAGAAAGTACAACAACTTTGACATATATTATACCATCTTCAAATATATTATTTTGTCGTTTCATTTCTAAAAAGATATTCGATCTCTTTGTTTCAAAATTATTGTCAAGAGACAAGAATTACAAAATTTAATAAAAGTGAGTCCACTTTTGTTTTCAACCACTTAAAAAGAATATTTCTCTATTATATTCTCTAATTTTTATTTAAAAATGATAGTTGACAATTAGTTTAAGACATCCCAAAATAAAAATGTTGGCAATAATTTTGAAAACAGAGGGAATAATTTTTAAATGTTTTCTGTTTAGGGTAATAAACTTTACTAAAATGTTTAGTTTTCCCCTTAAATATTGTTTTGTTATTAATTAAAGCCATTTTATTTTGGATAATCATTTATTTATGTATTCAACTAACCACTATATTTTTTTTGTATGTATCAACTTTTTTTGTTATTCAACATACAAACTTTTAATAACTTTTATTATTTGTATTTTTACGGTGAGTTATGACATGACACTACTTAATCCTTTTCTGTTCAATAAAAATATTTTTCGTTTAAATTATAAACCGTTATATATTAATCATGGATACCTCAACCGCCAACTCTCTTACTTAACCTTCAGCGCACGTTTGGTAGAGAGAAATTCAAAAAAAATGAAATAAGTAAAAGAATTGAAATTCAGAGAATTGAACTCAGTAGGGAATTGAGATTGATTCCTGTTTGGTAACAACATAAACTTGAACCAAGAAATGAACAAAATTTATTATTATTATTATTATTATTATTATTATTATTATTATTATTATTAAAAAAATTATCCTCCAATGTTAGGAATTGATTTCCACTCAAAATGTAAAGGAAATGAATTATTTGAAATTGTGTGTAAACTTAACTCCCTAAGAATTAGGGGTGTGCATGGTTCGGTTTGGGTCGGTTTTTGGCTAAAACCGAAACCGAACCGAAATGTTCGGTTTTTATAGAACCAAAAACTGAAACCGTTTGGTTTTTGTCGGTTCGGTTTTTTCGGTTTATCAACGGTTTCGGTTCGGTTTTTCGGTTTTTTCGGTTTCTAACCGTTTATATTTGGGCATGAAAATTTTTAACTGACAAACTTATATTACATAGAAAATTAATTGGTTATTCTTATTTACTTTTTTTTTTCAATGTAAGCATAATAATGTTTATTGCATAATTTTATAATTACAACATATAGATAAGACACACACATGTAAGTGAACATACACATAGTATGATAATCGTTATATATTTATTGATATATTCTCAAGTAAACACACGACACGACAAACACGCATATGAACATAAATGTTAAGATAAATATATTATAAATCTACCCACGAAATGAATATGAATTTATAAATTTGATTTATTTAGTTATTTATTTATATTATATTAATTAAATATTATTATATAATAAAATCGGTTCGGTTCGGTTTTTACGGTTCGGTTTTTGGACGAAAACCGAAACCGAACCGTATATTTCGGTTTTTGAAAAATTAAAAACCGAACCATCGGTTTTTAGTTTCGGTCGGTTTTTTCGGTTCGGTTTTTTCGGTTTTTGGTTCGGTTTCGATTTCTTCGGTTTTGTTTGCTCACCCCTACTAAGAATAGCAAATCTCCACCTTTTTATTTCTTGGGCTATCAAACAAGGGAATGCAAATCTCCATCTTAACAAGCCGGGAGATTTTATTTTTTATTATTATTATTTTTTAATTCATTCATTACGTGGTTTGGGTTTTTTAGTATTTTGGACCCATCAAGTATCTAAAATATTCATATATTACCTTAAACAAAACATATGATATAGTTTATTCATACACAGGGACATACCTACATATATACCGGGTGTAGCATGGGTCACACCTAGTTTTGGGTCGTTAAGTGTAATACTTTTCAACAAGTGTTATTTTGGTATGGACAACTCCCGATATTCGTGTTATTTTCTTTATAATGCAACTTTACTTTAGCTTAAGAATACTTTATGGTGCGAATGTAAGCACCTATTAAAAGAAAATGTTTTGTGCAACACCCTTCTAAAAATTCTAGATTCGTCCTTGTTCATACACTTTTTTTTTTTTTTTTTTTTTTGAAATATTCATTTTGCACCTTTATGTATGCACAAGAACAACCATAGCAGTTGGAATATTCTTTTGAAATATTCAAAATATAATACTCCGTATTCATTTTGAAATATTCATTATTAATATTCACCAAAGCGCAATTGTGTACATGTTGATTATAAGCCACATAATCAAACCCCGGATATATAAAGGTGTAAAATGAAGATTTTAGAAAGAAAGAGAAACATATACAAACTATGTCACAAGTTGAAGATATAAGAAATTTACATGCTAGAAAGGAGCATGGTGGGTTCATAAAAATCAAGATTATAAATAACGTAAAGCGTGTCGTGGTGGCATGACCAAGCCTCACGTCTTAAAAGTTATGGCAAATCTATATCGTTTTCTAAGGTGTGAGTTAAAGCGTCAAAAAACACGAAATCATATTTCATATATATCGAGTTTATAAAAGTGTTATACATAAAGAATTAAGTCAAAAAATTATCTTTCCATGTATATACTTCATTTCTTTCAAAAAACTTTTTTCATCTGAGTTAAATTCAAAAAAAGCGTCACGCCTCGCGCTTTAGCGCTCCTTTTTATGTTTCATCTCACGTCACACCTAGAGCGGGTGCTTGATCTATTGCGTAACGTAGAGTTACGCTTAAGACGCCGCTATGGAGCGCCTTTTAGAACCTTAAGAAAACTAAAAAAAAACCCATATTTATGTGAATATATAATGAAGGAAAAGAAGTCAATGAAAAGTAAGATGTGTCATAAATACTCTAGAAAATTGAACTTGCCACGTCAAACTCCGGAAAATTCAATTTCTAACTTGAGTGCTTTACATAGGAAAATTTAATGAAAAGTTTTCTGGTAAATTGCAAAAATTTTCTTGTGGTAAAGTCATTTTCGTATGGTAGGCACCTCAAAAACTTAAATAGCGAATAATGTCTCTGGTGTTCACATTTTATTGCAATTTATGTCATTTTTACGAACGACCGTTAAAAAATCTCGCGAGTAAGTTTTCGCGTGCGTTTCATGTGAGGATATTTTCGTCATTTCAGTTTTCCCGTCTTTTTTACACATGTTCCTGCCAGTCCACTTGGATCTGGTTTCCCAACAAACCCTTCTTTTCAAGGACATAAACATAGGTAATGAACTTAGAAAAATTTTCCGTGTTGTGTAACAAACT
This sequence comes from Artemisia argyi, assembly GCA_030686995.1. Lineage (NCBI taxonomy): Eukaryota > Viridiplantae > Streptophyta > Magnoliopsida > Asterales > Asteraceae > Artemisia > Artemisia argyi. The sequence continues at coordinate 166,515,483 of CM060694.1, read as the reverse complement.
TTGAAAAATATTAAGTTAAGTAACAAAAGTTTCAAAAACCGTTAAAGTTAGGTAATTTTACCCCATCATGCAACTGGTAACCTGTTGACCCGGTAATTTTGTTTGACTTATATATTTGATCACCCTTTTGAGACTTTTTCCCCCAAATACGTCTTCCCCCAAAATTGTGAAGAACCCTAATCCCCAAATACGCTAACCCTAATTCCCAAAATTCAGAAACACTAATTATCAAATCCATGTAATATTAAACATGGGTAAAGGTAAACCCGACAAGAATCGACCTTTCACAGTGAACCTAAAACATGAGGGTCTATTTACAATAAAACCGTTTGCTTATATGAACTATGATGAGAAGCAAATTACGGATCTTAACTTTGAAGGTATGTCATGTGTTCAACTCTTTGATGTAGTTAATCATTTAGTACATGCTCCACTTAAGAGACTTTATTATTGCAAAATAGGAACCCCATTAAGGATAGGTATTAAGGAGTTAGGAATGATGATGATGTTCAGGCATTTGTAGCATGTGGTTATGAATCAAAATGGGTTGTTGACTTGTATGCTGAACATCTTGATGAAGATGCTTTAGAATGTTGGAACAGAACAGAATCCATAGAAACAGAAGAGGGATATGAGTCTAGTGATTGTTATTGTTCTAGTGATGAGGAGGAAGACTTAGGTGATGTTGAATTCTTTCATGAAACTGATGAAAATGTTGAAATTAAGATTGTGTCTACAAAAGACCCATTTCTTAATAAATTGTGCTCTAATAATGGTGAATTTAAGGGTTTCATTGATGAACCAATCAATGTTAATGAAATAGAAGTCTTAGAAGACCCAAAGCCTATAGATGCTAAGTATGTAGCTAAGCCACACATTATTTATCCTAGGCATGATCCTATGTTGGGTCACTGAATTCCCCAATCTTCTTTTAACAAGAATTTGAACGTAAAATAACCTAAGTGTAAACAAGTCACTGAGTGAACAGTAACTCAGTGAGTCATCTTCAGGATGCTTAGACCGAGCCTAAGAAGAAAGGTTCTCCATTCAGTGAGGCGGAACTCAGTGAAGTGTGATCTAAGCCAAGAAGAAGGTGATGGGTTCAGTGAGGATGACAATAACTCACTGAACCCCAAGACTCCTCAACAACTTCATGGTACTGAAGACTGATGACTAGAAGACTGAAGTTTTGGCGGGACTGGGCGGGAAAGTTTGATCTGTTTCACTAAAGTGCTTTATCACTTTAAGGTCAAACTTTCCTCAAATGGTTAAAACCAGGCTGTCATCAGAAAGTGCCTTTTGGACTTAACCCAAAGAAGTTTCCCTTGCCAGAGAATAAAATCTATCAAGATTTTATTGAGGAACACTTAAGTCCATTGTATAATAGGGTTGTTCACATTTGTGTATAAATAGGTAGCATAAGAGAGGAGTAAAAGTTGACAAGTTTGTGCAATTAATGCAAAGCATTCACAAACCACTTTTACTCCTTCAAAGAACAACATAACCCCTGAGATAGCTCAGTGGGTCCTGAAAGTTGTCACTCAACATTGTTTTGAGTTTAGTGAGGAGTCAATACCATACTTGTCGTTTTCAAACCCAAGTGTTATTCCGCAAACACTTGGGTACGATTCTTTTTGATTAACTTCTAATAAAGAATTAAACGTTGAAAAATATTGTCTCTTATATTTACGTTGCTTTATTGTTAATCATTTATACATCTTTGTTAAAAGTCATACAACTTGGTTACTTTAGCTTTTTAGTTACTGTTAACCAAGTAAAAGGGACCAACAAGTGGTATCAGAGCCTCTGATTTGTAAAACTTAAACCTGTTTTCAAAACTTAAGAGTGCTCAAGTTTTTTAAAATCAAGATCCCACTATGACTGACATAGATGTTCCCCAACTTGTCGACAAAAAGGGTGGAAGTTATTCAGCAACTGCCCCTTGACTAGAAGTTGGCAAATTTAATAAGTGGAAAAAGCGAATGCTTTGCTACTTAACTGGGATGGAACCATATTACATTAAGTTGATTAATGATGGTCCATATGTCCCAACAACTGCCCAAGGTTTAATTAAACCTGAAGCTCAGTGGACCCCAGATGAAAGGAGGGTGGTCAATCAAGACCAGCGCCTGAAAAGCATCATTATATCATGCCTTCCTGATGATATAATGGAATCAGTGATCAACTGTCCCACTGCCCAGCAGACATGGACTGACCTGGTTCACAGCTATGAAGGGCCTTCTGATACCAAAGAGAATAGAATCATGGACCTGAAGCTTGAATTCAATACCTTCAGGGCCAAGGATTCTGAAAGTCTCTCTGAGACTTATACTCGGTATAAGACCCTCCTGAATGAACTGACCAATGATGGTGTTATACTGTCAAAACATGAGATCAATGTTGGTTTTGTCAACAGTCTCCCTGAGAAGTGGTTAAACTTCTCTCAGGGATTGAGAAATGCAAACCACATTCAGAACCTTGAGCTCCCTGCCATCTATGGGAAGTTTGTCTATGAGGACAATCTTAACACCAGGAGATACCCTGGTAAAGCTCAAGAGACAAAAAAGGCCTTGACAATTTCACCCATATCAACTGCTTTCTATTCAAAAGGTGTTGTGCAGGATTTTCAGGATGGATCTGATGATGAGGTTGACCAAAGAACCAGTGAGGAGTACCTAAATGATCTTCAAATTGAATTTCATGAAAGAGCACTCCTTGCTAATTCAAAAAGGTTTTTTAAGAAAAACAAATTCCCTTCAAAAGCAAATGATAACACTGAATGCTTTAAATGTGGCAAAATGGGCCATTTTGCTAAAGATTGTTTTTCAAAAACAACCTCAGAACCATCCTTCAAATTTTCAGGAAATAACTCTTTTTCAGTCCCCAGCAAATTTCAACCAAAGATGATTCAGTCTAGTCAAAGATTTGAAAAAGTCCCTCAAATTGACTTTGAAGCCAAGTATAGAAAGGCAAAAGCTAAACTTGCCCTTCTTGAATCATCCCCAACAGTCTCTCAGCCTCCTCGGGCTCCAAAGCCTTCTCAAGCCAAGAACAAAGGGCTTGTTGCTGAAACATAGGACTGGGATGAGGTTGAAGTGTCCTCTGATGATGATGAAGTTCACATCAGTGCCCTGATGGCCCTATCAGATGACAACAAGCTTGTTGTGGGGAAGAGTCATGCAAGAAATGGTGAATGGGTTAACATCACTATGAGAAAGGTAAATCTTTTACTTTCTATAGATGATGATGATAATTGGAAATCTTACTTAGATTATATTAATGTTGATCTTAAGTATGTTGAAGAGCAAAGACTTAACTTGTTTTCAAAATTTAACAAACTGAGTTTTGAATTAAATCATAGTAGAGATGAACTACTTGCTTTAAAACAAGCCAAGCTTGAAAGTGTTACACTTCAAATTTAAAACTCTGAATTAGTAAAACAAAATCAAGCTCTTCAGGAAGAACTTAAGAAAGAAAAGGAAACTATTTGGAAATGGACTCAGAAAAACCCCAAACTTTATGAAACACTGAATCTCTCACCCAGCTCCAAAAAGGCTGGTTTGGGTGATGATCAACTCACTGAAGTTTCTGGGGAGAGTAGTCATTCAACAACTTTTCTGTCAACTAACATACTCTCTAGTAAAGAACTTGCTCCTAAACCCAGTGATTGGATTGAAAGAAACAATCCTGACAGTAAAATGCCAAATTTTAATACTGGAAGAATCCTGGAGCCTTAAAGTCAGGCTATCAAGGAGCTGCTAGGAGTCACTGATGAACTTAGTCCTACTAAGTCCATCACTGAGTCTAAGTCTGATTCACCACTCCCTCCACTGAAACAACTTCAGGGAGCTGAACCCAATTCTGACCTTTCACCATTAGTCTATCAACCACATTCTCCCAAAGAGAAATCAGGTTTAGGAAAGAATATACTGAAAAGACCTACTACTGCACCCACTGAACACCAAAAACCTTCAGTACCCACTGAAGTGAAGCATGAAAGCACTGATTCAAAGGTTGATCAGCTTACTGAACTTGTCAGGATGCTGAGTGAGAAAATTGAGTCTTCTGAAGAAAACTCTGACTCAAATTCTTCTAAGCCCTCAGTATCCTCAAGTTCTTCCAAACCAAAAACCACACCCAGACCTTCTGGGAGATGTGAAATGTGCAATTATCCAAATCACAGCACTGATAAATGCTATAGAGTCCTGTTTTGCATGATATGCAAACAAGAGGACCATAGAACCTGTGATCACATTCCCCACACTGCTTCTTTAAAAGCAAGAGGTCTATACAAAAACCAAGGCTATCAATATGCCACTCCTTCCAAACAAAGACTGAAGGCTAAGCCTTTCTCGCCATGTCCTCACTGTGGTTTCAATGATCATCTTCCTGATGATTGTATGATGAAAAATTGTTGTGACATCTGTGGAGATCCCTCCCATGAAACCAAGGGACATGACAAAGTTATTCAGTCCAGAAGGAAAAATCAGACCAACACCTCTCAGTCACCTAAGGCATCAACCTCCACAAAATGTAAAACATGTGGAAGCTCAGGTCACACAACTTCAGACCATGATTCATTAATTGAGTTCAAAAAGTCCCTAAGGACTAAGCCCACTAGAAAGTGGGTCAACAAGAAAAACTAACCCAGTTTACTGTTTGTGCAGAAACACATCAAGGATCCTACTTGGCATCTAGACACTGGATGCTCCAGAAGTATGACTGGTGTGAAAAGTTTTCTGCACAAATATGTGGAAGAACCAGGACCCAAAGTAGTATTTGGTGATAACTCATCAGCTCCCACTGAAGGTTATGGTTCAGTAAACTGCAATGGTATAGTTTTTACAAGAATAGCTTATGTTAATGGTCTCAAGTACAACCTGATAAGTGTTTCCCAACTATGTGATGCCAAATACATAGTTCAGTTTGATGACAAGAGAGGGACCATCTTTAATGCCAATAAGGAAGTTGTGTTGATTGCCCCTAGAAGGGATGATGTATATGTCCTTGACATGTCATCCCTGACTCAGAATGGGACTTGTCTATTCTCAAAGGCAAGTGAGACAATCAACTGGCTATGGTATATAAGACTCTCTCATCTCAACTTTAAGAGCATCAACAGCCTGGCCAAACAGAACAAAGTTCTGGGCCTACCATCCCTGGTGTATACCAAAGACAAGCCTTGTTCTGCTTGTGAAAAAGGAAACACCACAGGGCATCATTCAAAACTAAACAAACCTTTTCCATCAAAAGCTGCCTGCATCTTCTTCATATGGACCTTTTTGGACCTGTCAGTCCAATGTCCATTCACCATGAGAAGTATACTCTGGTCATAGTGGATGAATACTCAAGATATACTTGGGTTTACTTCCTGACCAAAAAGAGTCAGGCAGCTGAAACCATCATGTCATTTGTTAGGAACATTGAAAATCAAAATGATGTCAAAGTTAAATAGATCAGGATTGACAATGGCACTGAATTCAAAAACCAAGACCTTGAGTGTTTTTGTGATGAGAAAGGAATTTCTCAAAATTTCACTTCTCCCTATACTCCTGAACAAAATGGAGTAGCTGAAAGGAGAAATAGAACACTCATTGAGGCAGCAAGAACAATGTTAAATGGCTCAGTCCTCTCAAAACATTTTTGGACTGAGGTAGTTAAAACAGCCTGCTACACTCAAAATAGGTCACTCATTGTGAAAAGGCACAATAAGACTCCTTATGAGATATTCAAAGGAAGGATTCCTGACATCAGCTACTTTCATGTATTTGGGTGTCCTGTGTTTATACATAATCACAAGGATCACTTGGGTAAATTTGATGCCAAAACTGATGCTGGATACTTCCTGGGATATTCCCTGGTTTCTAAAGCCTTCAGGGTGTTCAACACAAGGAGACAACAAACTGAGGAAACTTATCACATTACTGTTGATGAGAGCACTGAATCCATCAGGTTCTCAAATTCCTCAGTAGAAGAAATTGGTATTGATGACTCATCAAGGTATCCTCCTGATGAGTATCATCCTGAGAACAATCCCTCAACCCAATACCAACCTGATGCTGACGTCTCCTATTACATCATCCCTCACAACCTACCCCAACCACCTATCAGTGAGTTCATTGAAACTCAGCATATCTCAAATGAGACGGAAATCACTGAACAAATTGTTCAGGAACCCTCAGAACAAATTGTTCCTACAAATGTCACTGAAGCACATAGTGATGAGCCACCTCATGTTCCTGAGTCTGAACCTAATCAGGCTCCTTCAAGCTCAAATTCCTATCCCAAACCTCAGGATAGCTGGACTAGATCCAAAATCATTGAGCTTGTGAACATCATTGGTGAACCCACTGAAGGCATGCTCACAAGAAGCAAGGCTGCTAAACTCAAGGCCGCCACAGCCAATATATGTCTTTATGCTGACTATTTATCAGAGATTGAGCCTAAAAATGTCAAGGAAGCCCTGACTTATGAAAGTTGGGTTCAGGCCATGAGAGATGAATTGGAACAATTTGACAGAAATGATGTCATGACCCTTGTTGAATGCCCCCACGGTGTTTTAATCATTGGTATGAAATGGGTCTTTAAAAATAAGACCGATGAGAATGGCACAGTCATCAAAAACAAAGCAAGACTGGTTGCCAAAGGATATAATCAACAGGAAGGTATAGACTATGAGGAAACCTTTGCACCTGTTGCTAGAATGGAAGCCATCAGGATCTTCCTTGCCTATGCAACTTACATGAACTTTAAAGTTTACCAAATGGATGTTAAAAGTGCATTCCTGAATGGTAACATCAAAGAAGATGTTTATGTGCAACAGCCTCCTGGTTTCGAAAGTAGTGAATACCCCAACCATGTCTACAAGCTTAACAAAGCTCTTTATGGACGGAAACAAGCACCCAGGGCATGGTATGAAACTCTTTCAGCCTTCCTGATCCAAAACAAGTTTGTCAGAGGAAAGATTGATAACACACTGTTCATCTACAGAACAAAGAGTGATGTCATTCTTGTCCAAGTATATGTTGATGACATCATCTTTGGCTCAACAAGTTACAAACTTTGCAAACAGTTTGAGAAATTGATGACCACAAAGTTTGAAATGAGCATGATGGGTGAACTCACATACTTTCTTGGACTCCAAATTAAACAAACTGAAAAAGGAATATCCATTTGCCAAGAAAAATACCTCAGGAACCTACTGAAGAAGTATGAGCTCACTGACTGCTCCTCAGTAAAGACTCCTATGGTTCCTCCAAACAACCTTGGACCTGATCTCACTGGAAAATCAGTGAATCAAACCCAATACAGAGGAATGATTGGCTCCCTGATGTACTTACTTGCCTCAAGGCCTGATATCCAATTCTCAGTCTGTCTGTGTGCAAGATACCAGGCTGACCTTAAAGAATCACATCTCACTGCTGTCAAGAGAATCATCAGGTACCTGAAGGGTACTCCAAACCTTGGTTTGTATTACCCAAAATGTTCAGGATTTGATCTCAAAGGGTACACTGACTCTGACTATGCAGGATGTAATATGGATAGGAAAAGTACTTCAGGATCCTGCCAATTTCTTGGTGGTAAACTTGTGTGTTGGAGTACAAAGAAACAACAGTCAGTGGCCATGTCCTCAGCTGAAGCTGAATATATGGCTGTTGCAGGATGTTGTGCAAATGTACTATGGATGAAGAGCCAAATGAGTGACTATGGCATTCAGTATAAGATGGTACCTATTTTTTGTGATAATACAAGTGCCATAGTCATCTCAAACAATCCAGTACTTCATCAAAGAACCAAACACATTGACATCAAATACCACTTCATCAGGGACCACATCACTAATGGAGAAATTGAACTACATTTCATCCCCACGGAATATCAGCTAGCTGATATATTCACAAAACCCTTGGATGAACCCACTTTCACAAGATTGAAAGCTGAATTGGGCATGTTGGACATAGAATCAGGAAACTGATCAAAAAGTGTTCCAACCTGATGTACATTCTCTAGGTCCCTGATCACACCCTTCCTGAAAAATTTCTTTTCCGAATGAAAATTCGTTCAGGGGGCTTAGGATGAAAAATGACATTGAATACCCTAACTAAATGCTCTAAGTACTTATTTAGTTAATGTCCCAGGTAGGTAACTGAATCCTATTAAATATAGGAATATATGTACTTACACAAATGGCATCCACTCCTTGGGCCCCCACATCTCTCTTACCAAACACCACTGAGCATTAAATGCTCCCTCACACACAAAAGTTGTGATGGTTTTTTTTCTCTGCAAAAGTGCATTATTTGCAGAGCCGCACAACTGTTCACCCATGATGTGAGTGAAAATAGGGGTAATGGGAATCGTGATATTTAATGCGGATATCAAACCAACATTATTATGCCATTTTGGTTGAATAATTTAAACCTTTGGTATCCGCAACATCACTACCCTAATTCCCACCCTATAAATACCCCATAAAGAAGAACACACACACGCTTTAAAATCTTACCAAAACTCTTGTAAAATTATTTCAAGAACTCTTTTGCTTTCAAAATCTGTGTGTGCTTCTTCTTTATTCAAAACCAGACCTTTTTATTATACTAAAATGGCATCTTCAAAGGTCATAAAATACGCACCGAATGTGGAATTCCAAATGGAAAGCGTAGACCTTACCAAAAACAATGTGGTGGGGAACTTTTCCTACCCTGAAGGGTTCCCTGAATACAAGGATGTGGTGAAGTTCCTACAAAACTGTTTTCTCACTACCACATTCACAAAGACCCCCTCAGTCATCTACCATGACTACTTGAGGGAATTTTGGTGCTCAGCGGTGGTTGAAAACCCTGATGCGCCAAAGGAGGCCAAAATCAAGTTCTCAGTGAAGAATGGGACTAAGTCCCTTATTCTTGACTACAAAACCTTTGTCAAAGCCACTGGCCTTGACTATACTGAGACTTTTGTAGCCACACCCACCGAAGAGGAAGTTAAACAACTCCTCTTAGAAATAGGGCCCTATGATAAACATCATCCTGATGTTACTCCAGGGGCCCTACTGAACAAAGCCCCCATCATCAAAACATGGTTCCCTGCCCCTTGGAGGATCCTGATGACATTTGTAATTCAGGTCCTTGGGGGGAATAAGTCCTCAACTGAGCAACTAAACACTACTCAATCAATGATAGTGTACTGTCTCATTGAGGGTAAAAAGATTGACCTTGGAGAAATTATCTTCAGGGACCTCATAGGCAAATTGGGTGGGAAGTCTAGGCAAAAACACATGTCTTACCCTAGATTCATTTCCTGTGCCCTGAATGACCTACTAGGGTCTGAGTGTATCAAGCCTGACAGTGTCGGCTTTGAACCTGATGTCTTACATAAGGCAAACTACTCACGTGACCCTAATGAGGTAACACCTGTCGCCTTGACCACATACATGCTGACTGTTATCCAGGGTGACAACATAGTTTCACCAATTCCCTCTCCCACCAAAAAGGTGAAGAGGAAGAAGGGACAGGGGTCCAGGAAGGTGGCTTAACCCAAGCCACTCGCCACTGAGACCTCTGCCCCTAAGCCTGACAATAGGGGGCAACAACAACAACAGACCTTGACTGCCGACACCATCAGGATCATTAGCCAATCTTTGGCCACAAAACAAAGGCCAACAGAGGGCACTGAGACATCACACTCAGTGTCCTCGGGCGAACCCGTTCCCAAAGGCCCTGCTGGCATAAACAAGTCAGTAGGGTCGGAACCAACTAAACCTTCACATCCTGCTAAAGACTCTGGCAAATCACAACCAGAGTATCAAGGAGTAAGGGGTCCTATACCCTCGGTGGGGCAGCACTACTCCACTGAGAAGGGGACCCACAAACATTCACATCCTGCCAAAGGCTCGGGTAAATCACAACCCAAGCAACAGGGAGTTCTCGCCCCTAAATCTTCGACAGGCCAGCACAAGCCTGTTGGAAAGGGGGGCATAACCACTCAGGAGCCTGATGAGGATATTCGCCAATCAAAGCTTTTGTCTGAGGGCACAAAAACTCATCCCAAAGACTCAGAGGGAAACATACAACCCGCTGATAGGGACACAACATTCACGGCTCCTAGTGATGGTACTGAGAAACACCCATCAGTGCCTGAAGGGGTCACGAGGGACAAAGATTCAGAGGGACACATACCACCCGCTGATATGGAACTCACAACCACCCCCGAAGGTGCGCATAACTCGGGAACTGACCCTGAGGACCAGGTAGATAAAGCCCAATCTACCGAATTTGAGGGGTCAGGACCTGGCCAAAATGAAGGCAAGTCTTCTTATGAAGAGGAGTGTTGGGATCATAGTTTTTACTATTTTATCAAGTCTCGGTCATTTGTAATAATAGGTTACTTAAGTTACTAGTTACTTTCATTTATGTTATGTTATTAGTTTACTAGGCTTAAGACAATGAGTCCATGGGCCTTAAAGCCCATTCGAAATCTAAGAAGGGAGGACTAGGAGTGTTGCCCTAGCTCCTCACCTATAAATACAAGTCTTAGGCTAATGTAAAACTTGGTTGTTTATTTGAAATTATAAGGAAACTCTTGCTCTTATTATTCTCTTATTCAAATATTCATCCCATCCTTATATCTATCTCATTCTTGTTTGTGTAAAATCAATATGGTGACCTAACAAGTGGTATCATTCGCCATATGAAGGTGTAGCTTTTGTTTTTCATTGATTTCAATCTTAAACTTGTCATTTAAATCGTTTTTTTTTTTGCTAAAATTTTAGTACTTTCTTGCTTGTTTCTTGATTTTTATCACATATTTGCTTACAAACTTGTGCTACAAATCAAAACAAACAAAAAAGTTCCAAACTTTTATCCAAAAATACGATTTGGGGGCTTGTACTTGTTTTCAAAATTTTTTGTAGTTTTGAAAAAGTTTATAAAGTTTTCAACTTTCTTAAAGATCTCATCATTTTATACCTAAAAGTACAAGACTCTTGCAATAGAAACAAGTTTTTGACTAGCTTTCTTTGAAAACAAAAAGTACCCAAATTTCGCAATCTCTAAACTGCACCAATTTCGAAATCTTGTGAATTGGCTTCATATCGACTTACGGATCGTGTACCCAGTCTTTTCTCTCTTGTATAAGGAAGAAAAGTACTTCGACTTTTGGTTAAGTTTCGAAATTGTATAATTTCGAAAAGTGTTCTTTGTGTTCTCAAAAACTTCACAAATTTTCGAAATCACCATAGGTTTTCGAAAACTTCTTTGGTTTTTCGAAATATCTAAGATTTTCGAAAATATTTATAAGTTTCGAGAAACTTTATTTCGAAATCTCAAAACTTTCGAAAACTAAATATTTCAAAATCCTTGAGCTACAATTTTTCGCAATCCTTATAAGTCTAGTTTTCGCAATCTCCAGTTCTGTGACAAAGTTTCGAAAACATCTACTTGGGCATACTTTTCGAGATTTGGCTAAACTATACCTTCTACAAGATCCATCTTTTCACACAAGTGTTTCATAATGTCTCAACCACCGTACTACAACTTTAACAATCCTCAGCAACATCAATATCAACAGTATTAACAATCACCACAATATTATCATCAACCGGTTTACTCACAACAACATAACTTTATGCAACAAATGGTTCCGATACAACAATCTTATCCGATGTCACAACCACAAAGCCAACTTCCACCAAAACCTACTCACTGGTTTGACAGGATGTGTGAAGTCATTTCAACTCAACAATCCAGACACGAAGCAGGCTCTCCTGACACCCCACCAATGCTAACACCGGGTAATTATGTTCAATGGGCAAGTCGATTCTTAAGGTTTATTGAGCTCAAGAAACCCAATGGTAAGTACATGAAACAAGTTATCCTTGAAGGACCATTTCCTTGGCCTGTTAACTACGTTGGCGGTGACCTACAGGCTGATCTTCCGGTAGCTCCAACTGTTGTGCGTATTCCTGAGTCTCAACTTACTGAAGAACAAAAACACCATCGTGAAGCAGATGAGTATGCTATGTCTTACATACTTCAAGGAATACCAAATATCATATTCAAAAGTGTTGATGCTCAAACAACTGCAAAAGCTATGTGGGAACACGTTCATCTACTGATGCAAGGCACACAACTGAACAAGGAAGACATGGAATCTAAACATTACTTGGAATACACTAACATCATGATCGAACCAGGGGAATCTCTTGAGTCTTACTTTCATCGTTTCACTAATGTCGTCAATGACTTAGAGAGACATGATATAACTCTTCCAAGAATCGCTGTCAATACAAAGTTTGATAGTAGTCTGGGTCCTGAGTGGCAAAAGTATGTGACATTTGTGAGACAAGCTAAGAATCTTCACAGGGATCCATATGGATTGTTGTACGACTATCTCAAGCACTATGAGTCCGAAGTTGAAAAAGACAAAATTGCCCGAGGAGGATACACATCACCACCTACTTCTAATCCTCTTGCACTCGTTGCTCAAACTCCTGTTTCACATCCTCCGATGTCTAATCATGCTTATGATCAAGAACATAATTATTTCAGTCACCAGCAACCTCCTGCTTCTCAACACGCTTCTAATCAACTTACTCCATATGACAACAATGATAGCATGTATTACTCTAATCAGATTGAAGATGATGATGATGACGTCAATACGTTGAATCAAGGACTTGCTCTTGTTGCTCGTGCTTTTAGCAAATTCTCCAACAAAACCAACAACCGTCTTCGTTCTTCATCAAATACAAGAAACCAAGCTGTCATTCAAGATGGTCGAGTTGAGATTCAGAATCGTAATTCAGGACGTTCAGGTGGGTATACTGGAAATTCTGGATATGGACAAAGAGTCAACAACAATGGGGGATTTAGAAACAATTCAGGTGCTCCTCAGCGAAGTAATGACAATGCTGCTAGTAACAACATAGTCTCTGGGAATGCGATATGGTGCTACAACTGCAACGAAAAAGGTCATATTGCAACTGCATGCCCTCACCCAAGAAAAGGTAGTCAGTTTCACAAGCAGGCATTACTTATGGCTCTCAAAGATGAAAAGGAAGGAACTTTCAATGCTCATGAGAACAGTTTCTTTGCTAATGCTTACAACGATGATGAAATGGAAGATCTTGAAGCCAATGCAGCTGTGATGCTTATGGCCAACATGCAGGAACATCAGTTGAATGATTCAGGCCCAGTGTTCTCCACTGATGGCTTGTCTCAGGTAAATGACCTAACCACAAGCTCCATACAATTTCATGCATCACCCTCTGTTTCTGAATCAGATCAGGCGCAAGTTGTTCCTTCTGAAACATTTTTTTCTTCTCAAGAGGATGAACAATTAAACACAGTTGTTATATTTGATGATGACACTGTCGTTTCATTTGACGATCCTCTTGAGCAAAACGAAAATGACTTTAGTGAACAACATGAACCTCCTTCTGATCCAGCTCCTGACTGTACAGTTACAGCCAAACAAATTAATAATCAACTTCTTTCTAATCACATAACGGATGAGCATACTCAAGTTTTGAAAGAAAATGCAAAATTAAAAAAGGACATTGAGTGTTATAAAAAGCAACTTTCAAACTTTCAATATGTCGTTCATCGTGAACAAAGCTTTGAAAAGTCATTTCAAGAATCATATGTCAAAGAACAAAATCTTCAAAAACAAGTGTATGACATTGTTGAGTCAAACGGTAAAATCGTTTCCAAACTGGAAAATTAAAAACATGATCTTCAAACACAAGTTTTTCAACTCCAACAGGAACTTTCAAAAACACGAAAAGAGGTGATAACTTGGCAACAGGAATTTTATGAACATAAAGTGCAAAAACGAGAAAAAGTGAGTTCTTTACTTGATGATAATATCGCTCTCGAAAGTCAAATTAAAGCTTTTCAAAACATCGTTTATAAACATGGGGAATCTGTAACGACAATTCAAAAGTTTTCTTTAAAACCAAGACCAGGTAAAGGTTTTGGCCTCGGCGATTACAGATCCTCTTTTCTTCGCACTGTGTTCAAAACAAATCCTAAACTGTACAGTATGGACCAATTGATGGATAATAATGTTGTGCGTGTTATTGTACATGATACTGAGGAAGAATACGAACTTGAAGAGCAGAGTCGATAAAAAATGAGTCATGTTGAATTTTGAAAACCATATGATTACTCAAAAGCTCCTCACATTTCAAAATTTTTTGTTCCATCAAGAGAAATACCTGAGAAATCATGGTATGTTACTGAGTCTTATGTTTCATCTTCTAATGGAGCTCCTATCAAACCCGTGGCACAAGTAAATGGTCCATTACCTTCTTCTGGTCATGTGACACCATTACCAACACGCTGTAAAGTTTTAGACTATTTTCAAACATTCATGAAAGGCATCGATACTTTGGAAAACGTCATTGAACAACATTCAGAAATTACAATTCATACTTTTCAATCAGCTTACGAGCGGGAAAAGCGAGATATTTTTCAAAAACAAATTCTGCCTTTAGTTCAAAATTTGCGTTATTGTGCTACTCGTTGGGAACAGGAACTCCAAAAGGAAGTTAAAGATATGAAAGAAATTTTCACTCTTAACGAAAATGCAATTTTGGTTCAATAAAGCAAAAACCGATTTTTGAAAGTAGACTTTGATCGACTCTTGGAACAACTTCTTCAGGCTGATTTTCATAGTTCTCTTATGAATGAACTCCATTTTTCCAACAATGCTGAATTATTTGCTGAGTACTGTGCTGAACTCGTTTCGTTGAGGTCACAAAATGAATCATTGAAACATCAAAATGAAACATTGCGTCAAAACAGTGATGATGTGATAAACAAACTTTCAAACGAAATTTGTCAACTTAAACATAAGATTGATTGGTGTCAAGCTCAAAGTATTGAAACTGAATTGCAATTATGTGCCAATCATGAGTCTCGTAAAAACAAATGTCGTCTACGTAAAAATGAAATTGCGGAGTTAAAAAATGAAATTGCAGAGTTAAAAATTGAAAATGCCGAATGGCAACAAAACCGCGATGACATTCGTTATTGCAATGGTTTACTTGAGTCTGATATTCAGGACAAAAAACACATCATCATTGATTTGAAAGAGAAAATTAAGCTACTTCAAAAAGGAAAGTTCATTGACACCACTGTGATTGCACCAGGAATGTTTCAAATAGACATAACAGATAAGGCTAAGCATGCTAAGAGTTCTAATGTTAGCTCTTCCACTTCCACAGGTCTAGTTTCTCCTAAGAGCGTTAGAAGCCCAAAGCCAAAAAGAGTTAAGAAGACTAAAAAGAGTAGGCTCTCGCAACACAAAAGTGGAACACTAGAAGTGCAAGAAGTAGAAGATCACCTTAGGAACTCGAATAAAACTAATGTTGCATCTGATTTAGATTCTAATCTGGCAAATTGTAATCCAAATCTTAATGTAACGAATGCTGAACCTTCAAATGTTTTGAATATTAATGCAGCTTGTGTGTTTTGTCATAAAAGTGTGTTATCTGGTGATCATACCAAATGTGTAGCTAATAATCTCTTACACCGCAAAAAGAAACGTAGATCCGGCTCTTCTTCTAGGTCTACTAATGCTTCTAAGTCTACCTTAAGAAATACGCCTACTATAGTTTCTAAAGATGTTGTAGTCAACCCACAAGCAGCAATCAACAATTCTAGGAACCCGCCCAAAGCTAGTGCATTCACTAAGAACAAAGCAAAAACTAGTTGGAATTGGCAACGTTGGTTACAATACAAACCAAATTTTAAATGGATTCCTAAATTGTTAAATATTTGCATTTCTAACCAACAGGAACCCACCATTTCCTTGGGTTCCACCCTTACTTCTGTTCCATCTCTGTCGTCTTCTTTTGATGCAGGTGGTTCAGATCGTTCTCTGGGTTATTGATAGCGGTTGCACCTGACATATGACAGGCAATCTCAAACTGTTAAAGAACTTTGTCTCAAAGTTTATTGGAACTGTCAGATTCGGGAATGATCAATACGCTTTAATCATGGGTTATGGAGACTACATGCATGGGAACATTGAAATTAGCAGAGTTTATTATGTTGAAGGCTTGGGTCACAACCTATTCTCAGTCGGTCAATTCTGTGATGGAGATTTAGAAGTAGCATTTCGCGAGAAAACCTGCTTTGTTCGTGATCTACAAGGAAATGATTTGATGTCTGGAAAACGTGGCACTAACCTTTATACTATTTCTATGACAGACATGATCGCTTCATCTCCAATTTGTATTCTATCCAAAGCTGAATCGACTAAATCTTGGTTATGGCACAAACGCCTTTCTTATTTGAATTTCAAAACGATGACTGATCTCGCTCGTCACAAATTAGTTGAAGGCTTTCCAAGATTCCGTTACGCCAAAGATCATCTATGTCCAGCCTGTGAACAAGGAAAAAGTACTCGTGCTCATTTTCCCTCAAAACCTGAACACAGTACTAATCATGTTTTACAATTACTTCATATGGATTTGTGTGGTCCAATGCATGTTCAAACAATCAATGGTAAACACTACATTTTAGTAATTGTTGATGATTAGTCTCGCTGGACTTGGGTTTATTTTCTTCGAAGTAAAGATCAAGCTCCTCAAATGATCATCACCTTTCTCACAAAAATACAAGTTCAGCTTCGCAATATAGTCAGAATTGTTCGAACTGACAATGGCACAGAATTTAAGAATCAGACTCTACGGTCGTATTTTGAGAAAGTGGGAATTGAACATCAAACATCTATTCCACGCACACCCGAACAGAATGGAGTAGTCGAAAGACGCAACAGAACGTTAGTGGAAGCTGCTTGAACGATGTTAATCAACGCTCAATTACCAGATTACTTATGGGCAAAAGCTGTTTCAACCGTCTGTTACACTCAAAACCGTTGCATGATCACAAAACGCCACAACAAAACCCCATATCAGATTGTTCACAAAAGGAAACCAAACATCAGTCACTTTCACGTATTCGGTGCTTTATGCTACCCAGTCAATGATCGTGATGATCTAGGCAAACTTAAAGCAAAGGCTGACATTGGAGTATTCATAGGTTACTGTGAGAATTCAAAAGGCTATCGGATCTGGAATCGTCGTACTCGGGAAATTAAAGAAACTATTCATACTAATTTCGATGAACTCACTCAAATGGCTTCTGAGCAACACGACTTAGGACCCGCAACCAACCGTCTTAATTTTTCGGTCTCTTCGGCTGAACCATTGTCACTTTCTCGTAAAGAAGTGGAAACCTTTTTTGCTCCATTGTTTGATGATACGCCTGTTAACCGTCCACCTGAGGCCACACCAAATTCCGCTGCAAACCTTGATCAACATCAAGTACCTGATACACCTCAACAAACAACAACTTCTATTGGAAGAGACGGTCCTCTAGTCATATCACCTACAACAACAGAACAAACCGGGTCCAACTCACGACAATCAGCTGAAGATTCCATACCTTTATCAGTTCCACAACCTGCAGAGCATGACCCAGAACAATTCATTAACCCATTTGCAAATGCTCAACCTGTCCCCGACATTGCTGAGTCATCTTCACGCAATTTGGGTCCTGCTCACTTGCGAGATTCTTATCAACTTCATCCCTCGACACACAAATGGACTAGAGATCACCCCTTAGTACAAATTATTGGCCATCCAGATGCACCTATCATGACAAGACAACGCCTTCACACAGACGGTGAAACTTGCATTTATGCACTCACAGTTTGTGAAACCGTACCTAAAAACGTCAAAGAAGCAATGACTTATGAAAATTGGATTGAGTCTATGCAAGAAGAATTCGAAACCTTTCAAAGATTAGAAGTATGGGAATTGGTTGAAAAACCTGAAGGCATCATCGTCATTGGTTTAAAATGGATCTGGAAAAACAAACTGGATGCAGAAGGCATAGTCATACGCAACAAATCACGCTTGGTAGCAAAAGGTTATTCTCAAGAAGAAGGTATCGATTTTGAAGAATCATTTGCTCCTGTGGCTAGACTTGAAGCTGTACGGATGTTTTTAGCATTTGCTGCTCATCGGAATATGATTGTTTACCAAATGGACGTGAAAACGGCTTTTCTGAACGGTCAACTCCGAGAAGTGGTTTATGTCAGTCAACCTGAAGGATTCATTGATCCAGAACGTCCCAATCATGTCTACAAGCTTAAGAAGTCTCTCTACGGTCTTAAGCAATCCCCCAGGGCGTGGTATGGCAAGCTTTCTAAATTTCTGTTGGCTAATGATTTTACTCTAGGCTCGGTGGATCCAACACTGTTTACAAAAACCTACGGGATGGACTTATTAATTGTTCAAGTTTATGTCGATGACATTGTTTTTGCTTCAACCAACAAAAATTACTCAATGGATTTTGCAAAATTAATGACAGATAATTTTGAAATGTCCATGATGGGTGAACTTACGTTCTTTCTAGGACTACAAGTTCATCAATCACCCCGTGGAATTTTTCTAAATCAGTCCAAATATGCTCTTGAGATTTTAAAGAAACATGGTATGCAAAGTAGTGATACTATGAATACACCGATGGCCAACTTTACTAAACTAGATGCTGATTTACATGGGACTCCAGTTGACCCTACCAAATACCTTAGTATTATTGGGTCCCTCATGTATCTCACATCCAGTAGACCTGATATTGTTTTTTATGTGTTTATGTGTTCTCGCTATCAGGCTAATCCAATTGAAAAACACCTCAATGAGGCAAAAAGAATTCTTCGATACATAAAGGGAACCATCCACTTGGGGATCTGGTATCTGAAGGATTCTGGTTTTGAACTAATAGCTTTTTCAGACGCTGACCATGCAGGATGCTTAGACTCGCGAAAAAGTACATCAGGTGGCTTACAGTTTCTTGGAGATAAACTTGTGTCTTGGCAATCAAAGAAGCAGGATTGCACATCACTATCATCTACCGAATCTGAATATGTAGCTATGTCTGCTTGTTGCGCTCAAGTCATTTGGATGAGATCACAACTTAAAGACTATGGCTACTTATTCAACAAGATTCTGATTTACTGCGATTCTAAGAGTGCCATTGCAATCTCCTGCAACACAGTTCATCATTGCAAATCTAAACACATTGATCTCCGATACCATTTCATCAAAGAGCATGTCGAGAAGGGTACAGTTGAGTTATATTTTGTGGGTACTGAGTACCAATTAGCGGACTTACTTACAAAACCTTTAGCTCCATCAAGATTTGCAAGTTTAGTTCGCCAAATTGGTATGCGATGTTTGACACCATTTGACTTACAAAAGTTTTTAACACAAAAGTAAAGTGTCAAACATCAACTCTTTTACTATCTTTAATGTTTTCTCTTTTATTTTTATAAACCTTAAAAAAAAAAAAAAAAAAAAAAAAAAAAAAAAAAAAAAAAAAAAAAAAACTGCAAGTATGTCGCCCTTTCTTTCAACACCTTGTTCTTTTACAAGTGTTGAAGGGGAGATTCGTCTAAATTTTATAAATTTTTCAAAAAAACGGCATACTTGCATATTATCTTTGATGCTTTGTTTCGGGATTTCTTATGCTATTTTTTAAATCTCGTTTCTTTTTCTCATAAAGGTGTCGTAAGGTAGTATATGTTATTAAGTTGCCATTGTTTCATTCCTAATGAATCTAAAATTAGGACTTATCACTTAATAAGTATAGTTAAGGGACCAAATGTGACATTATTCAAAAGTTTCAAAAATAACACAAAACCACACCCCCCGTTTCTAAAAACTTCACATTTACTTTCTAAAACCCTAAACCCCTTTCTCGAAATCTACGGCTAACAATCAAACAACAATTCTGTGCTTGCAATCTTCGTTTTGTAAGTTCTTTATCAATCTATAGTGCATTCCAAGCATTGGTTTTTGTTTAATCGTTAAACTTACGGCTTGATTTTGAGAAATCGAAGTTTTTACATCTAGGGTTTCACATTTTCGTAATTCATCAAAACGAGTTTGGGAGGTTAATTATTGATAGGGGTTTTGTGCTTATACATGTTTCTATCTTTCCTATATCGTTTAATCTCTCTATAATACATGTTTGTGTGATTCTCGATACTTAGGGTTTAGGATCGATGTGGGTTTCCTGTGTTTGATGTCTGTTTTTGTGTTTTTCTTGGTGGGATATGGTCTCTTGAGTGTATGTATCATCCTTGTGCCCATTAATTTGAATAATTTCCATAAATGCATGATTCTCGAAAAGTAGGGTTTCGTTCTTAATAGGTACTCTCGTTCTGTGTTGATATGAGCTGTTTTACTGTGCTTATATGCTTCTATTGTATGTTTGTATATACTTGAACATGACATCCTCAGTAGAACCAAATTTGAATCTTTATCGAGAACATGTTCTTGCATTTTATCGAAATCACTGAATATGATAGTGTACCTTGTTCCTAATCATTGAATATCATCATTTGCAACAGGTCTTATCATTTGGAACACTAGTTATTCTCACAAGAACGTACGTTGGATGTTCTCGAAATTCTTGTATAAGAATTTTTTCGAGAAAACAATTTTTCGCAAATACCTGCATTGTTGAAAATTTTTCGAAAACATATTATTTTCGAAAATATCATAGTGATGTATTTTTTCGAAAATAATCACTATGATATCCTTTCGAAAATATGTGTTTGCGAAAAATCTTTCTTCTGTGATCAAATTTTCGAGATCACTATTAAGACAATTTTTTTCGCAATTATGCTTAATGAGTATTCTCGAAATTTATTTCACTAGGGCTGTTCTCGATAAATATTATCGAAAACACACTCTGAAATATTTCTCGAAAAATACCCAACTTGCATGTTTGCGAAAATTGTCTTAACTTGTCTGTTTCTCGAAAATTTTTGATATTTGTAACAAGTTTTCGAAATTGTGTTACATACTAATGTGTTCTCGATAAAGTTGCACTATGTACTATTTGTGATCATTGTAACTTCGAATATTGGTACTATGTGATTATGAATGTATAATGTAATATTGTATGAACTTTGTGATCATGTGACAAAATAAGTACTTCATGACTTATATTTATCTTAGTTCTATCAATCACTATACATGCTGTAATCAAACCATACGTGCTTACATGATTCTTAATGCTTATCTTTAATCAAACTTCGCTATCATGCTAACTTGTAACAAATCTCGATGTTTGGTTTATGATAATGTTTTTTCAGAATAACATGGCTGAACACAACGAGAATGTCCCTGAGCAAACTCTTCCACTACTCACCATGGATGACATCACTCCCGAAAACTACAATGTTACGATTGGCAACAACAATCCACGAGTTGATTTCGACAAATTAAGAATTACTGAGAACTCGTGCAAGATTGTTAAAGACATTCTACTTGCTCATCCATGCAAACATCTGCTCATCTGTTCTACTTCAGTACCTCTGTTCTACCTTCATCAGTTCTGGCTTACGGCTAAGGCAAATTTGGATGATGAGTCTTTCACTGTTACATTGGATCGCCAAGTCTACACTATAGATCACGACGTTCTTCGTACGGTCCTTCTCCTGCCTCAAACTGACAACGAATTTGCTCCAATACTACCTGAACTGGACCTTCTTGACTTCTTTGTTGAGTTAGGATATGATGTTGATGACGACGTACCTCTAGTCAAACATTCCCGATTCAATGCCAAGAATATCCCTCAGCCTTGGAGAACATTCTGTCTGTTGGTTGTAAGATCGATATCAGGAAGAAAGAGTGGTCATGAACATCCTAGGCTTGAACATTTGCAAACATTTTGGGGAATGGTGACTTTGTCACCTATTGACTTTGCAGTTCCAATCATGAACGATATAGTCTACAGCATTCAAACCGAACGTGTAAAGACTATGATCCCGTTCACAAGATTCATCAAGCTTCTCATAGAACATTTCTGCAAAGACACACCAGAATTTATCAAGAGGATGGCAGATCCTAATGAGCCGAAGCACCTCTTCGAGGACGACTTCACCACCTCATTCATCAATACGACCACTTCCTCTACCAAGATCAAAGGAATGAGGCTTCCCGAATACCTTCTTAATGACAAAATCAAGAAAAGTCTGAACTACAAATACTATGATAATGCTTACAAAGGGGTACAGGAAGAAGCTACTATACAGACTCGAAGCAAAGGAAGTGTGAAGTCTGGGAGTACTACAAGCACCACTGGCTCACCTCAGACTAAGTCTAAGGCTGCTCCCAAGACTAAACCATCAGCAACACCCAAGACTTCCACCAAACCTAAACCAACATCCAAACCTAAACCTGCAACCAAGCCAAAGAAGAAGGTAAATCCTAAGTACATTCTTCAAGATGAACCTACACCTCCACCTTCTGACAGCGAATCTGAGTTCGACACGGAATCTGAAGAAGAAGAACCAGACTTTGAACTGAGAGTAAGAGCACCTGAAGAAGGATTTCCTGCAACAGAGATCGCCATACAACAAAGTCTTGAAACTTATGAAGAAGAGACAAGAAAAAGGAAAGGGATCACAATTAATGAGCCTAATGATGATGATGAAGACGAACCAATCGTTGAACAGTTGGTCGATAAAGGCAAATTGAAAAGTATAGTTGTCGACACGCGAGCTGAAGAAAAGCAACTCCGCATAGAACAAAGGAAGCAGCTCTCGAAAGCCGACTTATGTCTCAACCTTCAACACCACCACCTATCGATCAGTCAGAACATGAAGGAGCTACAAGCAGCATTATTCCTCCCGTTGTGTCCACTACGTTGGAATCAGCTCCACAACCTGATGACACCGTTAAAGACACAAACGATACAGGAGATGTCAATATGACTGAGACTGCTAATATAGAGGAGAATGTTGGCGGACAAGAGAATATTGCTACGGATTAGGAACATGAATACCTCATTACTCCAGAGTTTCTTGCACGAGAAGCAGAGGAACGTCATAGAAAAGAAAATGAAGAGAAGAACGCGTTCGACACCAACATATTTCTTAAGTCATCTTCTCAGCAGACTTCCTCTGCACAACCTCCACCTCCTCAAGACTCTCCACCAAAGGATCCGACTCCTCCTGCTTCTTCTTCAAACTCTCACAACGAGTCATCATCCGAATCATCACCTGAGCATTCATCTCCCACACCTTCCGAAACCACATCAAAGCAGCATTCAATCAATGAACCGAGTCAACCAGTTGATCTTCAGGAGCAAGTCAACAAACTTACCACCATGGTTACCGGTCTTGCCAAACAAGTTAAAGATTTTCAGGAATCAAAGCTGCTGATCGATAAGTTCTTGAACTCTGACTACACAGGATTTATTAAGACTGTCACACAAGATTATCTTATTGAAAATCTTGTTGAGATTGTTACTCCTGAAGTCGCAACACTCATTGAACCAATCAAGTACAAGTTGGATCACAGAATCAGAAGTGTCGTTAGGAAAATGCTGTCTACAACACCATTCACGCTTCACACTGCAAAAGCTTCTACTGCAACTCCAACCGTCCCCAAATTGTCCTTCGATGACTTGCTTGCCTAACTCTACGACAAAGTTGCCTACAAAACCAGACAGACTACAGAAGAAAAGGCATTAGTTGATGCTATATCTGCTAACTTGTCAAAGGAGTCATGCAAAGATGCTGCTGGAACCTTAAAGAGGTCAAGAAAAGATGACGACCCGGACCCGAATTCAAAAGGCAAGAAACACAAGTCTGGAACCGATCTCTCATCTTCTCAACACCAACAAAAGGACTCCACTCCTCATGGAAATCAACAACACACTTCGGCAACCGGTCAAGATCCAACTGAAGAAGAAGAAACTTTCATGGAACCTACTGATGAATACCAAGGTCAACCTGACACCGATTACCGTGCCTCACCTATTCCTGATTCTCATGCTGGACCATCGTCACCATCCAAGGCTAAAGACAAGGATGCTACATCTAAGTCTAAGAAATCAAAGAAGAGAAGACGTCATTCATGGCTCGACAATGATGACACACCTCAGAATGATTGGTTGACAGAAATGGTTCAAGCTCAACCTCCTCTCGAAGATGAAGAACCCCTTCCTGGCAATACTCTACAATTCACACAAGTCATAATGAAGGATCTTCAGATTAATAAACTCACGAAGACGGAACTCAGAAGAATCAACAAAGATGCACAGGAATTCCTCAAGTCCAGATCTGGAAACAAAGTGGAATACGAGTATCATATGCAGAATATAGCTAGTGCAATGTCTGTAGAATTTGACTGGCTAAATCCTAAAATGAATATCGACCTCAGTTCCAAAAACCATGAAAAGCCTTACTTCACTGACTAGACAAAACCATTACCGCTGACAGGATTTCCAGATAAGCCCAAGTTACTCTACAGCTACTTCTTCAACAAAGATCTTCGTAACATCCAACTCACCCAAGAGACATCCAAGAAGAAATATGCTTCCTCACTCACAATCTCAGTACCAGCCGCAAGATACGAAATTCCTGCTATTGAAGAAACTACTCGAGTTTTCAGCAACTCCATCGTAGCTTACGACAGAGATGCTCTACACGGGATTCAACACTGGCCAGAACGTCATCGTCTCGGTTATACCAGCAGATTAGCAGAAAAATCATTGGAAAATGTGAAGCATAAATCTAAGATCATTGCTATCTTGGAGATTCAAGAGTCGAAACGATTTAACTACATGTTCATGCGTGAGATTGTGGTTAAACGACAAGATGAAAAGAAGTACAAGTTCTCCGAAGCAGACTTTCCAGACCTTAATCTCAATGACATCGAAGACATGTATCTCGAAAAGGTTCAAGAAAGAATGCGTGGATTCGAGAGAGAAGTCCAGTACAACTTCATGGCATCACTACTTCTTTTCATCTGACGATTGATAGTTCAAGAAAGAGTGGAAGATCTTCAGCTTGGAGTGGAAAGTTACCAACAGAAGATCAATTTGACAAAGCCGCAATTCAAATTTGATGGAATCTATCAAACGCCACAGTTTACTCTCAACCAAGAACCTTTTGGTTTCACCTACATCAACAGCAAAAAGCTACAAAGCTTCATGAGGTTCGATGAGATACACAAATTCTGTGATGTTACACTCAAATCCGTTCGTGATGGGCTTGTCAAAAGGTTGAATGATGATCGCCGAAAGATAGCAAAGGGGGAACAACCTAGATGGAAATCCAGCTCAAGAAGACAAGTTCGTAACTTTGTCTTAAAGATTGAAGAAAGGTTATTTCGACGAGAAAAGATCAGACGACTGGAAAGCTATATCGGTGTCAGACCATCGTTCCCTATCAGACTCTTCGAAAGACCAGAACCTAAGTTCACTGAATTTGATGCTCCACTTCCTGACGAAGATTGACTTGGTACATTTGATAATTCATTTTTCAATATCAATTGTTTCATTTGATTGAATTATTTTCATTATGGCTTGTACACACATATCAGTATACAACCCGCACTTGTAATGAAAGGACCCTGAGGTACGCATCAGTGCTTCAATCCTTTTATAAGGAGCGAAGGCTTCTTACTTTTGAGTAGAGTTAATCAAACATTTTCTGATTTTCATAACTCTGTTCAAAGGACAAGTATTTCACCTCAATGAGTATTCACTTGTTGAGGGGGAGCACTTGGAAAATTCATCGTTTGAAAAAAAAAACCAAAAAGTTCTTGTTGATATCTCCCCGTAAGACTCAAAAAAGCATATTTTAATCAAAAGTTTATCAAAAACAACATCTCATATGCCATTTTTGAGGGGGAGAAAAAGTGAATGTGATTAAAATATGAAAGTTCTAAGATGCTTTGGAACAAATCTCATGCGAGCTAGACTCAGAATTGACCCAGGAATTGACGAAACATAAAAGTTAGTAATCTCGAAAAGACTTATCCTCGACGGGTAATAACATCAAGTTAGTTACTAGAGCTAGTTGTCACCTAAAAGCTGACAATGGAACTCTTTAACTAGCCACGTAAGCGTGTCTCGAAAAGGATTTGTCTTAGTAGAAATGTACCGTTTCGAGAAACTTTCTGTGGATTTGACCAGGCCGGGTAATAATTTCAAGCTAGTCTAACTAGTGATGTAAGTGTGTCTCGAATCGGTCAGGTTCACTGAAAGTGGATCAATTCAAAAAGTGCTTG
Organism: Artemisia argyi; assembly: GCA_030686995.1. Lineage (NCBI taxonomy): Eukaryota > Viridiplantae > Streptophyta > Magnoliopsida > Asterales > Asteraceae > Artemisia > Artemisia argyi. The sequence goes on along the minus strand of CM060694.1, from coordinate 166,489,376 downwards.
TTCCTCCCGCATGTGCAAATTTATCTAAAACACTTATGAGCACATGTGAAGGGGGAGACCTTCATAAGTTTACACAAAACTCTCAAAGTGTTAAACAAAATGTTTGAAATTCACAAACACTTTGAGAGATTTTCAAAGGTTTCTTGGCTATTGTCGGATAATCATGGAGTTATAAGGTGATTAAGATAGGAAATACAGTCCTATGATCCGCCAGAGCCGGAGGGATCTACCCAAGGACATCACCAATAGTTAGAATTAGAAGTCCTTAGGTATGATACGATAAAAGGAGAAAAGAATGAAAGGGAAAGAAGGAGTTGAAGAATTAAAAAGAAAAGTAAAGAAAAGGGTGAAAAGAAATAGCCCTCCATATGTTCAACCTTAGGGCAGACACCGGGTTCAACTCATATGCTACTGGTTCTTGATAAGGCGACACCGGTATTGAAGATAAAGTCGTCATGGACCCAGTGACGCAATGCACTAAACCTTCTTAACCACTCAAGTTCTCTTAAAAGAGCTTGTTTCATTCTCACGGGGAACCGATGTAATCTATCTACTAATCTCTTAGAGATGGTTGATATTGAAGCAGGAGACCCCTCCCTAGTCTCCGCATAGGAAACCTAAGTGTGCACTTTTCGAGTCTAGAGCCATGAGATACATCAAAGATCTCTTAGGAACACTTAGTATTTCTACAACTGGTGTTCTACATCAATGGACACTAGCTGTAAATTATCGAGTCCTTCGCAGATCTTAGCAATCTGCCAAGAACGTTTATGAGAGAATTTACATAAGTACTTCTCAATGATTTAACGGAAATCTTGCCAGGGTCAACATAAAACAGCCCTGACAGCAGGTCACTTCGGTAACTCCTTGCGGGTTACGCTTAGTGTTTGCGGTGGTTTCTTAGCGGTCTACAGTCGTGGAGTGATCCCCAGCGACTCACCCAGTCATTGAGCTACTTAGTAGGTCTTGCAAGCTCCTTCGGGAGTATCTGATATGGGAACAGCCTTGATAAGGGTTAAAAGGAGTCTTTACACTATGCTGTTGACGATCTCTAATTCCTTATCTGTAAGTACCGGATGTTTTATTGCTAACTGTTTACATGCAGGGTTACATTATCTCCATGGCGACGGATTCCACATGCTCATACATGCATCTTGAAGTCATCAAAAGCTCCCTCAAAGATCAAAGCAACACAAAGTTCAAAGATAGATTCTACACCAAAAAGAAGAATCTACAAAGTATTAAGACTAAAGATCTTAAGTGAAAGAAAGGGACTGCGTGCATGTATAAGTCAGAATTCAAAGATGTATGAGCATGTTGGAATGGCGAACTACCACCACAGACGCGGAAGTAACGAAAGGCAGACAACTTCATTATTTGATCACTATCACAAGAACAAAGAACGATGAATGATTCTTTACTCATGATTATTGAAAGACGTCTCAAGCTATGAAAGTCAAAGATGAAGAAATGACAAAGACGTCAAGCAACCGTGATGACCGACCCTTAGGGGGAGATTGTTGGGATCATAGTTTTTACTATTTTATCAAGTCTCGGTCATTTGTAATAATAGGTTGCTTAAGTTACTAGTTACTTTCATTTGTGTTATGTTATTAGTTTACTAGGCTTAAGACAATGAGTCCATGGGCCTTAAAGCCCATACGAAATCCAAGAAGGGAGGACTAGGAGTGTTGCCCTAGCTCCTCACCTATAAATACAAGTCTTAGGCTAATGTAAAACTTGGTTGTTTATTTGAAATTATAAGGAAACTCTTGCTCTTATTATTCTCTTATTCAAATATTCATCCCATCCTTATATCTATCTCATTCTTGTTTGTGTGAAATCAATATGGTGACCTAACAAGGAGCCGGATCACCTTACTTTGCAGATTCAGTCCCTAGCTGAAGCTCAGGCAGTTTTGTACTCTGATGATGAATTCAACAGTGATGAGGAAGTCTTCAAGGCCGGAGATGACATGGAGCTTGAGGAGACAGTCCCTGAGCCAATTCCTCAATCTCCTCAATCTTCTAACCATGACGATGCTGACACACATTCCGAGCCAGAGTCCTTATGAGATGATCAGGCTCCTCTCATTGTGAAAACCTTCACCAAATTCATCAAAAAGATTACTAACATTTTGTACAGGGGGATCACTGATGAGGTCTTTGACATGCACACTGAACAGGAGGTTCACTATCATAATCTCAAAGATGCTGTCGAAGACTTCGATGAAGATGTCAGGGAACAACATGCCTCAGTCAACCACTCCCTGACACAGATGATCACTCGCCTGAATCAGTTTTTGATAACCCTCAACCAGCAGAATGTAGGGGTTCAGTCGGTTCAAGATTCAGTCAAGGATGATCCTGAACTCACCAGGAAGCTACTTCAGGCATCTGAGACGTATCAGGTGAACTCAGTGGCTCTCACTGAGTTACTTGACTTGCTGAAGGGTTCTAATCTTCAGGGTCTCACCACTACTGTGGAGTCTCTCAAATCTTCCTTCATCAAAATGGAGGAATCAGTGACAGCTCAGTCCCAAAGGTCTACTTCTATGGCATGGACCTTGGGATCTAGGATGACAGCTCTTGAACATGCACAGGTTGCACTTGACTCCAGGGTGTCCATCATTCAGCAGGATACTCAGGAGATCAAGTCTATGATGACTGAAAATTTTCAAGCCTTCAAGGGAGCATCTACTTCTTCTTCAGTACAGCCAACACTTGCCATCACTGACGCTCAGGCAAATGTTGAGGGGGAGAATGCTACTGAAGCCCCTAACACTGTTGAACAAGAAGCTGGACAATCCTCTCACACTGAGGGGGAGCATGTCACTGAAGCAACACCAATCACTGAAGTTCCACCACAGGAGGAACCAGTCTCCTCTTCTCTCGGACAGGACAGAGGCAAAAGTATTGCTACCACCTCTAGTCTTGAAATTGTGCTCAAGCCAGCCTCAACCTTGGTCAGATTTGACCCTGATGCACCTATCAGAGTCCCATTTGAAATCAATGGAGTAGTACATCATCTCACTCATGACGAAATACAAGCTCACACGGAAAGGACTGAGATACTACTAAAGGTGGCTGAAGAAGAGAGAATGAGCAAGCCTGTTCTCATTCAGGCTGTTCATGAGGAAGCTGAAAAGATTGGGTTGAATACTGAGGCACTAGCAACAGAACAAGCTGGTGCAGCCTTTAAAAAGGCTTAGGAAGAAGAGCTAAATGCTCTCAAAAGGGAAAGGGAAAACAAGCTCAGGAAGGATGCTCAAATCAGAAAACACAGGGTCAAAAAGTATACTTGGGTGATGAAAGAAAGGTTAAGACCTGAAACCATCACTGACATTCAAATCCACAGGAACACCGATCCTGTAGTGGTCACCGTCTTCAGGGGACATGATAAAAGAATACTTGACATCCATAAGCCTTTCAAGTTTGCTGACTTTGGCATCACTGAGCTTGATGAGCTTCGTTCTATCATTGCCAAAAAGAACAATGTTGTGGTTCCTAAACTTCTCGAATCACTGAAGGAAAGATATGACAGACTGAGAGCAATGCCTGAAGCTCTTAACATTCCCTCACTTTTTCCTGACTCAGCAAAAGAGACTGCTCCATCTAAGGCTTCCAAGAGGAAAAGGAAGCAATTGTTGGCATGAATATTACGATATTTAATCTAAACATTCTCTTCATGTTTTGATGATGACAAAGATGTAAGTTACAACATATAACGTAAAGTGCTTAAGTTACTTGTGATCACAATTAATCTATGCATTCTTACATCAACAAGCCTCGACATCTCAACGTCTCGAGTTTGCCTCAACAATCACTTAAGGTATGTACAAACAAATGTCTAATACATTTTATGATCAAAGTGATTTTATTTAAACATTACAAAGTTTATAAAATGATATAAACATGTTATATATTTTTTGAAAAACAATTTTGGTAATTAAAGGAAAATGTTTAATTCATAACAAATATATGAATTCAAATTTTTAACCAAAATCAGTTAGTTTTTCACCAAATAAACTTTCACCAGAAAAGACAAAGATTTATGGCCGTTTCAGTAGGGCAGCCCCCTTAATAATTAAGGGGACCGGCCATACAATTAAGGGGATCGACACGCTCCTCTGTCAGAAATCTTCTCCTATAAATACCACCTCAAACCTGGTATTTTTCTCACCCTTTTGCACAAAAATTTTCAGATCCAATTCTCTCTAAACATCCTTCTAAAACCCTTTGATCATAAGATTATTAATCTTTGTTTCAAGTGATCCAATCTCCCATAACTAAAAGTGCAAGAGAAGAATCCTCCCCATCATAAAGCCAAAGATATAGTTAGTGCTTATGTAAAGTTGTGAGCTTTGTATATGTAATAAGTAGATCAAGATGATCTTACTTAGTAGTGAGTTTATGAGTGAGTAAGAAGTAGTGTGAAGAAGTAGTAGTGTGGAGAAGTTATGTAGTTGTGAAGTAATAGATGCGTGAGTATGTAGTGGAGTATAGATGAAGTTGTGAAGCCATTAAGAAGTCGTGAAGCCGTGAAGAAATAGGTGTGTTGTGAAGAAGAAGTAGTGAAGGTGTGATAAGTAGTGTAGTAGTAGTGTTGTGAAGAAGGTGTGTTGTGGTGTGAGATTGGTTCTAGCTACTATTAGAACTCGACATTTAGCTTAGTGTCGTTAAATGGTGTAAGCAAAAGTTGTGTAAGGTTTTCTCCGCCAAAAGGGAGCTTGTTGAGTAGTGAAGAAAACTCTCGAGTAGGTGACTCGGGGAGTGGAGTAGGGCAAGGAAGGTGTCCTTGTAGCCGAACCACTATAAATCATCGTGTCCGGTTTGCATCCTCTTTCTCCTATCTTCTTACTTTCATTCTTGCATTTATCGCGTTATATCTATGCTTGCAAATATGTGTTGATTGTTGCTTATATTGTTATGATGATTGATTGTGGTGTAGTTACAAGTTAATAGTGTGATAGGATATAAAATTGCATGATATTGTCTAATGTACTTATATATTATTAACACTTCTCATATCAAGTTTAACTTAATTGATAATTTGATATAAAACATTTTAAGATTTCAAAAGGAAAACGTATTCACATAAAGATCGACCAAAGCTTCATTCATAAAACTTAGTTTCCAAAACTAATTCATAAGCATACATATATAACCGTTCATATTGATTATATGTTGTTTTCACACTAAACTCTAATTGAAGGTTTTTCAAACAAACAATTGAATAAATTTGAATCAACATTTTGAAACCAAGTTTTTACAAAATTAAAAAGAGGGGAAAACTATTCAACCCCACCCTTCTAGTTTTCCACAATTGGTACGAGAGCCACGTCGCTCAAATTTTCAAAACAAATGGTTTTAAAAATTGAGTACGATCCATGTATCAAATTATCCATTAAGGAGAATTAAATATGAAAAGTCTTTTGTTGATTAACTTGTATTAGTTTTGATGATATATACACTAATTATACTAGCTCGAAATAATATTATGCTTAAAACAAGTGTTACATGTTCGGTATCAAAATCAGAAAGTTACACACCTTTCCGAAAAGTTAGAAAACAATTTTTTACAAAAAATGAAATTTTGAGTACCAGATGGGCGGCCCCCTTAATTGTCTAGGCGGCCCCCTTAAATACTGGGCGGTCCCCTTAATTATTTAAGGGGTCCGCCTGTCTGCTCGACAATTTTTCGAAAACTTTGAAAAATCATATAAAATTAACCGTAACTCCGTAGAAGTCGTGCCACCCGGCGTTTTAAAGGTAATTGAGTCTAGTTTCATTTAAAAATACTTACAAGTAACCATTACAAACTTAAATAAGTAAGAAAGCCAAAATACTATACGGTGGTCAAAAATTTGTGTTTCGTTTTAACGTAAAACTTTTGTTTTACCTTTTCCTTCAAGTCGGGCATTCCTAGTTGATATACTTTTAAAAAAATTAAGTATTTATGTTTTCAAAATATTGATCTTAATTAAATTATAGAATGGGGAGGAAACTATTTTATTTTCAAATAAATTCGAGCTAAGTAAACATTGGTGTATATAATACACAAAACGACGACAAGTATTTTATGTGTTATGTGAACTTCTTTGTGATTTTATTTTCTTAATTAAATACATTAAATGATTGTTTCTATTTGAAGTTTAGCTATGTGTATATCTATGCATATGTGCCCTATTAGTTTATAGCTAGTTTGCGGATTTATACTTAACTAGATCTTATGCTAGATTTCTTGCGTTAGGATTGTTATAATATGCTTGCATTGCATATAGGTATAGATGGCTTAATGTTACTCAAACATCTTGTAAATGAGTTCAATCTAGTCACCTAAACATTTCAAACAATTTAATCTATTCTTCACAACACACTTAAATATTTTCTACAAATTAGCTTGTTTTACCTTAAGATGTTTAATAAGAGAAATTGAATCATTGTAAAACATTAATAGTTATATAAAAGAAAAAGTATTTTCAAAATCTAAGTGTGTTCATAATAAGTTAAAATGAAGAGTCTTTCACAAAAACAAAACATATAACAATCATGAAATAATAAGTCAACTTTCAATCATTCACTAAAATAATCTTAGGATTAATGGAATACACTATCAAAATGTTTATTTATTTCAAATGAGTGTCCGTGAGGATCAAGAAAGATCTTGATATTATATCAATTCGTTATTCAAATTATGGTTGATATATTTATCAAATCTAATTGACACATTTTTTAGTGTGGACAAGAAATTGGATTGCTTTTTGTTTAGCTTCAAGATTATATCAAATTACAACAAAAGATATAGTCTTGAATCTACATACTCAATCACACTAGATTGATATGAAAATAGTTACATCCTTTGTAGATGAAAAGAGTATGCATTGGATCATAACTCACACTTGTATTGATAATGTCATATTGAATCTACTTGTCCAATAATTGTGTTCCAAATATTAGAATAACATTTTAAACACGTTTATAAAATATACAATGAAGTAGGATTGACAACTTGGATGTTTCGTCCGAAATTTTCAAGCAATTTACATTGTAATGCAATGGATAAATGTGTCATATCCGAAAAACCAAACATGAGCAAACTAACAACATATGTAAACTTTGCTCACACTACTTAAAATCATCACTTCAAGATAAAATACATATTTAAGAATAATACACACTATATATTCTATGTATTTCATTTTCTTTGTAGCATGAATGGTTGTGTTACAAGATAATGCACTACACTTTCCTTTTTGAAATAATATAAGTTATTAGAATTGAAAAATAGCTTGTCACAATCCATAAACAAATAATTTTGTTTCAAATACTAGTTAAATTATGATATATAACATTGGCAAAAATCATAGAAAATAATATTTGCTTTAGAATATATAAATGTCTAGTTTTGATATCATTTGTGAATCACAATCTCATTTAAGATAAATAATCTTAATGAGATTCATTTTTCAAGATTTAAATCAAGCACATTTATTAAATCAAGTAATATGCCATAAAAACCAAATAACCGGTCAATCATGAACAAAAGATTAAAACTTTGTGTTTACTCTTATCTAAACATTTAACACATCTCTATTGGGATAGTGAGTAAAATATATCATGTAGACTTACCTTCATTAAAACATGATGTTTGAGTCACATTAAGCCAAGCATTAGTGAATCAAGCAAACTTCATATTTGGTACTCTTCGATAGGTAAATTTAGGAACTCAATTTCTTCTAAAAAGAGAATGACTACTGGAGAATCTATTGACTAGAAATTCAATTTAACCTAATGGTTGAATTGCTTCTATGTGAGAAGTTGGGTGTGTGTAACCCGTAAAAATGGTCGTGTTTAGCCTGAATTGAGCACCACCAGTAATAGTCTCTTACTCATTCTCCAACTTGATTAAATTGCTCTTCCTAAATATACCTAACGCTAGTTTACTTTTATGAACTTTGTTTCTCATTAGATGCTTTCATTCCTAGATTTATGGCATATCGCATATATGTTATTTCTAGATGATTATTTGTTCCTATGTGATTTGATTGTATGCCTTTACATGGTTTACTATATATGTATCATTCATCTAAGTATATTTTTCTTACCTTTAGATCCTACACCCTCATTTCATGAGAACCTTAGTGTCATAATCCGATAGGTCATATTAGTCTCAAAATATATCCGGATGAGCATGAATTTAATGGGAAGGGAAATCACACTCACTCACATATATCCTTCTACCTCACACCCAAAACCGAGTCATCCTTTGTACTACCAATCTCGAGTCATCCACCTTTTCCATGTCCTCAAAGAAACCAAGAATCAATACCATACCTCCTAAACCACTCCTCATTGAGTTAACACAAGATAACACCATCAACTCAAGAAACCTCTACCTCCTCCATACCATCATCATCATCATCAATCAATGACTATATCAACACCCACTTGTCACCTCCATCAAGAACCACCATCTCCAACAAAAACTTGTCATCATACCATCAAAACAACTCTTCATTGACCTTACTAATGAAGACGACACCACTCCATCCATCAAAGAATATATCAACTCACAATTGTCTCCACCACCACCTAGTCATCTCCACTTGATCCTCATTTCCCATCTTCACAAGAAGATTCAACCATGTCACCATTCCCTACATTCTACTAAGTACGCCATCACCACCAAAACTTAAATCCCTGAAGGTCAAGTGAATTTCTTTATGAAATGCATCCTTTCCACTTTATAGCAAGTGAAGAACACAAAGAAGATATCCAAGCTTCAAGTGTTTTCAAGTTATCACCACCTCATCCAAGTGAATTTCATTACGAAATGCGTCATTTCCACTTTCTAGCAAGTGAAGAACACAAAGAAGATATCCAAGCTTCAAGTGTTGTCAAGTTATCACCACCTCATCCAAGTGAATTTCATTAAGAAATGCGTCATTTCCACTTTCTAGCAAGTGAAGAACACAATGAAGAAATATAAGCTTCAAGTGTTGTTGACTCATCACCACCTCATTTCACATATCCACCTTCGGTCGTCAACCAACAAAACACCTAAAAATCCCATGATTCCTTATCATCCACCCTTGTCAAACGATATATTAATCTAAACCATAATTGTCAACCCTTTGTCATCACCTTCCCTTTACATTTACGCTCATCCCTCCTCATTCTCCTACATTTTCCTAGGTTCTAATCTTTGCATTAGGTTCTAATTTTTTTTTTGGGATTTAGGTTGTTGTTTTTAAAAACAATAATTGCATGTGTCATACTTTTACTGCATATACCTAATATGTCCATATATTGTTCCCCTATTTGTTTCATGCATATATCTATTATCATCATTATATATATGTGCACTTGTCTACTAACTTTGTTTTGAAGGATTACTTCACCGCTCGATTCTTTGGTAGCCAAAACAAGTTTTGAGCATACACCAAAGGGGAGCATACACCAAGGGGGAGCATTGAGGTTGATAGGATCAAGGCTTCACTTACGATGATGCAAGCTCGCCTTTTACATTCTATCTCAAGAGTTCAAGCGTAGTAGAAGTCTCGTCTTAGAAATCCACCTTTTTGCTTTGACAAAAGGGGGAGAAGAAGTGTAAACAAGTAACTTATACATTTTATTATAAGTTATAGTTTACATAGTTTGTCATCATCAAAAAGGGGGAGATTGTTGGCATGAATATTACGATATTTAATCTAAACATTCTCTTCATGTTTTGATGATGACAAAGATGTAAGTTACAACATATAACGTAAAGTGCTTAAGTTACTTGTGATCACAATTAATCTATGCATTCTTACGTCAACAAGCCTCGACATCTCAACGTCTCGAGTTTGCCTCAACAATCACTTAAGGTATGTACAAACCAATGTCTAATACATTTTATGATCAAAGGGATTTTATTTAAACATTACAAAGTTTATAAAATGATATAAACATGTTATATATTTTTTGAAAAACAATTTTGGTAATTAAAGGAAAATGTCTAATTCATAACAAATATATGAATTCAAATTTTTAACCAAAATCAGTTAGTTTTTCACCAAATAAACTTTCACCAGAAAAGACAAAGATTTCTGGTCGTTTCAGTAGGGTGGCCCCCTTAATTATGGGCGGCCCCCTTAATAATTAAGGGGACCGGCCATACAATTAAGGGGACCGGCACGCTCCTCTGTCAGAAATCTTCTCCTATAAATACCACCTCAAACCTGGTATTTTTCTCACCCTTTTGTACAAAAATTTTTAGATCCAATTCTCTCTAAACATCCTTCTAAAACCCTTTGATCATAAGATTATTAATCTTTGTTTCAAGTGATCCAATCTCCCATAACTAAAACTGCAAGAGAAGAATCCTCCCCATCATAAAGCCAAAGATGTAGTTAGTGCTTATGTAAAGTTGTGAGCTTTGTATATGTAATAAGTAGATCAAGATGATCTTACTTAGTAGTGAGTTTATGAGTGAGTAAGAAGTAGTGTGAAGAAGTAGTAGTGTGGAGAAGTTATGTAGTTGTGAAGTAATAGATGTGTGAGTATGTAGTGGAGTATAGATGAAGTTGTGAAGCCATGAAGAAGTCGTGAAGCCGTGAAGAAATAGGTGTGTTGTGAAGAAGAAGTAGTGAAGGTGTGATAAGTAGTGTAGTAGTAGTGTTGTGAAGAAGGTGTGTTGTGGTGTGAGATTGGTTCTAGCTACTATTAGAACTCGACATTTAGCTTAGTGTCGTTAAATGGTGTAAGCAAAAGTTGTGTAAGGTTTTCTCCGCCAAAAGGGAGCTTGTTGAGTAGTGAAGAAAACTCTCGAGTAGGTGACTCGGGGAGTGGAGTAGGGCAAGGAAGGTGTCCTTGTAGCCGAACCACTATAAATCATCGTGTCCGGTTTGCATCCTCTTTCTCCTATCTTTTTACTTTCATTCTTGCATTTATCGCGTTATATCTATGCTTGCAAATATGTGTTGATTCTTGCTTATATTGTTATGATGATTGATTGTGGTGTAGTTACAAGTTAATATTGTGATAGGATATAAAATTGCATGATATTGTCTAATGTACTTATATATTATTAACACTTCTCATATCAAGTTTAACTTAATCGATAATTTGTTACAAAACGTTTTAAGATTTCAAAAGGAAAACGTATTCACATAAAGATCGACCAAAGCTTCATTCATAAAACTTAGTTTCCAAAACTAATTCATAAGCGTACATATATAACCGTTCATATTGATTATATGTTGTTTTCACACTAAACTCTAATTGAAGGTTTTTCAAACAAGAAATTGAATAAATTTGAATCAACATTTTGAAACCAAGTTTTTACAAAATTAAAAAGAGGGGAAAACTATTCAACCCCCCCCCCCCCCCTTTTCTAGTTTTCCACAGAAGCAAATTGAGATGGAGCCTGAGATCAAAGTACCAGGGTTAGAGTGTGACAGGTCGCTTCCTGAAGGGATCACGTTCGTGAATAATGCGGTCCTTGAAGCTCCTGAAAGAGGCTTATCCCTCACTGATGAGTATGGAAGCCTGGCGTTCCAAAGGTGGTCTGATATGGATAAGGCAGGAATCAAAGCTATGCTCATGTACCTCATATTGGCGTCCCCCATCAAGAGTGATGAGAACAAAAGATTCTTCCAGGACCTGGAAGCAATGATCAATGAACATCCTGAAAGATACTTACTCAGATCAAAGAAAGCAAAGCTTGAAAACCTTGGATACCACCTGAACATCTGATCTGCAACAACTATCTTTTTTATTTTTTGTAATTTGTAGGACTTGTAATAACTATGAATAAACTTTGATGTTTTGTTTAAATTATGTGTCCTACTTATAATTACAACAACATTCAGTAAGAGATGAAGACCCCTGCCAACTCACACTGAATCAAGAAACACTTAGGCTATTTGTATGTTCAAATAGGGGGAGATTTTTGGGTCACTGAATTCCCCAATCTTCTTCTAACAAGGATTTGAACGTAAAATAACCTAAGTGTAAACAAGTCACTGAGTGAACAATAACTCAGTGAGTCATCTTCAGGATGCTTAGACCGAGCCTAAGAAGAAAGGTTCTCCATTCAGTAAGGCGGAACTTAATGAAGTATGATCTAAGCCAAGAAGAAGGTGATGGGTTCAGTGAGGATGACAATCACTCACTGAACCCCAAGACTCCTCAACAACTTCATGGTACTGAAGACTGATGACTAGAAGACTGAAATTTTGGCGGGACTGGGCGGGAAAGTTTGATCTATTTCACTAAAGTGCTTTATCACTTTAAGGTCAAACTTTCCTCAAATGGTTAAAACCAGGCTGTCATCAGAAAGTGCCATTTGGACTTAACCCAAAGAAGTTTCCCTTGCCAGAGAATAAAATCTATCAAGATTTTATTGAGGAACACTTAGGTCCATTGTATAATAGGGTTGTTCACATTTGTGTATAAATAGGTAGCATAAGAGAGGAGTAAAAGTTGACAAGTTTGTGCAATTAATGCAAAGCATTCACAAACCACTTTTACTCCTCCAAAGAACAACATAACCCCTGAGATAGCTCAGTGGGTCCTGAAAGTTGTCACTCAACATTGTTTTGAGTTTAGTGAGGAGTCAATACCATACTTGTCATTTTCAATCCCAAGTGTTTTTCCGCAAACACTTGGGTACGATTCTTTTTGATTAACTTCTAATAAAGAATTAAACGTTGAAAAATATTGTCTCTTATGTTTACGTTGCTTTATTGTTAATCATTTATACATCTTTGTTAAAAGTCATACAACTTGGTTACTTTATCTTTTTAGTTACTGTTGACCAAGTAAAAGAGACCAACATCCTACATAGGATTGGGATAAAATGGAACCTGTGCTAGGAATGAGATTTGAGTCAAATGAACAACAAAAACTTGCTTTAGCCAATTATGGTGTCCACAATGGGTATCAATTGTGGTTTGAAAGGAATGATTGGAAGCAGTTGTTAGTGTATTGTGGTAGGGATGTAGAAGCAGGTAGATGTGATGGGGCTACAACTTAAAAAAAAAAGATCACAACAGAAAAAGTTAAAAGAAGGTGAGGGTTGTTCAAAAGATGGTCAGGGTTGTTCTAAAGATGGGGAGGGTAGTTCTAAGTCAATTGCAAAGGTTACTAAAAAGGGTAGAATTAAAAGAAAACCTGTTAAGTCAAATGATGAGGAAAAAGATGTTTGTGGTTTTAGATTGTTTGCTTCTTGGATGTCAACTGAGAATTCTTTCCAAATCAGATCCTTAAAACCCAAACACAAATGTCCTAGGAACTATAACTTAGGAAGCTTGGTGACCTACAAATGGATAGCACACCATTTTGCCAAGGAACTCATTGAAGACCCATTCATTCCCTTGTTAAAAATGCAAACACAAATTAGGGCAAAGTATCATATTAATATCAGTGTTGGGCAATGCCAGAGAGCAAAACAGAGGGCATTATTTGATTATTAAGGTGGGTTGAAAGAACATTATGCAAGATTGTGGGAGTATAGGAATGCTGTAATTGATACTAACCCAGGCAGCACATGTGTTTTAGATGATGAAGAAACCTCTTCTGGAATTAATTATTTTAGAAGATTTTATGTCTGCTTCAAAGGTGTGAGAGATGGTTGGTTTGTAGGTTGTAGAAAGGTAATAGGTTTGGATGGCTGTTTTCTAAAACATAAATGTAGAGTTGAGTTGCTTGTTGCTATAGGGAGAGATGCTAATAATCAAATGTACACAATAGCATGGGCTGTTGTTAAGGTGGAAAACTATGATAATTGGCAGTGGTTCTTGGGTTTACTGTGTGAAGATCTCAAGTTGCATCAGGGTAATGGTGTAATAATCATTTCAGATTCTCACAAGGTATGTAAAAATCTTATGTAACTAGATTGCAACTAATTTACTTAGGTTAACACTGATGAATTTCTTATGTACTAATACAGGGTCTAGAAAATGCAGTGAGTGACTTCCTTCCTAATGCAAAACATAGAAAGTGCACAAGACATTTATTTGCCAATTTTAAAAGAAAATTCAGTGGAGTGGAGTTACAAAGACTGTTTTGGCAAGCTGCTTCTACCTCTGTGCAAGATAACTTCTACTCAAAGATGGATGAATTGAAGGTTGTCAACCAAGAGGCATATGATTACCTGATACAGAGGAACCCTAACAATTGGAGCGGAGCTTTCTTCAGTTTGGATAGCAAGTGTCCAAATTTTGAGAATGGAATATGTGAGAGTTTCAATAGGGCCATTCTGGTACAAAGGACAAAGCCTATAATAACAATGCTTGAGGACATCAGATTATATGTGATGCATAGACTAGTGGCCATGAATAGGACTGCAAGGCTTTGGGAAGACACCATTACACCATCTATAAGAAAAAGATTGAATAAGATGATTGAATTTCAACTCAGGTATTACTTATGCACCTATTTACATCATTTTGTTTATTAACTAACCAATTCTTCATACAAACAGGTATTGGCATGTTGTTCCTAGTGGTTTTCAAGAACTTGAAGTGAGGAGTGGTAATCAAGCATATGGGGTTAACTTGACAAGGGAAAAATGCATGTGTGGGATGTGGGAGTTGTCTGGAATACCTTGTATTCATGCTGTGGCAGCTTATGAACACATGAATAGGGATCCTGTTCAAGGAGTACATGATTGGTATAGCCAACAGAAATGGTTTGAAGCATACCAATTTTCTATAAGGCCTGTGTATGGGAGTACTATGTGGAAAAGAACAAGGGATCCACCACTTCTACCACCCTTGATGAGAACAATGCCAGGCAGGCCAAAGACAAAGAGGGTCATAGCACCAGATGAGAACACCTCACAAGTTACTAGAATGGGAAGAGTGATGACTTGCAGAAATTGTCAAGAAAGAGGGCACAACAAATCTAGTTGTAAGAAAGATCCTGTGCCAAAGCCACCTAAGCCAACAAGAGCTTCTAACAACACAAACACACCTGATTTCATAACTTATGCATCTGCTAGAGGTGGTGGAAGAGGATCCAGGGGAAGAGGTGGTGGCAGAGGTACAAGGGGTGGTGGCAGAGGTGCAAGAGGTGGTGGCAGAGGTGCAAGGGGTGGTAGCAGAGGTCAACAAAGGAACAATATGGTATGTTTTATAATATTTTCTAAATATAAGATTATTTTACACTTTTAGTAATTAACTCCATACTTGTAAATTGTTTTTAGTTTATGGATGAGGATGAAATCAGAAAGAACATGCATCATGAATACATGGAAGAATTCCTACTTCAAGAAGAAGATAGGTTAGCAGTTATAGACAGACAAAAGCTAGAACAAGAAGCTTTTGATGAAGAAGCTTTGAGGTTAACTTTGGAAGAAGAGGCAAGGTGGAAAGAGTGGGATATTAAGAGGGAACAAGAACAGGAAAGAGAAAAAGAAGAATGGGATAAGAAGATGGATTTACACCCATCATGCTACATATCAGATGAAGAATTGAAGAAAAGAGATGTCCCACATTCAAACAACAACTCTGATGAAGAATCTTTTGACCAAGAACCTTACAACAGAGGATTGGTGTCTGTTAATGACACTATTGAGACTCAAGAATCCATATTTGTAGGCATAAGGGATGCACCACCTGCAGATGATGATACTTTGCAAATTCCAGAAGTTGTTGATCCTGCATCAAATAAGGGCAAAGCAATAGTTGATCCTCAGCCTAAGAAGCAGGGTAAAAAAAGGCAGGCTCATGATGATCCTTTAAGGATTTACCACAAGAATAGGAGAAGATCAGAGAGGATCTTTGGTGAAAAAATGAAAAAGAGAGGCTTTGGTCCAAATGGTGAAGGGTCTACACCAGATTCTGCATTCTCAGTTGATTAACTTTGTTTGAATGTATTAACTTAATATTTGCATTATCAAGATTGTAATATTTTGTTTAATGGTGGACGTAGTAAACTATGAACCAGGGCACAACTTTTGTTAAAGTTGAACCCAAAACACTATGTATGTGTCCCCCATTACTTACAAATATTGATGAATGCAAATTAGTTTATGTTTAAAACTGTTATTAAGCATGTCTTGTATGCCAGTTTCATATATTTTATTGCAAGTTGTGTTATGCAGTTACCTACCCACTTTGGAACATATGCAGTCAATATTCTATGGTCAAATATGGATCTTTCTATTAGGCTTGTGAGTTTTGGGAAATCCTCTTGACCACATAGTAACTGCAAAAGCTTACATTGCTTTTACCATCACATTGATGACCACAAATTTACTGCACAATGGTTATGAACTTTGACTGCATTACAGTATTTATAGCGATAGTCACAAAGGGAACCCAACAAATTCACTGCACAAAATGGCATCAAGCAAGAAGAAAGGTGTCATTATAGTTTTTTTTTTTTTTTTTTTTTTTGTTATCACTACAATATGTATTCAGAATATCAAAACATATGATTTTTTGTTCATGTGCAGAAATCATTGCAATTTCCAGTGATAGCTCTTAATCAGATTTTGATGCAAGACCATGGGGATGGGAGGATTATTTTCCAAAAGATTTTAAGGCAACTGATTATTTTGTGCCTGCAAAGAGGGTGGAAACAAGCTCAAGTTTGACAACCATTGAGGAACAAAAAATGGCCTTTAAAGCAAGAGTTCAGGTACTAGGCATACCTAGCAACAAAAAATTGGCAGACTTTTGTGTGAAACCATTTGAGAAAAAAGAACCCAAAGATCAAAAGGGCAAGGGAAAAAATAAGATGCTTTGAAAGCATCTTGTGTTCCTAATGCTTTTGGTTACAACAATGTGATTATGCAACTGGTTTAGGTGTACAACCTAGACCAGTGTAGAATAAAACACAGGTAACCATCAATTATCAATGCAATGTTAGTTAATTCACAACAAGGATACAAAAACATGATTTAAATTGCATTCAACAAGATTAAGTTCATACATTAGATTGTGTACAAGGCAGGAAAACAGACACTGCCTAAGCTAAACCTAAGCCTTACACTGCACAAAAAACCACACAATCTATGCCTAACAAACTAATCTACTTAAGTGCAAGTAGCAAGGAAACCAGAACAACAAAAACACATAGAATTGACTTCCAAATAGTGACTTTCTTTAAAGCTTTTTTCAAGTCTGCCTCCAACTGTTCAATCTTTCTTTGACGATTAACTTCAGCTTGAACTACACGCCTTTGATTAGGATTGAGTCTGATATACATCTCAAACAAGTGCATTTTATACCATTCACAATCCTCCTCCGAATCATACCAATCCCATTTATCACATTTCTTCCTACCCGCTTTCTAAAATCAAAAAAATGTAGTGTATTAAACATTACAATTTATAAATCTTGAAACAAAACGTATCCTATACTTACCCATCGATTTTGGCAGCATATGAATCGTCTAGCAGGGTTGGTGGGTGTCCATGATGTTACCACCATTGATGGCCTATCACAATCACAGTTATCATCATACAAATAAAAAGACATGATTTAATTAGATTATTGTTGGGGATTGTTATGAATTTGTTAGATTGTGATTGTTAGCGTTTATGTAAAAAAGGCGGTGAATAAAAGGGGAAAATTGAGGATTGGGTATATATCTGTTATATATGACGTGATATGTGGGCCCAAAATGGTTCCCGGTTAATTACATAACTTAGACGGTTTTGCCAAGTTTTGTTACTTAACTTAATATTTTTGTAAGTTCGTTACATAACACGGAAAAATTTTCTAAGTTCGTTACCTATATATGTAAATAACCCCATAATTTTCAACCTAAACTTTGCAAATCACCTAATTAAAACACAAGATCCAACATGGTTAGCCTACTGGCTGGCAAATTAGAGAACTCGCCTTGAAGTAACAAGTACTAGTGCAAAACTTCGTTTTAGAAAACCATCTTTCTAAACCCCATAACTAACAGAAACTCCTGTTACATTTGATCATACATACATACAACAATTCTTGGTCACCTTATAACGTTGCCTGTTTGACACTTACAGTCAACTGTGAGCTCTTTTTTTCGGAGATTGAAAGCACTCATTATCATCACTTGCATCATACGGCCTTTTAAATGCATTGTCTAAGTGCTCCAATCCCAAGTACTCTTCCCAAGCACTATAAACACCAATTTTCTAAAACAAAAGGTACCAACCAGAATATGTTAATACGTACTCATAGAATATGTATATATAAAGTGATACATAAAATTATAACCTGAAAACGGGTGTACACAACATCAGAATCTTTAAGGTATCTAGGATTGCCCATAGATACAAATGCAAACTTCCACTGATACATTATCATTATCAAGCAGCAAAATGTAAGTGGTAAAGCAAAACTAGAAGAAAGAAAGAAAAAATATGGTAGGAAAACGTAATCGGGAACATACCTTGGAAAATTCCTCATCTGGAATTTGTAGTTTCTTCTGAATGCGTAATTTAATTTCAGCTAATGTTTCATCGTTTCAAATGACAAAGATAAATGGTTCCTCAAAGTTATCAACTTGCTATTGGTATAAAGTTAATTTACTTATGTTAGTACTTGGAGAATGAAGTAAGAGGGGATGATAAGCGGGTTGGAGTTACAGGTCATTTTTTGAATGGGTAGAAACAAATTGAACCAACCATTTCTTAATTTCTTTTATACAGTAAGTAATACATTGTTTGTGATTAGCAAACAATATTATTACAAGATTTTTTTTTTTTTTTTTGGGGGGGGTGGGGGTCAAAAAGAAGTAGTAGGTTGTATACGACCTCAAATCTTTTTGACCCATTCTGCTTTTATCTTAATTTTATGATTTAACACATTGAGATACAACACAACCCAAATCTACCCACTCATAAGTAAATGGGCTGAAACTTGAATTTTCCAAGATTACTACTGTAAACACAAGCTAACACAAAAGTAAACATTTTATTAAAGCCATAAATACATACCAACTGGTCCTCATACAGTTCTTTTGTAAAATGATAAACGTGAATTAGACGATGCTGAGGACCCAAATCCTTTTGGTCTTCTGGAATCTGTGATATAAAAACCCACAAATAAAGTTAAAACAAAATGCAACAATTTTGTATCAAAAGCTTAAACATATTATGTAACTACGATTCCAAGTACTGCATTCCAAAAAAAAAAAAAAAAAAAGGCCCGAGTACTAGATAATCTTTTTATCATATGTGCTTCTGTTGTAATGTCATATCTTGCGGGGTACGCTCACTCTTGCATTTTTGTTTAGGTATGAAATATATATTAGCATTTAAAGCATACCTCCTCAGCACGCAATGTCCGATATATATCGTTGATGCCCTCAATTTCTTGATTAAGAGGGAAAATCTGCATATAATCAGGTGACACCATAATTATATGCACTGTTAATTGGCCCATTGTGGTAATATTGTAATAGACACTAACATAATCTGTAAAACACTTCAAGCATTCAAATACGGTTTAAATCTCTTAAAGCTCGGTCAACAAATACAGAGAAAGGAAAATTGCAAGTCGTCTTAACTAAAAGGGTAGAATTAACTCTATAATGCAAATAAGTTTCAAATGTTCAATACCTGGTAAATAATGCTGTTACAAGTCTCAAGTAATCGAAGCTCTGCATCTTTATGAGACAACTCAACCTGTTCCACGATACATTGACGACTAAGC
Organism: Artemisia argyi; assembly: GCA_030686995.1. Classification (NCBI taxonomy): domain Eukaryota; kingdom Viridiplantae; phylum Streptophyta; class Magnoliopsida; order Asterales; family Asteraceae; genus Artemisia; species Artemisia argyi. Next base: position 166,469,731 of record CM060694.1, on the reverse strand, counting down.
TATTAGCTATGAGATAATGATACCTTAAAGGGAGTAAGAGTCCATAACTCTACATGAAACTTGTTACTTTATCTATATTTAATAAAGGTGGCAGTTGTGATTCGTTTATGTTTATGAATGGGTATATTATGGTTATGTTTTATCTCAACCGGCCATCAAATGGATAAACTCAAGAAAATTACGTATAGTTGAAACAGGACGAAAGTTCCCAAAGTAGTATTTTACTGCATACAACCTCCTATTTCGCTCGAGTCAATATATTAGACTATTATTGGCATAGCACGTTTTATTAAGTATAAAATCACACTATAATTACTACCAAAAAGATCATTAGAATTTGGACTAAAGGGTTTTGGGTCAACCCAACAAGACCTGGCCCATTTTTAAACGAGCCAAAAATTACCCATTAGGCCATTATCCAACGCGCACACATTACAACCTCAAGCATTTAGCAGTGAAAAATAGGTGATGGTAAGTTAGAAACACATAAAGTTGCTATACTTACCTTTGTCTTAAGGTAATTGATTATATCTGCCACAGTGCTTTGTTTTGGCAATTTAATGGTATATATGACTACCTGGCAATAGTCAAAAGGAATATAAATCAGGAAAGTCAAACATATAAGCAAACGAGTAATAGCTATAAGTCGACACTTACTTCATTTTTTGTTACATGATGAAAAGCAACCTCTAGGGTTCTGAGGTGTTGCTCTTCAGTACGAGGTATATCCGGTACTTTATGTTCATAATATAAAGTGTCTGAAGTCTGCACACAACAAAAAGAACATAATATGTAAACAAATATGTTGTGAGCGGCATTCTAATGTGAATTTGACCAAGTTTGACAGCAACAACATTAATCCTAGTTGAGGTGGTCATTTCAACCCATTTACTTATTAATTGGCCGATATTGGTTGTGTTTTATCTTAAACATGTCACAATATAAAAAAACTACTGAATTACCCCTTTAACCTGACTTAAGGAACTTTTACTTCCATCTAACAAGACGCATGTCCTTTTTTTCACCCAAGTCTTTTTTGGCCATTTATGTATTAATTTCTTAGAAAATGCATCTGATTGTTACAACTGCAAACAGAAAAAGCACGTCAAGCACTAACACCTACAAGTTCTACAACACATTTTATTATCAGATTCTTATTATTAATAGGGATAATCACTTTCACAAACACAAATCCAAACACCCCCGTAAACATGCAAGTTTGTGCAGAGAGGGAGGGAAAGAGATGGATAGACTCGTTTACCTGAATATGGGTGTAGACAACATCAGAATCCTTAAGGTATGTAGGACAACCCAAAGAGTGAAATGCGAAGCTTAACTGATACATAAAATATTCAGAGGTAAAAAAAAGTGAGTTCAACGCAAAATAAAAGTTGAGAGGATAATAATTTAATACTAGAAAGATAAAAAATTTAATGCTAGAAAGATAAAATACCTTGGAAAATTTCTTGGGTGGAATCTGTAGTTTCTTATGTATCCGTACTTTAACTTGCGCAAATGTTTCACTCTCTTGAATCTCAAGGAAAAATGGTTCCGGGAAGTCCTGAACATGCTGCTTGGCATAAAATAGTTTAAATGTGAGCATCAAGTAGAGAGGGTTCAGGTTAGAGATGGCACGATAGGCAGGTCGGATGGGATGAGTAACGGGTAAAAGAGGGTTCAGGTTAGAACAAAAACAACCCAAATCTTTGAAAACGACAAATGTAAAACAATTTGACCTATTTGACATGTTCACCTTGTATAGGTAAAAAATTTCAAGTGACACGTCTGAGATAAGACACATCCCAAGTTGACCCATTCAATTATATTAGCTTAAAAGAACACAAATGTTACCCATTTTGACCATCACCATAAGTTACCTGTTTTGTTTTGAACCCGACCGTGCCACCTCTAGCAATTAGCAGTGCAAAATAGGTAAACTCAAACATATAGAACAAAAGAAGTGATAGCTGCAAGCCAACACTTACTTCAACTTTTGTTGCATTACAAAAAGCAACCTTTAGGCTTTTAACGCCTTGCACTTCTGGAATAGGATTATGTGGTACTTCATTGTCAGTTACAACATCATCTTCACTTATCTCGTCATTGACTTTCATTTCCTGATCTTTTAGCTTTCTTTTCATCTCCTCATTTAAAACACTATTCCTGACCAAGTCCATTGAAATAACATCATCTAGTACTGAGTCTAATAACGACATTCTAAATGCTTCCCATGAATCTGGTAAACTACCAAGAAAACACAATCCTTGAACCTCTTCATTAAACTTAATACCTATTTCAAAAAGCTCGTTAATGATCCCCTGAAAAACCATCAAGTGTTCCGACATTGCAGTTCCATCACGGTACCTCAAGCCCATCAATTTTTTGATTAGAGATAGTTTATTATTACACATCTTTCGGGCATACAGCTGCTCAAGCTTATTCCATAAAGTACGGGCATTTACTTCTTCACTAACACGATTTAATACAGTGTCATCAACCCATTGCCTAATATACGCACAAACTTGACGGTGTAACAAGTTCCATTCTGCTTCAGTCTGGCGTTCGTGTTTTTGAGCACAAAAAACTGGTTGATGAAGTCCGTTAACATAAAGAAGATCCTCCATCTTACATTTCCATATTTTATAATTACTAGTACCATTTAAATAAACCATTCTTGAAGTATTTGTCTCCATTGTGAACCACAAACCATATAAACAACCCAAAATCACTGAATGCCCGAATATGGTCTTTTACTTGAAATGATCTGTTAAGAAACGTTTATACTAAGATACATAAGAAAAATATTGAACAATCAATGGATATCAATCAAGCAAGACACCAATAACTTTTTAAAGTGGAAAGTACATAAGTTTGATCACTATGTGCATATGTTTTTGTTTGGTCATTCAGTTCATTGAGTTTATGAAATCGATTGTTTGGGTCACTTTAACCAGGATGTTGAATATACGTACCCTAATGACATGTTAAAAATGTTTCAAATGTGTGCATATTTTACGGTGGTGTTTGTTTTTTAAAAAGTGCATCTTAACAGCCTCTTAATCTGACTCGTTCAGACGCGGTCAGACATTTGGGTCATTAAGTGCGTTTGTTTTTTTCTTCTCATTAAGAGGTAATTAGAGGCTCAAACCTCTTAACCAACAAGACGTGTAGGGGATGTCCTGTTGCCTCTTAATGTCTTTTAATGTTTATGTGTCGTAAGAATAAAATTGCATCATATTCATATCATTCAGATATTTTATTACAAAAAAACAACAAATATTATTTTATTCAGATTCAGACATTTACGCCTCAGATTCAGATGTGCGAATCAAATTCAGATTCAGATCCTCTTAATAAACAAACAGCATGGGACCGAGCAAAAAAAAATCGTTTTACTGAGGGTGGCCAAAAATGCAATGTACGTTGCACTAGATATGGCTTTAGTCATGTAAAATTAGAACGTACCAGTTTAAGGTGTACTCACATTTGCTTAAGTAGAGGTAAAGAAGTGGTTAACACATATTAGTTACTTTTCACAAAGAGTAGATATTAGAATTCATCATTTAAGGGAATTCGGGGATATTTGGTAAAAACTTATGTATGCAGCTTATATCAGCATATGCCGCTACCAAAACGCAATAAGCTGTTTTATGTGTTCCGATAGCTAACTTAAGCTATATTTGTGAATTGTGATAGCTTACTCAAAACTGCTTATCGGCTAAAAGGAAATAAGCATGTGGGAAGTGGGAACCTGCTTAGTTATAAGAGCTAAATTTACACTAAATAAGCAGATAAGCAGTTCTACCCAAAGTCCCAAATTCTCAAAAACTTACTTATTTACAACACATTAGCACTTAAATAAGCAATGCCAAATTATTGTTCAAATAAGCATACACCCACTTAATCATAAGCTTTAATAGTGCTAATTTAGTGTTTTTTACTTTTTTAAAGATTACAAGTTTAGGGTTCTACCAACTATCAAGAACAAATAGCCATTAAATAATTTTATTTAAAAAAAAAAAAAAAAAAAAAAAAACCCACCACCCTAGAAAATGGTAAAAACTCACCAGAAACAGACAGTAAAAAGGTATCAAGAATGAGGTTTGTAGAGAGCGTGAAGAAATTTCACCATTTCACAAGCAAGTGAGTGTCAAACAAGACATAAAGTGACAAAACTTTGACTTGTTTAAAGTACAACAGTTTTAACTTTTTATTATTATTTTTTTTTGGAAAGGGAAAGATTATATACTTGTTTTTGTCGTTTGTGGAAAAGGAAAAACTATAACGCCCATTTGGTTCACGGAATATTTTTTATGGAATTACAATGTATCTATAGAATTGAAATGTTAAAGAATAGAATGTTAAGGATTTAGAATCTTAAAGAATTGAAATTTGCAAAAACTACCACGTGTTTGGTTGAAAGAAAATAAAATGAGAAAAAACAAATTATATTAAAATATTTAAAAATTTATTTTAAATTAAAATTGATGATGATAATAATAATAATAATAATAATAATAATAATAAATTAATAATAATAATAATAATAATAACTAATTTTTATGATAAATATATTGAATTCCATAGAATTGTAAATATTCCACCCACTTTGCTATGGAATGTTGAATTCCACATAAATGGGATTTTGAAGGAATTCATTTCATTCAATTTGTCAACCAAACACGTTAAGGAATGAAATTTAGATTTTGAATTCCTTGAATCTGCGAACCAAACATGTTATGGAATGGAATCGGATTCTAATTTCATCAGAATCATGAAGAATCCGCGAACCAAACGGGGCCTAATAATAATAATAATAATAATAATAATAATAATAATAATAATAATAATTCCTTTATAAATACTAAACTTTACCCATTCAAAAAATCACTTACAATTCAAATTATCTCTTCCTTCTCTATTACATACCTAAAAACAAAAGTGTAGCATGGATCAAAGAAAATCAAGAGATGTTTCAAGCTCAACAAGAGGTCGTGGTTGGGGCTTTCGTGGACAACATTTTCGGCCTACTATTCCCAACCTCCACCACCGGTGAATCCACAATACCTTCAACAACAATATTATACACGACCTCCACCACCGATGGATCCAAGCCAATATAACATATTAACGACAAGTGAGTTCAACCCGTTTAGTGAATACCGTGAAGGTCCTTCACGTCGTGAGCCTAGTGTTGAGCACGAACTACCTCTATATGGTAACGATGATGATGATGATGTTGAGTTTGTTCCCGAAACGCAACCACAAACTCAAATCGGTATTGTTACAATTTTATACGTTATTATTTTATATTGTCTAACTTTATACGTTATATTTTATATTGTCTAATTTTATACGTTATTATTTTATATTGTCTAAGTTTATACGTTATTATTTTATATTGTCTAATTTTATACGTTATAATTTAATATTGTCTAATTTTATACGTTATTATTTTATATTGTCTAATTTTATACTTTATTATTTGTTATACTAGATGAAGATGTTCAAGTTGTGAAAGTAAAAACTAAGGCGTATAAAGCGGCTTGGACGATGGCCCAAGAGGTTGCTTTGGCAAAAGCGTGGGTTCATGTCTCGACATATCAAAAAGTCGGGAATTCACAACGTTGAGAAAAGTTTTGGGAGAGAGTTACCGAACATTACACGGAAAACGTGAAAGGTAGTACCCGAACTCATCATGCATTGAACACGAAGTGGGGAACTATGAATGCCGCCATGGGTGTCTTTAACGGGCTATACATCTAACAAGTAATTTTTTAACTATATACTTGTCTTAATTTATATACGTTTGTTAATTTATATACTTTTGTTAATTTATATATTTTTGTTAATTGTATACTTGTAGAAGCGTATTCGGGAGAGTGGATGTGCCGATGTGGATGAATTGAAAAATGTCTTGGCCGATTATAATAAGAAAAATAAAGGCAAGTCTTTTACGCATATTGAGGCATGAGAGGTTGTTAGGGGAGAACTGAAATGGTTGGAACAACCATGTTTTGTTCAAGCATCTTCGGCATCTAATTCCTACAAACGAAGAAAGTCGTCGGAATTTACCTACTACGAGTCGGGAAGCAATGAGCATGTCGAAACTGTTATTCCCGATTTAAATGACGACACAATCCCACAAGGAAAAGAAAAGGGAAAAAGACCGTTAGTGAGGCATCGACAAAGAATAGTGTTGTTGAACAATTCGAGTCCTACACGTTAAAGGAAACACAAATGTTGGAGGAGGCGATGGAAAAAAAACGTGCAAAGGATGCATTGGCCGAACAGTTGATGACGGCACAACTCGCTAGTGTTCAAGAAAAGGCTATGCTTCGGGCCTTGAAGTTCTTTAACGAACCGCATGATCACATAACCAATCCGGTTATGCGAGAGATCCATCTTGCCAAAAAACGTGAGCTCGCAGCGAAGTATTGATGGCCTGTTGATTTTTAGAATAATTGTGTTTTTTTTCTTCTAAGTTATGTAATTTTCTTTTTAAGTATTTTGTATTTTTATTTTAATTAGTAATGAAATATTATGTTTTTATTAAATTATTTATTTATTAAAATAAAAAATAAAAAAAAAATAAAAAGTTGATGGTTTTGAAGGTTTGAAAAAAGTATGATTGCCACTAAAAAAGGGTTGGGAGGTATGAAAAATGTATAAGTGAGGTGGAATTATATTATTGGATGGTTGGGAGGTATGAGTGATTTTGGGAGTGACCATTGCCACCACCCTTAGGTCTGAGGTTTTTTTTCTTTTCTTTTATTTTTTTTTTTTCGAATATCAATTAAGAAAAAAAGTAAAGAAAATGAAGTAAATAAAAATTATTGTATTCGGAAAAAAAAAAAGAAAAAAAGGAAAGATTATAAGAAATTGTTTATTAGGTCTGGATATTTTTTTGCATTTTGTTTTTGAATATCACTTAACAAAGAAATGTAAAGAAAATAAAGTGAAACAAAAATTATTATATGAGTATTAATTAATGACAAAGAAAATAAAAGGGTAATAGTAACCATGTTACCATGTTTAGGACTCCTACAGCATTTCATGTACGTTTGACCATTTGTTTATTAGGGAGAATGCAAACTTTGTTTTCTTGACCATTTGTTTATTAGGGAGAATGCAAACTTTGTTTTCTTTTAAAGTTATTGTAATTGTGCTTTGGCAGGGTTTGTATGATTGCGAAAAAGGTTCACAATTTAGCTTTGAATACGTTAAGAGATTGTTCACAAAATATGAGCACAATATATGGTCGATGTAACAATCCTCAAATGACCAAAATTTATTTATTTATTTATTTATTTTAGAACGACACCACATTTGAAATCCGACACCCGAGTTAAACCATCCAAATGGGCAGGCTCCGGGACCCTTAAGAAAGCACACCCGGTGGGAGACCAAAATATCTAATTAATTTAACAAATTTGGAATTTGCAACTTTGTGTGAAAAGGACCAACTTTTAGCTGTCGTCTATTTGAACAAACAAAACCCGTTCGTCATAAGTCTGATGGGTTTGGCAACAAATGCAATATCAACGGGAAAGAAAAGAGCATCCACTGACTTGAAAACGTTTACAATAATTGCATGATTTTTTAATGAAAAGTAAAAAACCACATATACTAGACTCATGCATCGCACGGGCCTAAATGCTTATTTTTATAAAATAATAGTTTTACAATTAATCGATTATTTAAAACATTGCTTGAGTTTGTAATAAAAAACGGTTTTACATTTAAGTTTATACTTTGCAAAACGGTTTTACATAATTAGCACTTAATGAGCACCAAATATTTTATAGTTGACATCACATATCATTTTTAAAATAATTAAAATTGTATAATTATAGCATATACAAGTTCACTAAATAGATATTTTGGTCATTTGAGGATTGTTACATCGACCATATATTGTGCTCATATTTTGTGAACAATCTCTTAACGTATTCAAAGCCAAACTGTGAACCTTTTGCGCAATTATACAAACCATGCCAAAACACAATTACAATAACTTTAAAAGAAAACAAAGTTTGCATTCTCCCTAATAAACAAATGGTCAAACGTACATGAAATGATTTAGGAGTCCTAAACATGGTACTATTACTTTTTTTTTTTTTTTTTTTTTTTTTTTTAACTGAGTTCCCGACTTGACATTGCGAGCCAACTAATCCCAGGGCGACTACCCTTTTAAATAGCCCGGAGTTGACGCAGGTAACCTCCATGACCACAAAGGGATTAATTTTCTCCCCATTAGATTCGAACCCTTAACCTGCTCTTTAGAAGGCTATTACTAATATTGTACTCTATTGCGTCACTGATCATACGTATCAACTAAGAAAATAAAACCCTATTAAGTTTCCTCGTGCTATCTTTTGCAACCCTGCTAAACAAAAACACAATAATCTATAGTAAATAAGACAAAGTTTGCATATTCACTCTAAAATGTGAAAAATGATGGGATCACCCTGGTATCATGCATCCTAAGGATCATTAATTTGTAAATAAGACAAAGTTTGCATATTCACTAGGGAAAATTCCAATTTTAAGCCTAAAATTGAATTTAGAATCACAATTGAGTCAACTTTTAAACAACTTCCAATTTTGGTCATGTGCGACCTGTGCAACTGTGCTACTCCATACATTACCCGACACGTGTCCACTTTGATTTGATATTTTGTCTTTTATTAAGTGTATTAAAAGACCATATTACCCTCTATCATATACAACACCTCCTTCTCCTCTTTCACATAACTCTCTCAAACTTTCATTACTTTCTCTCTCTCTCAAAATTCCGGCCATCGCCGTTGATCGACCACCAACTTCCACCACCACCAAGATAAGTAAAAAATAAAAAGATAGATCCGGTTGGATCCCAACATTATAAGCATAGATCCGGTTGGATCTTTCATTATAAACACATATCCGGTTGGATCTTTCATTATAAACACAGATCCGGCGGCGGTTATGATGGTGATGGTGGTATAAGCACAGATCCGGCGGCGGTTATGATGGTGATGGTGGTATAAGCACAGATCCGGCGGTTAACGATGGCTTGGCATAGAGAGAAGATCAGTCCATTTTTTCTTTGTTCTTTTGGTGTATGCAGCAACCACTAGAGATGAATTAGTAAAAAAAAAATATGTCGAAGTGGAGGATAAGCAAATATCTTCATTAGATTTCAGTTCGTAAATGCAATATCTTCTAATTTTGTGAAATAAATATCTTCTAATTTTGTCGTATGCAGCAACTACTAAGATTGATTTGATATTTGATTTCATTTTGTCGAAGTGGAGGATAAGATGGGTGGAAATGTTAGGATATAAAAAGTTGCAACTTTTATTAAAAGAAATTTTAGGATATAGACTTTTATTAAAAGAAATGTTAGGATATAAAAGTTTAAAATTTCCTGTCAAGTTGGCCGGAAAATATTAAGTCTAGCCGGAATCTGGAAATAAAATATTGAGTCTCGCCGGAATGTGTCGTCGGAATCTGGAAATAAAAAGTTAGCCGGAAAAGATGGGTGGAAAGTTGGGTGGCACATTTAATGGTCAAGCAATGTGGTAGCACAGTCGCAAATTTAATGGACACGTGTTACACATTTAAAAGAGGGTAATATGGTCTTTTAATACTCTTAATAAAACACAAAATATCAAATCAAAGTGGACACGTGTCGGGTAATGTATGGAGTCGCACAGGTCGTACATGACCAAAATTGGAAGTTGTATAAAAGTTGACTCAATTGTGATTCTAAATTCGATTATAGGCTTAAAATTGGAATTTTCCCTATTCACTAACTTAGAAATGTTTTCATCTTGTTACTCTCTTGTTTTTTCAAAGAAAATGTGGGCAATTGACTACATTATAATATAGGCATCATTTCCGGTAAGAATACTAACCAATCACAAAACTGAAACACAACGAGAATGACGATTAAATATGTTTCAACACATACAAAAGATTGGGGTATGTACAAAGGTAGACACATGTATAAACTTCAAAACTTATACTCCCTAATGAAAATTGAAGGCAGTTTTCAATTTACCGGTGTTGATACAAAAGTTGGGCGTTCCTTATTTGGGTTCTGTTCTTGTACCAATCAGATCTTAATGCTTGATACCTGCGCACTAAGAAAGCAAACAAACACCGTTAGGCTTATCGTGGGATTGTCTCCCATGATTATCCTCCGGCGTGAGAGTAAGTAATCGGTTTTTAGGGTTGTATAGAAGAGTTAGGGTTTTAAATCGTACCTTTAATGAGGATTATGATATTCTTTATATAGGCACGAAATCCTTGTAGATTTCATGTTCCTCACTCTTCGGCGTATCACGCCTATCCGGTCTATGGATCTTTATCCCATAAGTAAAAGATCCTTATCTAGACCATAAATAATGTGTTTGGGTTTGGGCTTTTGTGAGCCCAAACCGTTAGTATGGTAGTCCAAATAATAATAGCCCATTCGTGATGGGCTTTTGTGTTAGTAATGTCCACTAGTCGGGTTTGTGACCCGAATATAGACTATACGTCATCATGTTCCCCCAGTCTAGTGTGCGCCGGTGGCAGCTGCATATACTAGACTAGTACTATCAGTGGTAAACGTGGCGGGAAAAATTCAAATAACCACCGCCTAAAGTTTGTACCATGTATTTAGTCCAAAATGTGGAAAACTAGAAGGGGGGGGGGGGTTGAATAGTTTTACGTCTTTTTAATTTTATTTTGAAAACTTAGTTTAGTTTTAAAACCTTGTTTGCTTTTAAAACTTTGATTCAATCTTATGTGAACTCAAATCTTGAACAATATGAACAAATATATCTAAGTATAAACAATAATAATAATGTATGCTAAGTATGTGAAATCAACACATGCATAATATAAGCAATTGTAGCTATATACGAGAGATAAGTACGTAATCGTTTATTTTATAATCCTTAGTTATATTTTGTATGAAAACTATACTTGATCGAAATGATCAATTATATGTATGTAACCTTTTTAGTTTGATTAAAAAAACTTTGTTTTGTGAATAAAACTTTCGTTTGATCTTTAAGTAAAATCAATACTAGCACTATATGAGCAACTATATATATACGTCTACGTTTACAAAAGTAATAACGATATAAGCAAGATAATAAGTAAGATATGGAAAGATCTAACCGCGAGACAAAGGATTTATAGTGGTTCGGCTACAAGGACACCTTCCTTGCCCTACTCCACTCCTCGAGTCACCTACTCGAGAGTTTTCTTCACTATATCAACAAGCTCCCTTATGGCGGAGAAAACCTTACACACCTTGGCTTACACAAGTTAACGACACTAAGCTAAATGTCGAGTTCTAATCGTAGCTAGAACCAATCTCACACCAAATATCACACCACGCGATCTTCACACCTTAATCACACCTTCACACCTTCTTCAAGACTTCACACCGTCTTCACACCTTGTCAATCTTCACACCTTCTTCACAACTACTTCACACCAATCTACTACACACCTATCTTCACAACTACTTCACACCAATCTACTACACACCTATCTTCTACACACCAATTATCTTCACTACAATCTACTAGCCAATCACACTATCTATATTCCTAACACAACTATCTACAATCAAATATTCACAACACACTACACAAAGATATATGTAAATATTCTTGATGATGCACCAACAACTTGGATGTGGAGGTCACAACAAGTTGTAATACTTCTTGTCTTGGAGGATAGAAGTATTCTTCTCTTGCACTTGAGAGGATGATGTAAGAATCATTTTGAAACAAAGGATTATGTATTTATGATCAAAGGATTTAGAGAATAGAAATGGGGATCTAGAACAGAAAGTTTTGAAGTGCAAAAGGTGGGGAAAAAATCCAGGTTTAAGGTGGTATTTATAGGCAAAAGTTTCTGACAGAGGAGCGTGGCCGGTCCCCTTAAATCATGGTCGGTCCCCTTAATTTTAAGGGGACCGCCCTTTATAATTAAGGGGGCCGCCCAGCTGAAACGGCCAGAAACTTTGTCTTTTAGTGGGGAAAGTTTATTTGGTGAAAAACTAACTGATTTTGGTTAAATATTTGAAATCATATATTTAGTATGATTAAAACATTTTTCCTTATTACCAAAAGTGTTTTTCAAAAATATATAATAAGATTATATAATTAAATAAACTTTGTATTAGTTAATTAAATACCCCTTTGATCATACATTGCACTAAACACTTTGTTTATTCATACCTTAAGTGATTTGGATGTAAAGAGAAATATTAATCACCAAATACTTGTTTATGTCATAAGTTTTAGATTAAAGAGTTTATGCTTTGTAATTATCAAAACATAGAGACATTGTTAATATGTTAACAATGTTTTTAGACATTATTAATTTATGTCAACAATCTCCCCCTTTTTGATGATTACAAAACCTTAAACTCTTTAAACCTAAAAATTAATTTTTAGACAAGTATTAGAGTTTAACATTCACTTCTCCCCCTTTTTGTAAAATCAAAAAGGTTATGCCGACTAGCTTCGTAAATGAAATTAGACGAGATAAAATCTCCCCCTTGATGTGTGCTCCCCCTTGTTCGATGGCACCAAGGGATCGAGATATGGAATGCTCGCAAGAAAAATATTAGAAGCACAAGCATATATAGAAGAATATGCAATATACAAATAACAAGCATAGTAAACAAATATTAAGGATACATAACAATTAATTCAAAGTGATTATGTTAAAAAAATCCTAATTTGCCAAAGAGATCCATCGGACTTGCTTGTAACAAAAGGTTTGTTGATTCGTATTTGAAAATGAAAATCATAAGCATATGGTATGCTTAGATGGTTGATGATGGAGTGTTTGGAATGAGGATGGTTGAGTTAGGATAAGGTTGTTGGATTAATGGAGGTTGTTGGATTAATGGAGGTATATGTTCGGGTCATGAATGTTGGATAGTTTAGTGGTGGAGAGTTTGTAGCGGAAGAGGTTGATTGAGGTTTTGGATGTTGTTCAAGTGAGGGTATTGGATGTGATCTAGTGAGAAGATATTTAATCCAAGTGTTCATTGAATGCAATGGTTTTTAGGAGAAAGATGCAACAAGGTCAATTGTTGACATGCTTCTCAAGTTGATTTATGTTGTGTGATGATGAGGGTGATCTAGATGAAGGTGGATTCAAATTGCGTTGAGCAAGATGTAAGGCTAAAAGAGCACTAAGCTCATGGGCTTCTTTTAGCGCCTCAACGAACTTCAAGTGTTCGGAGGAAGGTGATGGTGGTGGAGCATGATAGTTGTCTTGGGTGATGGTTTGAACATGCAACATAGGAATGGCATGTGAAGTTGTAGGATGTGGTGGTGATACTCTTGGTGGTGGAGACATGTTTGAGCTTGGGTAATCATGAAAACATGATATGGGTGGAAAAGATCCTTCATGAGTGGATGGTGTTTTTGTTGAATGAGCAACATGTAAAGTGTTGGTAATGAGGTTGGGATTATTGTTTTGGGATTGTGCATGCTCATCATAAGAAGGAGCATTAGTCGAAGCACGAATGGATGATTTGTTGTTAAATGGATCATTTGTGTGAGAGTGAGGTTTAGGTGTTGGTTTATTATGAACAACATCGCTTGAGTTGTGAAAAGATTATGAGGTTTGAATGTAATGTAGAAGGATATGGGTGAGTAAAGGTTTTTGATATGTAATGTTGGTGAGAAGGAAAGTGAGGTGTTAGGTAAGTAATGTTTGAAAACATAGGAGGAATTTGGTGTTGGATGTTTGACAACGTCATTTGATTTGACGGAATTTTAAAGGAAGTTAGGCTTTCTTCTCCAAACAAGTTTCTTGGTGGTTTTGGTTTAATGGGAGAGGAAATGATGAGATGAGTGGAGATTGAGAGGAATGAGAGTGTTTATAATGTAGGATTGGTGGGATCAAGGATGGATAAACATTGATGGAAGGTTTAGGATAAAATAGGTTTGTGAATTTTTGGAAAGTGTAGGATGAAATGGGCTAAAAAATAGAAAAGGGAAACAACACCTTCGACCATCAGATGGCCGGTCCCCTTAATTGGAGGCCGGTCCCCTTAATAATTAAGGGGGCCGCCTTATGATTTAAGGGGGCCGCCCATCTGGTGATTCCCAGATTTCCAGAACAGGGTTTTTGGTAGTGAATTGCAGAAAGGTTGTGTTTTTGGTTTCAAACAAGTCCAACTCTTTGAGGCAATTAAGCATATACTAATTATGTAGGCAATTATGTAGCCAAAGCATGTTAACCAAAGAGATTAAGTAAACAAGCAATTTCATCTAGCATGCAAACATACTCATCAAGCAAGTAAAATATAAGTGCTAGGAAACAATAAGCAACATCAAGTATTTCATAACTACATAACAATGAGGATTAATCCTAATGAGTATCAATGTGCAATAAGTGGGTAGTTATGATAGCATGTATTTCTAGACTTGTTACAAACAAAGTCTTAATGAACAAACCATGGTCCTCTTGATTTGATTTAGTTCACTTATAAGTGTCATTTATATAAATATAGATGGCAAATATGAGATCACCATGCATGATTTTAACAGAGACGTTTTTAGCATTATTCAACAATGTTTGAAAGTAAGTTTTCACTTGGATGTGAGAGTTATTTGAATAAAATAGATTGGGTTTTTACTTCAAAATGTGTGAATGAACGGTAAAGAATATTTTCTCAATCTTTAGTTTCGATCAAAACAAAATTGTGGATATTGATAGTGAAAACATGTTATTTAAAAGTGGGATAGTTATTTGAAAGACTATTTTCCAAAATGTGAGGTTTTTGCATATTTTTAGAGATATTAGATTTTTGACAACAAATATCATAAATCAAATATTTTAAAAAAAATGTTTATTAAAGATCTCATGCTCAAGAGGATTGGTTAAGTCTATTATTATTTCATGCTATCGTTTCTACATATCCTATGATCCTAAAGAAAATGAAGACGATAATTTATATGTTAGATGCGAGAATGTTGAATGGGGTATAACCTAACATCTATAGTTCCTTTGTTTTCGCACGCTTATCTGACTTAATGCCATAGTCTACGAGAGCTTGTTTCATCCATAGTTTTCTTACGCGAGGGATCTAATCCTACTTCTATATTAGCTATTGATCCACTTAACTCATTTCACTTCATCACCATGAGTTCCTAATAGTGGATATAGAAGATTTCCATTTTCTATTTTGTTCGGCAATGAACAATTTTATCTTATTCCTAGGAAAGTCAACCAATGATGTTTCTAGGTTATAAGAATATAAGCAATTATGTACTAAGCATTAATCTAACTAATCATTTATCTAAGCATGCAAATTATAGTGATGAACTTAAAAGAAACGCGTACCTTTTAGTTTTCAATGGAATATCTTCAAGCACTTCAAGTGACCATGTTGACTTATAGAAGTCATTAGTGGATGATATTCCAACTTCTTCCAAGATTGACAATTTAGCCACTTGGTCCCCATTGTCTCATTGGTCCAAAGTTGTTTGGTCCAAACATATTTAACATTTGGCAAGGATGCATGTATGGTGGTAATATTTTCCAAGGATTGTAACTTGGTTGATAATTCCACATTTGATTTCTAGTGTTATTGTAATATTGTCTATTTAGATTTCTTCTAGATTGAGATGTTTTAGATCTTGGATGATGATTTTTAGGTTTTCTTGGTGGTAGAGTTTTAGATCTAAATTTAGGTTTAGAGGATCCTACTTCGGTCTTTAAGGATGGTTTATTAAAAGTTTTTACTTTTGTGGAAAACTAGAAGGGGGGGGGGTTGAATAGTTTTACGTCTTTTTCGTTTTGCTTATTTTATAAAAGATAGTTTCTAATATGAAACCTTCAAATCACTTTAATACATAAATATATATACTAGTTAATTTATGATTTTGTATAAATATTACTTATGTATAATGTACAATTTCAAAACACTTAACTACAAAAGTATAAATACAAGATTTATTAAAGGTTTTATATATATACAATGCTTATGTATAATGTTTGGAAAGAATATACAAGTACATATATTTAATGTAAGCATATATATGTATAGTGGTGTGTAGATATAATTATATGTACTAGGTTGGTTTTTGTAAGATTAGTTTTATGAATGGATTTTAGTTTGATCTTTATGTGAAATCAATCATATGCACAATACTACTAATTATGACTATGTGTGAAATGCAAGTAAGTAATAAATCAAAGAGTGAGAGATGGAAAGATCAAACCGAGACACAAAGGATTTATAGTGGTTCGGCTACAAGGACACCTTCCTTGCCCTACTCCACTCCCCGAGTCACCTACTCGAGAGTTTTCTTCACTAGATCAAAGACCTCCTTTATGGCGGAGAAAACCGTACACACCAATATACACACCAATTTTCACACCAATCTTCACACCAATCAACACACCAATCTACACACCTATCTACACACCAATCTTCACACCAATCAACTATTTTCTTCACACCAATCTTCTACACACCAATCTTCTATACACCAATCTTCTATTCTCTTCACACCTTCAAAGTACTAATGTCTTGACACCTTCAAGTCACTAATATCTTTGCAACTTCAATGCACTAGTATCTTGACACCTTTAAGCCACTAGTGTCTTCACACCTTCAATACACTAATGTCTTGACACCTTCAAGCCACTAATGTCTTCACAACTTCAATCTACAAATGTCTTCTAGTCTTCTCCACTAGAGATCCTTAATATCTTCACTACAAGCTCCTATTGCTACAATCTCCTATCACCACTACTATCTAACCCTTCTTCTTCACTTCAAGTCACACTCCACACTTACAACAATTCTAGATTCTTCAACTAAATCTAGTTAACTAATACATACACCTTATACACCAAAGTATGAAAGATATACAAGGAAATGTAAACAAACAACTTAGATAGCAAGATGATACTAAGTTGTAATACTTCTAATAGAAGTATTCTTCTCTTTGCACTTGAAAGAATGAGGCTTTGGATCACTTGGAAACAAAGGATTAATATACAAATGATCAAAGGGTTTTTGATGAGTTTTTGATGATTGTAGATCTGAAAATTTCGTGCAAAAAGGTAGGTAAAAAATCCAGGTTTAAGGTGGTATTTATAGGCAACAAGTTCTGACAGAGGAGCGTGGCTGGCCCCCTTAAAGCATGGCCGGCCCCCTTAAAATTAAGGGGACCGCCCCTTATAATTAAGGGGGCCGCCCAACTGTAACGGCCAGAAAACTTGTCTTTTAGTGGGGAAAGTTTATTTGGTGAAAAACTAACTGATTTTGGTTAAATATTTGAAATCATATATATAGTTATGATTAAAACATTTTTTCTTATTACCAAAAGTGTTTTTCAAAAATATATAATAAGATTATATAATTAAATAAATTTTGTATAAGTTAATTAAATACCCCTTTGATCATACATTGCACTAAGCACTTTGTTTATTCATACCTTAAGTGATTTGTTGGTGAAAGTGATTATTTATTACTAAATACGTGTTTACGTCATGATCTTTGGTTTGATTAGTTTAAGTTTTGTGATTATCAAAACATAGAGATATCGGAAGATATGAATAATGTTTTTAGTCAATTATTTATATCAACAACTTTTTCATCATTTGCAATGGGTATTTTTCTATCTTTTGTAAGTATATACTTAGGATTTGATTCTAATGATTTTTGTTTACTAGATTCACATTCAAACTTTATACTTTTATTTTCACTAGTTGAAACATTAGTTGAAGTTAATCCTAGACCGGTTTTATCTCCCGAAGTTTCTTGAGCACTTAGTATTTTCTTAAGTGTGTTATTACTATTTTTAAACCTGTCAAGTTTGAAAATTTCATCTTTAAGTTTTTCGTTTTCATTTTTAACCTCTAAGCAAGTTTTACATTTTACAAAAACTTCTTTTCCTTTTTCCAAATGTTGTAGTTTAATTTTTAATTCGAGTACTTCATTTTCTAATTGATTATTAATATGTTTTAGTGACTTATTTTTAGCTATAACCTTTTGACCTAATTTGCATAACCTATTATATTCACTATCTAGGTCTTTTTCATCTAATGATAAATTTTCGTCACTAAAGTATTTGGTTTCGGAACGTACCTCGCTTGATGTCTTAACCATAAGACACTTTTCTTCATTTGTGGTTTCTTTCTTGTCCTCATCGCTATCACTCCAAGCACCTCCAATAAACGCCTTTTGATTTTGATCTCTTGACATCATTGGACACTTTCCGATGAGATGATTTGGATTGCCACATTTAAAACACTTCCTTTCATTATATGGTTGCCTAATGTATCTTCCTCGTCTTTTGAAGAATTTCTTGAAGTCTCGTA
Organism: Artemisia argyi; assembly: GCA_030686995.1. Taxonomy (NCBI): domain Eukaryota; kingdom Viridiplantae; phylum Streptophyta; class Magnoliopsida; order Asterales; family Asteraceae; genus Artemisia; species Artemisia argyi. The sequence goes on along the minus strand of CM060694.1, from coordinate 166,451,380 downwards.
ATGCCATAGCATACTCTTCATCGTCACTTTTGGAGGTTGAGCATTCTTCGTCACTAGAGTCCTTTTTAGCTTTCAACGCAATTGATTTGCTTTGCTCCCTTTTTCCTTTGACCATCTCGGAGTCTTTCTTTATTATTTCTTCGTAGACCTTTAAGTTACCGATCAATTCATCAAGTTGTAGAGTTGACAACTTCTTTGATTCTTCAATAGCCGTGACTTTAGCTCGCCATTTTGGATGAAGAGCCCTAAGAAATTTCCTGACAAAATTCTTACTAGAAAAATTCTCATCAAGTGCTTTTAAACTTGTGATAATAGTGTTAAACCTAGCAAAAGCATTATCAATTGATTCCTCTTCCGGAATCATAAGTTGCTCATATTGTTGCATAAGTAGATCTATTTTGTTATCCTTGACTTGACTATTACCTTGGTGAGTTATTAGTAAAGAATTCCAAATTTCTTTTGCGGTTTCACACATAAAGATCCTTTCGTATTCTTTACGTGGTAATGCATTGTAAATAACCATTTTTGCTTCATTGTTTTTAGAAAGTTTTCTTTTTAAATCATCATTTTGTTTTTCAAAAGGTACTATTTCATCTTTATTTGTTTCGGGATTATTTTGAGTAGGTAAAAAATCACCATTAGTAATAACATGCCAAAGATCTAGATCTTTTGATTTCACATAAGTTTCGAATCGATTTTTCCAATATAAAAATCCATCACTTTCAAATAGTGGTGGTCTTTGCATAGATTGCCCTTCTAAATATTTTTCAGATTCCATAGATCGTTACAAGTTTTAAAATACAATATATTTTAAAAATCTTGCTAGACGTGGCTCTGATACCAATTGTGGAAAACTAGAAGGGGGGGGGGGTTGAATAGTTTTACGTCTTTTTAATTTTATTTTGAAAACTTAGTTTAGTTTTAAAACCTTGTTTGCTTTTAAAACTTTGATTCAATCTTATGTGAACTCAAATCTTGAACAATATGAACAAATATATCTAAGTATAAACAACAATAATAATGTATGCTAAGTATGTGAAATCAACACATGCATAATATAAGCAATTGTAGCTATATACGAGAGATAAGTACGTAATCGTTTATTTTATAATCCTTAGTTATATTTTGTATGAAAACTATACTTGATCGAAATGATCAATTATATGTATGTAACCTTTTTAGTTTGATTAAAAAAACTTTGTTTTGTGAATAAAACTTTCGTTTGATCTTTAAGTAAAATCAATACTAGCACTATATGAGCAACTATATATATACGTCTACGTTTACAAAAGTAATAACGATATAAGCAAGATAATAAGTAAGATATGGAAAGATCTAACCACGAGACAAAGGATTTATAGTGGTTCGGCTACAAGGACACCTTCCTTGCCCTACTCCACTCCTCGAGTCACCTACTCGAGAGTTTTCTTCACTATATCAACAAGCTCCCTTATGGCGGAGAAAACCTTACACACCTTGGCTTACACAAGTTAACGACACTAAGCTAAATGTCGAGTTCTAATCGTAGCTAGAACCAATCTCACACCAAATATCACACCACGCGATCTTCACACCTTAGTCACACCTTCACACCTTCTTCAAGACTTCACACCGTCTTCACACCTTGTCAATCTTCACACCTTCTTCACAACTACTTCACACCAATCTACTACACACCTATCTTCACAACTACTTCACACCAATCTACTACACACCTATCTTCTACACACCAATTATCTTCACTACAATCTACTAGCCAATCACACTATCTATATTCCTAACACAACTATCTACAATCAAATATTCACAACACACTACACAAAGATATATGTAAATATTCTTGATGATGCACCAACAACTTGGATGTGGAGGTCACAACAAGTTGTAATACTTCTTGTCTTGGAGGATAGAAGTATTCTTCTCTTGCACTTGAGAGGATGATGTAAGAATCACTTTGAAACAAAGGATTATGTATTTATGATCAAAGGATTTAGAGAATAGAAATGGGGATCTAGAACAGAAAGTTTTGAAGTGCAAAAGGTGGGGAAAAAATCCAGGTTTAAGGTGGTATTTATAGGCAAAAGTTTCTGACAGAGGAGCGTGGCCGGTCCCCTTAAATCATGGCCGGTCCCCTTAATTTTAAGGGGACCGCCCTTTATAATTAAGGGGGCCGCCCAGCTGAAACGGCCAGAAACTTTGTCTTTTAGTGGGGAAAGTTTATTTGGTGAAAAACTAACTGATTTTGGTTAAATATTTGAAATCATATATTTAGTATGATTAAAACATTTTTCCTTATTACCAAAAGTGTTTTTCAAAAATATATAATAAGATTATATAATTAAATAAACTTTGTATTAGTTAATTAAATACCCCTTTGATCATACATTGCACTAAACACTTTGTTTATTCATACCTTAAGTGATTTGGATGTAAAGAGAAATATTAATCACCAAATACTTGTTTATGTCATAAGTTTTAGATTAAAGAGTTTATGCTTTGTAATTATCAAAACATAGAGACATTGTTAATATGTTAACAATGTTTTTAGACATTATTAATTTATGTCAACACAAAAATATCTCAAAAAATACCTCGGTAAATGGGGAGGTTATCCACGTGTCCTTCGGTAAATGTGAAAAAGTGTTTGTACCTCATGGTATTCTAGCCACACGATTAAGTTAGTGGGATCCACGTGGCAATCATTTTAGGGTTTGGTAACCCTATATAAACCTCCGCCTTCTTTTCACTGTGAGCACCACAGTGAAATTTCCACCATTATTAATTCCTTTCATAGCTTGTTCAGAATTCAATTACTTTATTAGGTAATAGCGAGTGCGCCGTTAGTAACGATGGTTCTTCAATTGTCTGAGATTGCTTCTGATATAACCGAGGATGAACTACGTCAGTTTTCCTCGGATTATTATATCTCATTGGCACTGCATCCGGAAGTTCCGGATGCGGATGCATGTATAGCGGACTTCCCCGAAGGGAAGGTGGGAGTATACACGCTGTTTTTCGAATTCGAGTACCAGCGTGTCCCTATTTCGCTTTTTCTTTATGATATTCTAAGTTTCTACCGTCTTCATATTTCTCAGCTGTATTGCATAGGTGCAGCAAAAATAACCAATTTTGAAGTGAATTGTCGCCTGTTGGCAATTAACCCTACTGTTCACTTGTTCCGCGCTTTTTACCACACGTCGTGGTCAAATGAGTGGGTGTCATTTTCCAAGCGCGCAGGGCGCTTGCAGTGTCATACAGAAAAGATAGATCCCTAAGGAATTGGAGGGTAAATTTTTTTTGGGTTGATAAGGTCTTTTTTCCGTGGGAATTTGGGTTCTATAGCCAGAGGTCTTTACCGAAGGATGAGCGCTGATGCGTGGGAATCGCAACAGGCTTTACCTCTCGAGGGATCTCGAGAAACTTACAACCCCCACCAGGCAGTGTACCTGATCGTTGTAGTATAGTATAGTGACAAGTACCGGGGGATTGATCGTTCAGCTTAGGAATAGTGTCGCTAGGATTAGAAAACCTAATTAATAGTTCTAAAGGTGAGGGATGATTATTTTTGTATTTTTATATTTTTATGAAAGCAAGTAAAATCTCGGGTTTTGGAAGAGTGGGCAGAATTAGTTGCTATTCAACTAACCCAAAACTAATATATATTCAAAATAAAATACTGAAAATAAAATTAAACTAATTTATACTAAGGTTGTGAGCAGTAATTGGAGAAATTGTGTTTACTTAGACTTCACTACTCCCTAGACATCTTTTACACGTTAATTACTTGTTATACTTGTATGGATGACGGATTGTATTCCTTAATACCATTCGTGGGGTGGCATACATAACTCCCCAACTCTATGAGCTCTTATCTCCTCCTACACCATGACCCAGCACAACTGTAGGGATTGTAAACAGTGGCTCATGCATTAAATACAACCAATAAAGACCTAGTACGCCTCGGTTCATGTTTCTTAAGACGTTCAAGCATGTTACCATTTGGAGATCTGCCAGTTTTCTTAAGCCTAACATATAAAATCATTCATCCAAGACAAGAATAGACAAGTAATCAACACATAATCAACATCTAGGTTTCATTAGATCTAAGCAAACACAAAAGAGATCTAGCCTAGCATAATGGAATTGAGACAAGAACAAGATATAAACAACCAACACATAGACATATTGATTGAATTGGAAGAACACTTATCTCAATTACAATGCAAGGTATCAAGGGTTTAGAACCCTTGAAAAACCTGTAAAAGATACACCAAATTCGTCTTTAGGGTTTCACCAAAACTTCTCTCTTTTTTACTGAAAAAACTAGAAAACTATATATAGGAAAACTGGGCTGACGGCATCAAGACAACCATGTGACGCCGTCACCTCGCCGCCAAATACTTCCTCTGACGGCCTTGATCTACTTATGACGGCCTATGTGACGCCGTCACCAACCACGGTATTTTATTCTTGCTACTTTGACGCCGTCATGATGACTTTTGACGCCGTCACCAACCACGGTGTTTTATTCTTGATGTCTGACGCCGTCAGGGTGTAACTCTTGACGCCGTCACCTAGTGTCTTCAGCATGGAAAATTGATACTTTGCCGTTTTCTTCACTTTTATGCTCCAAAAACGTCCAAAATGGCTTCTTTTCCAGAATTCACTCTCCAAACACCTAAAATCACAAAAGGAACGATTTAGGGCAATATTTGATCAAATAAAGTCGGATTCGGGCTTAAATGACCCCCTAAAAACGGATCATTTTTCGCCTCATCATATACCCTTACACTTGAGATTTGCTTGTCCTCAAGCAAATGAGCTTTTATTCTACTCAAAAGACAAGTTAGGGGTCATTTAACACTAATATAAAAGTAATTACAACAAATAATCGTTCCACTAAAGACCAATAGACAAGCACGGAGGTCATACACAAGCACCTCACAAATAGTGTTTAGATACTCACATCTCTCGGGTGTAATAAAGTAATATAACATTATGGAAATGGAAGATATCTCTCACTACCTGTCATAGCAAAATAGATTACCATAGGCTTGGGAAAGGATCAAACCTCCACCACATGGCGTAAGCACCTAGGATAAACTATCAAAGAGGTCTTTTAAAGGGTTGTAACATTAGGTGTAGGGATATGAAATACACGGTTTTGTTGGATAAAAGAAGTTTTACTGGTGGCGAGTTAACAATCTTGGTTAATTACATGTACAATATGGCGTTGCTAAGCCAAGACTAGACTCGACTTAAGCTAATAAATGAAAAATAACAAAAACATAAAATGAACATAGAATGAAACGGGATGGTAGTCCGTATGTTTTTTCTCTTTTTCTTTTCTATATATATATATATATATATATATATATATATATATATATATATATATATATATATATATATATATATATATATATATATATATATATATATATTTGCATACACTCTTACCCTACCATCCAAAATAATACATCATAGGGGTATGAACGTTCCCCTTACACTTGAATCTTTACATACTTTACAATTGAACTATTCTAATGACTCGAATTAAGAAAATCAAAACACTTGGAGCACTTTTAAGATTAACGTACATATGGGGGTAATAATATGATGTTCTTCCCCATTACTCCATAAAATAAGTACTTACCCATGAGTCCCAATCGTCCCAAAACAATATGTACAAGGATATGACTCGACTTAGCAACCATGTAATCAATTAGAAAGTTAACTTAGGGTTTAATAAATAACAATAATGCACTAAAGATGAGCGCATACACGGAAGGCTAAGGCGATTTGGGTGTACATTTAAGTGGGGTGTAACAAATTCTTTCTTTAAGTAAGATGCTTAAAGTTAGAAATGAAAAGATAGGCTCGGAGGGGTGTACTAGGGGTTTCGTGTACTAAAAATGAGTACAACGCAAAGGGTGTGGGAAAAATTAGCTGACTTAACTAGCCAAGTAATATGACTTAAATGGTCAAGTAATTATGATACGGGTTTAACACAAGGGTGATCCTAATGCCTCTTATCATGTAGTAAATCCTACTACACGAATGTAGTCTCACTAGCGGTCTCGGGATGCATCACTAACGCAAGTTCTAGAATCTAAATGCTACCGGTACACTCATAAGCACCAATAATGAATGCTTTTCCTATCAAATCTAAAGGCGAACCTCACATTTTTGGGTGGAAAATTTTTCTGAATATACGGTTATGTGCTAGTCATACAACCTCCTATCCATGAGACGCTTGCTATGGCTAAAGTTTCACTCCTAAATGTTGTAAAAAATTTTAAATTTGGCGCTAAAATTACACTAACAAGTCTTTCTCATAGTTTTATTACACATCTACTATCAAACAAAACAAACTCAAGCGAAAGTGCATATGTAAGGTATCATCTTTTTACCCTCCCCTTACATTTAGGATGAACATTGTCCCCAATGTTCAAGTAAAGAATGTAAAAGTGAAAAAGTAAAGAGAATGAAATCAAATACTCCCCTGATTCGCTCGGTATGGATTATAGGTTGGCCAGGTTAAATCTTCCTCCAAGAAAATGAACAATCAAAGCTTCCCTTCCAGAATATAAATCATCTTCTTGTCATACATAACCTGTAAATCCTGACAACAATAGACAAGGCAACCTCGCGTAAAATCGGCGGCATCCTATATAAGTTACTAAATCCTAGAAAACAAAGTAAGATATAATGCTTGTGGAATGAAGTTTGCAAATTTCCTGGAGATTATAAAACTTAATAATTCACAAAAACCATAAGACTCCGTTAGAAAAACAAAACCGGTAAAATTTCCAGGTTTTTAACTCCTGACGCCGTCAAGAGTAATACACTGACGCCGTCAGAATGGACCTGCAGAAATTCTTATGTTAAGTTTCCGGAAAATTTCTGGAAAAACCTTGTCCTACTTCCTGGAAAATTCTGCAAAACTTCATTATGACTCAATACAAGCATTTGACTCTAACAAATACGAATATACATGTTCATTTAATATTGTGGAGAATCATGATCGGTTTGTTTCTTAAAAACATATTTGGGGTTTCCCCTTACACTTATATTTTGCAAAAAATACCTTTAGGTTGAAGTTAAGACTAGGCTAAACAACATAATAAAGTATTTCCACATTTTAATTGAGAAACATGATCAACCAACAATAAAAATAAAACATGCATACGGAAGCAAATAACAATCAAACAAATAAAATCACACAAAACATGGGTTGCCTCCCAAGAAGCGCTTTTCTTTAGTTACGAGTCTTGTAGCTAGACTCAAAGTCATGGGCTATTATGTGATTCGGGTGAGTTCCTCGTTGAGGACATCTTTGGGATCAAACTTAGGTTTCAACTTTCTATCGGTTTCCTTAGTATGGTATGACCTTTCAAACTTTTCTCCATCCGGATCATACAAGGTCATTCTAATATGCCATGACCCGTCACCTTCCTTAGGTGGCTTGTCCCACCTCCATTTACACTTATCTCCCTCTCTTTTCCATTTATTCCTTTCTATGTTGATGGGCATTACGCTTAATAACTCAATCATCTTCCTAAAGACTAAGGGGTCCTCAAAGGGGTCTAGCTCCTCATCTCTAGCTATGAGTTGTTCTACCGAATGTGTCTTATCAACAAAGTCCTTCTCTAGATAGAATGGGCATTGAGGTCCTATAAAGTTCCTTTCTATCCAAGGCCCATATCTAGACGGTCTCCTATTCATCTCTACCCAATACGGTGTTGGTTCATCATCACAATCATAACTATGCTTCTTAACATCATACACCGACCAAGTATCGCCTTCACCTACCGTTATCTTTGATTCCTTGCAATCTATCATGGCACTCGCGGTTGCTAAAAATCCTCTTCCTACCAATAATGGGCATGTAGTGTCACTAACCATGTCTAGGACGTGAAAATCCACTAATATAGTTAACTTTCCTACGTGAACAACTACATCCTTAATAATTCTAACCGGGTGTGCAATACTTCCATCCGCTAGTCCTATCAATACCTCCGTTTCCCCTAACTTTCCTAGCTTAAGAGCGGTGAATAAGGATAAGGGAATCAAGTTGAGGCTTGACCCTAAATCGGCTAATGTGTCGAAAGCTTCGGATCTTCATATCTTACAAGGCAAAACAAATATACCCGGGTCATCAAGCTTTTTAGGCAACTTATTTTGAACGAAGGCGGTCCCATTTTTGCCTAGCTTACATTTCTCATATTTTTCTAGGAGGGCACTATAGTAGGGAGCACGCGCTAAGACATCAATGACGGGGCATTCTAGGTGAAGTTCTTTGAATTCATCGTCAAGGTCTTGCGTAAGAGGTGTTTCAACAATGCTTTTGACCAGTTCTAAAGTGGGTGTTTTATTTGATTGGTCCTTTTGGGGAACTTGGTTTTGTTTGAAACACGTGCTCGTTGATTTGACCGAGTAATATTGTGGACACGAAATAGGTGACAAAACGGATGATATGGAATTAACGGTTAGTTTCGGATTCTTGACTGTGTCACTTGGGAGTGCTCCCATTTCTCGGTCATTGAGAACTTTCAACAATGCATCAATTCTAGTGGTCATCTCGCTTTGCTTTTGTTTGAAATCGGCTTCAAACTTAGATATGCGAGCTTCTTGAGATGCCATGAACTTTGACATCAATCCTTCAAAATTGTTGGTACTACCATAGTTGTTAGAAGGATTGTTGTTGAAAGTACGGTTGGATGGTGGACCGTTTGGTTGGTAACGATTAGGCGGATTGGAAGAATTGGGTTGATTTTGTTTCCACCTAAGGTTTGGGTGATTTTTCCATGAGGGGTTGTATGAATCACCGTATGTGTTTGGCTCGGGCTTGAAAGTGTACCACTTATCTCCCGCTTCGTCGGTACGCGTGGATGCGTAGTCCGCAAAAGCTGTTCCGGGGAGTTCCACACAATCACGAGTGTCATGGGGACCACTACATAATTCGCATGAAGAAGTGATTTTGTTCACTTGGCTTGAATGCTTCGGAGCTTCGTAAGATTTCATGAGAAACTTGACTTGGTCCTCAAGTTCCATGATCCTACGGTCGGGAGTGCTTGAATTGTTCGAAGGCAAAGATATTGCCTTGACCGTTTTGTTCAAATCACGGGGATCATTCCAACTTTCGTTGTCATAGAGAGCAAGATCTTCTATGAGTTCCCATGATTGTTCCGCACTAAGATAACGTAGCTTACCACCGGCCGATTGGTCAATGGTTCGCCTCATGGAGATGTCGATATGGTCATAAAAGATTTGGACTTGGAGCCAAAGATCTATGCCATGATGAGGGACTTTTTGGAGTAAGTCCTTGAAACGAGTCCATGCTTCATAAAGAGATTCATTTTGACGTTGTTGGAACATCAAGATGTCATTCCTAAGTTTAGTAGTTCTCCCCGGTGGGAAAAATTGAGCAAGGAAACAAGTGGTGAGATCATCCCATGTGGTGATGGATCCCGCGGGTAAATGCTCAAGCCATTGACTAGCTTGATCCCGTAGAGAGAATTGGAATAGGCGTAAACGGGTAGTCTCTCTAGTTTCAACACCTAGGTCTATGGAATCTACGATTTTGAGGAAGTCCTTAAGGTGTTGGTTTGGATCTTCGGAACGAAGTCCATGGAATGCACATCCGCTTTGCACCAACCGGATGGTGTCGGATCGCAGGGGGGTCACATTGTCTCCGGTGAGCTCAATGGTGTTTCGGTAGCCTTGGTGGTTAGGTCGAGAATACTCTCCTAAGGTTCGGGGCCTAAGGGGTTCTAATGGTGGGTTTTGTTGTGGTGGGATGATGGGTTCAAAGATGTTACCACCTTCCATGATGTCGGATGGTAAAGAGTTACGAACAAAGGCACGAAGAAATAAGATAGACTAAAGAAGACCTAAAAAAAATAAAAATAAAATCTTACTAGAAAGGAATCTAGAAAGTAGACCTAATAAAAAGAAATCATAACCTAGACAATAACTATTCCCGGGCTGCGGCGCCAAAAACTTGATGCGTGGGAATCGCAACAGGCTTTACCTCTCGAGAGATCTCGAGAAGCTTACAACCCCCACCAGGCAGTGTACCTGATCGTTGTAGTATAGTATACTGACAAGTACCGGGGGATTGATCGTTCAGCTTAGGAATAGTGTCGCTAGGATTAGAAAACCTAATTAATAGTTCTAAAGGTGAGGGATGATTATTTTTGTATTTTTATATTTTTATGAAAGCAAGTAAAATCTCGGGTTTTGGAAGAGTGGGCGGAATTAGTTGCTATTCAACTAACCCAAAACTAATATATATTCAAAATAAAATACTGAAAATAAAATTAAACTAATTTATACTAAGGTTGTGAGCAGTAATTGGAGAAATTGTGTTTACTTAGACTTCACTACTCCCGAGACATCTTTTACGCGTTAATTACTTGTTATACTTGTATAGATGACGGATTGTATTCCTTAATACCATTCGTGGGGTGGCATACATAACTCCCCAACTCTATGAGCTCTTATCTCCTCCTACACCATGACCCAACACAACTATAGGGATTGTAAACAGTGGCTCATGCATTAAATACAACCAATAAAGACCTAGTACGCCTCGGTTCATGTTTCTTAAGACGTTCAAGCATGTTACCATTTGGAGATCTGCCAGTTTTCTTAAGCCTAACATATAAAATCATTCATCCAAGACAAGAATAGACAAGTAATCAACACATAATCAACATCTAGGTTTCATTAGATCTAAGCAAACACAAAAGAGATCTAGCCTAACATAATGGAATTGAGACAAGAACAAGATATAAACAACCAACACATAGACATATTGATTGAATTGGAAGAACACTTATCTCAATTACAATGCAAGGTATCAAGGGTTTAGAACCCTTGAAAAACCTGTAAAAGATACACCAAATTCATCTTTAGGGTTTCACCAAAACTTCTCTCTTTTTTAATGAAAAAACTAGAAAACTATATATAGGAAAACTGGGCTGACGGCGTCAAGACAACCATGTGACGCCGTCACCTCGCCGCCAAATACTTCCTCGGACGGCCTTGATCTACTTATGACGGCCTATGTGACGCCGTCACCAACCACGGTATTTTATTCTTGCTACTTTGACGCCGTCATGATGACTTTTGACGCCGTCACCAACCACGGTGTTTTATTCTTGATGTCTGACGCCGTCAGGGTGTAACTCTTGACACCGTCACCTAGTGTCTTCAGCATGGAAAATTGATACTTTGCCGTTTTCTTCACTTTTATGCTCCAAAAACGTCCAAAATGGCTTCTTTTCCAGAATTCACTCTCCAAACACCTAAAATCACAAAAGGAACGATTTAGGGCAATATTTGATCAAATAAAGTCAGATTCGGGCTTAAATGACCCCCTAAAAACGGATCATTTTTCGCCTCATCAAGCGCCCACTCCCTGGTTCATATAGCGCGGCGGATGCGGATACCATAGATACCAATCGCATCCCGATTAGTGTGTATCCTGAAGAGTTCCTGGTGCATATGGGCAACAGTCGTAACTACTTCCAACCGGAGACGGAAGTGCCAACCTTCTTGTACGAAGATGGGCGGGGTGGGTGCTTGTCCTTCATTTTGCTCTTCTTGATATTGTAAGCGCTTCTTTCTTTGTATTACTTTTCTAATCGTTGTCTGTTGTGTATGTTTTGTTGCACAGAGATAGACCTGTTTGCTGTAGTGCACTTGGAGAAGCCCAAGTTGGTGACGGTAGGAGTGCGCCCACTGAGGGAAGGGGAAGTACCCGTTATGGAAGTTACTGTAGGGCGCACTGTGGAGCTTGATCAAGAGAGGCCTGAAGATTCTCCCCAACCGGCCTTGCAAGTCACTCCAGTGCAGAGTGTTCCTCAATCTACAGAACAGTCTCTGGAGGCTTCTGAATCGCGCACTGAGTCATCAAATAGTGTGCAAATCCTCGAGCCAGAGGGGACTAGCCAAGGTGTTAAGCGTAAAGGAGCGTCTGGTGGTTATGGCGCTGGCACTTCTAAAAGGAGACCCCACCTGATTGCTGATGAAGAGTCATTCGCCGAGGAGGATGCGTCCGCCACTGGCGCGGACAAAGATATTCTCAAATCTCCTCCCCCCATGTAAGTAGTGTAGCTTATGCTGCTATTGTTTCAATTTCTTTACTATTTGTGACTTTAGAGTAGGAATCTGAACTGTTTGTTGTATGCGCGCAGTGTTGAAGAAGATGCAGATGCTGCTGCTTTTGCGCAAAGGTCGCCACCCAGGGCGAGTTTTGTGCCTTCTGATCAGCTTTCACAGAAGGGTGATGAGGCTGAGCCAAGGGCGCTGGGTAGCGTGCCCCTTGGTACCTTAGTGGAGAAGCTAAGCCTTGCCGCTGCTCAGCAGGCTGAGTTGGTCGCGCATTTGAAGGTTAGCTATTCTGGTGAGAGCAGCCGTCTTGTGCAGAAGGATGAAGAGATTACACTTCTGAGGGTGCAGCTGGCTAGTACGCGGGTGGAAGTAGAGTCAACAACTGCGTACTCCAGGAGGATTGCAGATGAGAGATTGGCCTTGTTGGCTGAGGTGAAGCGCGAGCACGCTGCTACTGAGCGGTACAAGACTAACTGCGCTTGGGGGTTAAAGTACCTGCAAGAGAACAGAGGCAGGCACTTCACGCAGCTTGATGAGTTCCGCAAATTTGTAGAGACTGCCCTGGAGATGCAGGAAAGTAAGCTGCGCAAGTTGAGCCTTGAGTATGTTGAGGAGTTGTACCCTCATCTAGTATCCGCTGTTGCTGAGCGCATGTATTTATTTTTTAATTCCCTTTTTTGTGCTTAATTCCTTTGTTATTTTCTGACGCATGCGTTGTTGTATTCGTAGGTGGTTGATCAGTCACGGTCTTCGTTTGGCTGCCACGGGCACACTGGAGTCCCAAGAGGTTGTGGAAGCCTTTGGCAAGGTTGTGGAGTGCGCCATGGCGCGTGGTAAGGCTCAAGCATTGGAGGAGCTGGATGAGAGCAAGATGCTGACAGTGCCGCTCGCAGAAGTGCCAGGTTATAAGGCTGATGCTTATGCTGAGCTCGTTGCTGCCATGGAGAAAATGAGGGTATTTGATTTCCCTCATATTGCCCGGCTAGAGTGTGATCAAGATTACCCTATTGGCGTGATTATGCAAGGGCTGACCCTGGCGAGGCACATAGCTGAGGGTGCGGAGACGCAGCCTGAGTTTTTTTTCAGGCCGGATGAGTCACAACTGCAGGTACCCATTTTTGCTCGCCCCCGCGACATGCTGAATCCTTTCGCTCTTGAGAAGGAGATACCTCTCAAGGAGTCCTTGGAGGCCCATATTACAAGAGTTGCACGTAATAAGGGCATGAAAGGGAAAGCCATTTTATGTGGTGTTGGTGCGGCCCATCTTCCTAGGTCTGACGGAATTCCTGTCAGCGTGCCGACAGTGTCGCAGGAAGATAGTAGCCTGTTGAGAAGGCTAAGTGAGATTGGGCAGTTGTCGTCTACAGCTAGTAGCTCAGGGCATAGATGTAACAACCCGATATTTTCCACGTCTACGTTTATTTTTTTTCCAACTTTGGAAATTCACTATTCATCGATTACTATTCATCAAAACACTATTCATTCCGGAAGAAATTCCACTATTCACGTGCATTATCAGTAAGGACCTCTCATACGGACTAGAATAGTCTGCATATCATCATAATGTCATTTACATGCTATACCACTCTTAGGATTCTCAAATTAATATATTTAGTATATTTAACGTTTTACGTGTAAGTATTTATAATTAAACGTTAACACCCGGTTTATACATGACGAATATATCTAAATATTCCCACAATGGTCCCGACATATTTTTATATCCATTTTAACATCATAAAAGTTATAACATTCAGTTACCCAGTATTTTGGAAATTTATTTTATTTAGAACGTACGCGTATGAATATAACGACGGTTTTCGTGAAAACTAAACAATAATCACCCGATCACTCAGTAAATGTACCCAACATATTTTTAATATGTTTTTAACATTATTATGACTTTTATTTCATCCCGGTTAACTTCGTGAACGTTTATTGCTATTAAAACCGGTACCCGATTTTAACGAATAACGCGTAATAACACTTAACGCTACACTATATTTTCTAAGTGATCAAAACCGTTTTGGCTACTCCTTTTCACACCCAAAACCAGCCATGAAACACCCCTTTAACCATGTGCCTTGAATTCCTAATATTATACTAATAAACTCCTAATAACATTACTTTACCAAAAACCTAAAATCATAATCTCATTTTTAGATAAGAAGAAAAACTTGCTCATCTCCTTCCCTATCTTCAAACCCACGACCAAACCACCATAATAAGATCAAGTGATCATTTTTCATAAGTTATAACACCAAACTTGTTCCTTTTACTTGCCTAATCAAGAATCAATCAAGAAAAACACAAGAAATCCAAGCATAATCATCATCTAATCATCTCATTTTATCAAGTAAGTTATCAAATTTATTTTTACATGAAACATCTTATATTTACTTGTATTACATGATTTCCATGCTAAAAACCATGTACAACTAGCTATACCACCATTTATTTTGTCAAAAATGGAACATACAAACCCTAACTTTTTATTTATGAATCCCCTTGCTATAATAACTTGGTTAGGATCCCATGGCACCCTAAGAAGGTGTATGGTAAGATTAGATTAGTCATGTGGTGATTACAAGAGGTTTGGTGATGGTAGAAATTAGTTTTTAACCTTGAAAACTTGATTTGGAACCTATTTTAGACATGCTGTCCCGTTTTGTAAAAATCTGGAAAATCAGTAAACACCAAGGAAACTTTGGCAAAATTTTTAGAAAATACTTTCAAAAACGAATCCGTAGGCGAAAGAACGGATTAAAAAGAGTCTATAACGAAGGAGTTATGATTTTTGCAAGATTGTTGACGAAAAGTATTTTCTGGAAATTAGTTGCTGTTGGACGTTTTTCGTCGGTCAAAAAGAGGCTTTAGACGTAACCCGGAGGAGCCGAGTTTTCCAAAATATATTACTACATACTAAGACGTAACCGTGGACATAAAGAACAAGTAAAACGGACAAGTAACGACAAAGATATACACGTTTGAATATCGGCTAAAACCACTTTATATTTGACAGCTTTTATTAAATTTTGGCGCAAAAACTACGAAGTACATTTTCAAGCTAGAAGTAATATTAAGTACCAAGCTTTATAACTAATGTAGTATTAGTTATCACGAGTATGTTTTCATCATTTCAAAGATTACAATCCGAGTATTTCAACACTAACATGGAAACATACGATATATATATATATATATATAAGTATATATATATTACAACTAGCTTATTATATTTTCTAATAGCAATATTTTTCCAAATTCTTGGATTATATATTTTGATAACACAAGTGTTTTTACAAAGAGTAGAGTGGTATAGGGAACATGTGCATGTACATTCCTTTCATCATTTCATGATCTAAAGTAGATCATATCATTCATTTAGGTTGCGGA
Source organism: Artemisia argyi (assembly GCA_030686995.1). Classification (NCBI taxonomy): domain Eukaryota; kingdom Viridiplantae; phylum Streptophyta; class Magnoliopsida; order Asterales; family Asteraceae; genus Artemisia; species Artemisia argyi. Next base: position 166,435,861 of record CM060694.1, on the reverse strand, counting down.
TAGAGTGCGCGCCTTACTTTAGTTCATACCTTTTTGTTATCATATCGCTTATATCAGGTGAGTATTCACGAACCCCCTTTTCTAACTATTTTAATCGTTTTGGGGTGGATGCATGAATAATACTGTGTACTCTTATATGAACTTAAAAGACTCTTGTTTCACTATTTATGCTCGTAAGCAAAACGTACTTAAACAAACTTGTTTACTATTTACGAACACTATTATCTGAACTTTTTGACTTGTCTTGACATTATAACTTGTTTGCACTCTTGAACCTTTTGACTTGAACTTTTAGACTTAATGTGCCGTACGTTCTAAGACTTAAAGTCTCCCTTGTTCGGAGCAACGTTATAAAGTCTCTCATGTTCAGAGCATCCTTAATAAATCTCGCCATGGTGGAGTGACTAATAAATCTTTGCCAAGTCGGTGAAGTGACTAATAAATCTCGCCTAGGTGGTGGAGTGACTTCAAGTCTCCCATGTTCGGAGCAACATTATAAAGTCTCCATTGTTCGGAGCGGCCTTGACTTATTATATACTTTGTGCCCTTACTGTGAACTATATTGACCATATGTACTTGAAAATCAAACGTAATACTTTATATGCAAAGGGGTTGTGAAAACATAGGTTGTAAGTCTTGTTATGGCCAAGACTTGCAACTGAGTGGTTTCACAATGCCTTTGCCTGGCGAACTTTCTCAAATGGTTTTCTTATTATTTAAAACGTTTATACTCACCAACTATTTTTATAGTTGACCGTTTTCTCTCATGCATTTCAGGTGATCGTCAGTAAGCTTGTCATCAAGGTCTTGCATAATGAAGTTTTCACATGTCACTTCTTTTCATTATGTATTAAAATACCATCTTTTGGGAATCAAACTTATGTCTTTTATTTGCCAAAGTCGGCAATAACAACGTTGTAATGTTATATTTTTCCTTAATGTAAATTATGGTATTGTCTTATTTCTCTTTGGTGATGTATATCGATTTCGTTACACCTCGTGTTTCCGCCTTCGGCGAGGGTGTGACAGATTGGTATCAGAGCCAGAGGTTATAGAGAATGCCGATTTTTCTAAAATAAAAATCGCAACTATAACCAAAGTAACATTTTTCTTAAATACCAAAAAAAAAATGATACGAGTCGACTAGTCTTAGCATTGCATTATTAATCCTCAAGTATGCATAGCCTGATCACCTATGTATAATTCAGGAAGAATCATGCAATGAAGGGAGTAGTAGTCAAAGATCATGTTTGGTTGGGTCTAGAGAGTCTGGTCACCTGAAGTTGCATTGGTCGGGTGGGTATGCATAACCTGTTTATATGTTTCAGTTTCTGTTACCGTACCTTATATATGCCTTCATGTATATACTTTCTCCTTGCTACCTTACGCCCCGTTAGATTAAGCATGCCTTTGTTTCCATCATTTTGCGATCTTCATGTCACGACTGTTATTGTACCGTACATCCTCCGTCATCTTTCATGTGTCGCTCACTCAACCAACTATTTTTGTCTATCGCAGAGACATGGCCGCAATAAACCCTCCGAATGACACTGCTGCTGGATTAGCAGACCTCCTCACTCAGATTGTTGCGCACATTGATGCTGGACGGACTAATAATGGAGCAGGTGCCTCGAACAACGGTCAGGGATGCAACTATAAGACTTTCATGACGTGCAAACCAATGGAATTTTATGGCACTGAGGGTGCCATTGGACTGCTATCATGGTTTGAGAATGTTGAGTCGAAACTCAGCATCACTAAATGTGCTGAAGGAGATAAGGTTGAGTTCTCTGCGGGTCTGCTTCAAGGTCGAGCATTGACTTGGTGGAACAACCAGCTACAGACTCAAGGAAGAGAGGCTGCAAATGGATTATCTTGGAAAGCATTTAAGAAACTACTAACTGACGAGTACTGCAGAAAAGATGAAGTGGAGAAGCTGGAAGTGGAATTTTGGAACCACTTGATGGTAGGAGTAGAAGTTGACAAGTACACGGCCCGTTTCCATGAGCTAACTAAGATGGTTCCTCATATGGTCTCCACTGTGGAGAAGCTGATTGATCGATATGTTTGGGGGTTGATTCCTGAAATCAGGAGGGATGTCACTTCATCAAACCCAACCACTCTACAAGCCGCTGTGGGCATGGCATACCGCTTGACAAATGATGTGATCAGATCTGGTGAACTAACAAAAGGAAATAATGAAGGGCGAAAGAGACAGGAAGATCAGCAAGGAAGCCGTCATCAAAATCAACAGGACAAGAGACAGCGAGTAGCTGGAAACTACGGAGCAATAACTCAGGGGCCCGGAGGATATGCAGGCACACATCCTAAATGTACCCGATGTAACCTACACCACTCAGGAGATTGCCCAAGGTGCAGCAGCTGCGGAAAGACAGGCCATCTTGTTCGATATTGCAAAGGAAATCAAGTACGAAGGTCAGCATGTTACGAGTGTGGAAGCTTGGATCATCTCAGGAATACCTGTCCAAAGTTGAAAAGGACTCCCAACCAAGGACCGAATCGTCCAAACCTGGCGGCGGCAATTGAAGGGCCACAAGATGAGGCCGTTGAGATTCCACCCGCGCGTGGCAGAGCTTACTTCCTAGGAAATCCTATCACCCAACATGTCCACGATAGCATAACGGGTACATTCTCTTGAACAACTATATTATTTTCCTAGCACTTAAGTCTTAGTATAGAACTTATACACAACACCGACTAATCCGAGACCTAGCGTTTTCGACCTTAGTTGCTTCATCAAATTTAACAGCGAGCACATACACCTATAGAATGGATGAATTGAATCTCGAGGACGAGATTCCTTTTAAGGTTGGTAGAATGTAACAACCCGATATTTTCCACGTCTACGTTTATTTTTTTTCCAACTTTGGAAATTCACTATTCATCGATTACTATTCATCAAAACACTATTCATTCCGGAAGAAATTCCACTATTCACGTGCATTATCAGTAAGGACCTCTCATACGGACTAGAATAGTCTGCATATCATCATAATGTCATTTACATGCTATACCACTCTTAGGATTCTCAAATTAATATATTTAGTATATTTAACGTTTTACGTGTAAGTATTTATAATTAAACGTTAACACCCGGTTTATACATGACGAATATATCTAAATATTCCCACAATGGTCCCGACATATTTTTATATCCATTTTAACATCATAAAAGTTATAACATTCAGTTACCCAGTATTTTGGAAATTTATTTTATTTAGAACGTACGCGTATGAATATAACGACGGTTTTCGTGAAAACTAAACAATAATCACCCGATCACTCAGTAAATGTACCCAACATATTTTTAATATGTTTTTAACATTATTATGACTTTTATTTCATCCCGGTTAACTTCGTGAACGTTTATTGCTATTAAAACCGGTACCCGATTTTAACGAATAACGCGTAATAACACTTAACGCTACACTATATTTTCTAAGTGATCAAAACCGTTTTGGCTACTCCTTTTCACACCCAAAACCAGCCATGAAACACCCCTTTAACCATGTGCCTTGAATTCCTAATATTATACTAATAAACTCCTAATAACATTACTTTACCAAAAACCTAAAATCATAATCTCATTTTTAGATAAGAAGAAAAACTTGCTCATCTCCTTCCCTATCTTCAAACCCACGACCAAACCACCATAATAAGATCAAGTGATCATTTTTCATAAGTTATAACACCAAACTTGTTCCTTTTACTTGCCTAATCAAGAATCAATCAAGAAAAACACAAGAAATCCAAGCATAATCATCATCTAATCATCTCATTTTATCAAGTAAGTTATCAAATTTATTTTTACATGAAACATCTTATATTTACTTGTATTACATGATTTCCATGCTAAAAACCATGTACAACTAGCTATACCACCATTTATTTTGTCAAAAATGGAACATACAAACCCTAACTTTTTATTTATGAATCCCCTTGCTATAATAACTTGGTTAGGATCCCATGGCACCCTAAGAAGGTGTATGGTAAGATTAGATTAGTCATGTGGTGATTACAAGAGGTTTGGTGATGGTAGAAATTAGTTTTTAACCTTGAAAACTTGATTTGGAACCTATTTTAGACATGCTGTCCCGTTTTGTAAAAATCTGGAAAATCAGTAAACACCAAGGAAACTTTGGCAAATTTTTTAGAAAATACTTTCAAAAACGAATCCGTAGGCGAAAGAACGGATTAAAAAGAGTCTATAACGAAGGAGTTATGATTTTTGCAAGATTGTTGACGAAAAGTATTTTCTGGAAATTAGTTGCTGTTGGACGTTTTTCGTCGGTCAAAAAGAGGCTTTAGACGTAACCCGGAGGAGCCGAGTTTTCCAAAATATATTACTACATACTAAGACGTAACCGTGGACATAAAGAACAAGTAAAACGGACAAGTAACGACAAAGATATACACGTTTGAATATCGGCTAAAACCACTTTATATTTGACAGCTTTTATTAAATTTTGGCGCAAAAACTACGAAGTACATTTTCAAGCTAGAAGTAATATTAAGTACCAAGCTTTATAACTAATGTAGTATTAGTTATCACGAGTATGTTTTCATCATTTCAAAGATTACAATCCGAGTATTTCAACACTAACATGGAAACATACGATATATATATATATATATATAAGTATATATATATTACAACTAGCTTATTATATTTTCTAATAGCAATATTTTTCCAAATTCTTGGATTATATATTTTGATAACACAAGTGTTTTTACAAAGAGTAGAGTGGTATAGGGAACATGTGCATGTACATTCCTTTCATCATTTCATGATCTAAAGTAGATCATATCATTCATTTAGGTTGCGGATAGAGTGCGCGCCTTACTTTAGTTCATACCTTTTTGTTATCATATCGCTTATATCAGGTGAGTATTCACGAACCCCCTTTTCTAACTATTTTAATCGTTTTGGGGTGGATGCATGAATAATACTGTGTACTCTTATATGAACTTAAAAGACTCTTGTTTCACTATTTATGCTCGTAAGCAAAACGTACTTAAACAAACTTGTTTACTATTTACGAACACTATTATCTGAACTTTTTGACTTGTCTTGACATTATAACTTGTTTGCACTCTTGAACCTTTTGACTTGAACTTTTAGACTTAATGTGCCGTACGTTCTAAGACTTAAAGTCTCCCTTGTTCGGAGCAACGTTATAAAGTCTCTCATGTTCAGAGCATCCTTAATAAATCTCGCCATGGTGGAGTGACTAATAAATCTTTGCCAAGTCGGTGAAGTGACTAATAAATCTCGCCTAGGTGGTGGAGTGACTTCAAGTCTCCCATGTTCGGAGCAACATTATAAAGTCTCCATTGTTCGGAGCGGCCTTGACTTATTATATACTTTGTGCCCTTACTGTGAACTATATTGACCATATGTACTTGAAAATCAAACGTAATACTTTATATGCAAAGGGGTTGTGAAAACATAGGTTGTAAGTCTTGTTATGGCCAAGACTTGCAACTGAGTGGTTTCACAATGCCTTTGCCTGGCGAACTTTCTCAAATGGTTTTCTTATTATTTAAAACGTTTATACTCACCAACTATTTTTATAGTTGACCGTTTTCTCTCATGCATTTCAGGTGATCGTCAGTAAGCTTGTCATCAAGGTCTTGCATAATGAAGTTTTCACATGTCACTTCTTTTCATTATGTATTAAAATACCATCTTTTGGGAATCAAACTTATGTCTTTTATTTGCCAAAGTCGGCAATAACAACGTTGTAATGTTATATTTTTCCTTAATGTAAATTATGGTATTGTCTTATTTCTCTTTGGTGATGTATATCGATTTCGTTACACCTCGTGTTTCCGCCTTCGGCGAGGGTGTGACAATAGACGCGCTCGTAGCATGTATATGTCTATGTATTCCTTTTTTTGTTGTATATATTGGATCCGTAACCCGTGGTTAATGAATAATAATATTTAACTTTTTTGTACGTCTTGTTTGTATCATTTGTACTTAGATTATTTGTCTTTTTCATGGAAGACTTTCCAAGAGCCAAAATGAAAACATGCTTAGGAAAATTTGTATTAAGTTCATAACTTATTAAATGTATGTGAATAAAATTCATAAGTGTATGGATAACCTTGCAGCGTGCTGCAAAATACCATATCAAGGAACCAAGAGTCTTGGTTCCTAAATTGCTAAACGCGCACAATGTGCGTTATTTGCGTATCCTTCGTGGGATGCGCATTAAACTTACTTCAATGTCTTGAAAGTAAGGTGTTTAGCAAGGATGCGTGATCCAATGTTGATGAGTTTGCAACCCTCTTACTCAACGAGTTATTTAGTAGGTTTACTCATCCTCTTTGCCATCATAGGTCTTGTTAAGTGCATGCACGCCATGTAGGCAAAATATAAAGTAACAATATTGAGACATAAAAAAAATGTAAGCAATAAAGTTAAATGTGTTATGGAGTTAGCTAGAAACCACAACGTTGTATTAATACTTGCAAGTTTTTGAAAATAAAAGACAATTCCCCAAAAAAAGAAAAATCAAATACACGGACATTTATTAGGCACTTACTAAAGTGCAGAGTTGTCTGTGCGTGGGCCGTAGCCTGTCCTAAAGATAGCATCTTTTAAGATTGCAGATGTTCCAAGTGCGTGCTAGCTCATGGCCTTCCATACTACGCAACTTGTATCCGCCGTTGCCTTGTGCTTCTGTGACCTCATAGGGTCCTTCCCACTTAGGTCCAAGCTTACCCATGTCTTCTGCGTGGTTTGCATCCTTGGCGCGATATACAAAGTCTCCTGGCCTGAAAGAAGTGTTCCTGACTTTTGCATCATAATACTTCTTCATTTTTTACTTAGCCTTTGCTTCACGTATAGCTGCACGTTCGCGCCTTTCTTCCAACAGATCTAAGTCTATGCGTCGCTCGTCGTCATTAGTTGTGACATTGACTTCCGCCCGTGCGGACAGTTGGCATTCCAATCTCGGCCGGTATAATAGCTTCTGTCCCATAGACAAGAGAGAATGGTGTGTCTCCAGTGCTAGTTTTTATGGTCGTGCGGTGCGCCCATAAAACATGCGACACCTCATCCACCCATCTTCACTTATGTTTGTCAAGGCGCGCTTTTATTCCTTCGCCCAGACTACGATTCGCGCGTTCAACCAAACCATTGGTTTGCGGGTGCTTAACTGACGCCAAGTGTTGTGTAATTTTTAATTGCGCGCACCAGTCTTTGAACAGGTTGTCACAGAATTGTTTTTCGTTGTCCAAAATAGTTTCTCCAGGTAGGCCAAAGAGACAAACAATGTTGTCGCAAACAAAGCATTTGACTTGGTTGCATGTGATACTTGCCACTACTTTTGCCTCAATCCATTTGGTGAAATAATCTATGGATACTATGAGGAATTTTAGTCCCCCCGCTGCAACTGGGAAGGGGCCTGCAATGTCAATGCCCCATTTATAGAATGGCTATGGTAAGGTGATGGGTGTCAGCTCTTGCTGTGGTCGACGCGGGATAGGCTTGTGGACTTTTCAGTCGCTGCATCTCTTGATCATGTCGCGCGCATCGCGGTGCATAGTAGGCCAATAGTATCCTGACCGTAAAGCTCACGCCACAACGGACCGTGGTCCTGAGTGCATGCTGCATGACCCGGCGTGGATTTCTCGGAGTACGTAATTTGCCTGAAGAGGTCCAACGCACCGAAGCCATGGTTGTAAGAATGAACGTCGATATAGGATACCGTCCCGAAGTTCGAACCTCTGCGCTGTGCGTCGTATCCGTCGAGCGTCTTTCTGTTCTTGGGGTAATATTCCCTTGCTTACGAATTCTATGATAGGTGTCATCCAAGTAGGATTCTCTTCTTTTATCACTGTGGACATTTCCATCTCGGATATGGATTTTTACTTCAAGGTTTCCACCAATACCTGTTTTGGCAGGTGCGCAAAGCTTGTGGATGCGATCTTACTTAGCGCATCTGCTTTTCTGTTTTCTCCTCTAGGAACTTGTTTGATGGTGAACCTGTCAAAATTCTGGATTAGGGACTTGGTCTTGTCGAGGCATTGGATCATGTGTTCCTCCTTAGCCACATATTCGCCTAATACGTGATTTGCCACTAACCTAGAATCGACATTTGCCTCTAGGTTGCGTACACCCATTTAAGTTGCTATGCGTAAACCAGCAAGTAGGGCCTCATATTCTGCTTCATTGTTTGTGGCAGTGAATTCAAAACGCAATGCATAAGTGAATTCCGTTCCGTCTGGGCTAGTGAGGATAAGCCTTGCGCCTGATCCATCCTCGCACGAAGATCCGTCCGTGAATAGAATCCACGGTTCTTGTAGTGTTACCTCGCTTTTTGTGGGTGGAGTATCGGTATATGGCTTCTCGCTGATGAAGTCTGCCAATATCTGTCCTTTAATCGCAGTGCGTGGTCTATAAGAGATGTTATGCTCGCCCAATAACACACTCCATTTTTGTAGCCGTCCCGATGCGTTGGGTTTAGAGATAACTTACTTGATTGGTTGGTCCGTAATTACAGCTATTGGGTGCGCTTGAAAGTATCTGCACAATCTCTTAGCTGCGAATACTAGAGCTAGGACCAGTTTTTCCATAGCAGTGTAGTTAGTCTCTGTCTTCTTGAGTGCTTTGCTTACAAAGTATATTGGTGTTTGAACGGAGTTCCTATTTGTCAATAGCACCATGCTGACTGCTCCGTGAGTTGCAGATAAGTACATGATCAATTCTTCCCCTGGTCGGGGTGCAACAAGCTTGGGAAGTGCTGCTAGATGTTGCTTGAGCTGTTGGAAAGCTTCTTCCGCTTCTGCAGTCCACCGAAAGTCTCCCTTTTTTGTGCACTTCGTGAGTGTCTTAAAGAGGGGGAACGATTTATCTGCTAATTTAGACAAGAATCGATTTAGCTCAGCTAATTTTCCGTTTAATGACTGGACTTCTTTCAGTGTGCGTAGTGAAGGAAGTTCGATGACAACTTTTGTTTTCTCTGGGCAGGGCTTAATGCCATCAGGTTCTATCAAATATCCAAGAAACATGCCTTCTGCAGCGCCAAAGGTACACTTCTTGGGATTTAACTTCATGTTGATCCTTCCCAATGTTTTGAATGTTTCCTCAATGTCGCGCACCAATTCTTCTTCAGTATGGCTCTTTATGACAAGGTCATCAACATAAACGTCCAGGTTCCGGCCTACTTGCTTCTCAAACGCGTTGTCCACCAACCGCTGGTATGTTGCTCCTGCTTTCTTTAGGCCAAAAGACATTTTTGTATAACAATAGACCCCTTGACTTGTGTGGAAGGCTGTTTTTTCTTCGTCTTCCTCAGCTATCTGAATTTGGTGATACCCTTTGTATGCATTTAAGAAGCATTTAAAAGGGTATCCACATAAAGACTCTACCTTCCAGTCTATCTCTGGCAGCGGGTAACAGTCTTGTGGGCATGCTTTGTTAAGATTAGTGAAGTCCACGCACATTCTCCAGCAGCCATCGCTCTTTTTTACCATCACTGGATTGGAAAGCCAGTCATGTTAATAGACCTCCCGGATGATGCCTGCGTCTACAAGCTTGTGCACTTCCTCTAGGATGGCTTTTGCACGATTTGGGGCTTGGCTGCGCTTTTTCCGTTTTATTGGAGGATATCCTTGTCAGATTTGTAGCTTGTGATCAGTGATAGATCGCGGTACTCCAGTCATGTGCTTTGGTTCCCACGCAAAGATATCTAGGTTCTTTTGCAAGAGTGCGCACACAGCCGCTCTACCTTTGTCAGACAGTGACCCTCCAATTGATATCTCTTGATCTGGATAGTCAGGGTGAATTGCGACCTTCAGGTTTGCCACTTTTTCTTTGTGTTGCTCTGTGGCGCATGGGGTCTCATTTGTCACCGTGTTGCATTCCTTAGGTAATACAGTGGCGTTGTAGAGGGTAACAATTCCTCCTTCTATTGGGAATTTAAGCATCCCGTGTGTTGTGGATGGTATTGCGCGCATAGCTGATATTCCTGGTCTTCCAATAATGCCATTGTATGGCGAGGGAGACCTGATTATCATAAAATTCATCCAGGCTGCTGTAGAATGTTGCTCATTACCAATGACCACCAGTAGGTGCAGTTGCCCCATGGGCCATATCTTCTCTCCTGTGAAGCCAGTAAGCGACGTCGTGGCCGGTATTAACTGACTCCGTATCTCAGGTTGCAGCCTCTTGAAACAATGTTCATACATAATATCTGCGGATGCTCCTCCATCAACATACATACGGTGGATATCGTGACCCCCCGTGTGTATTTGAATAGTGAGCGGTTCCACTACTGCGTTGTCCGCAGTTAGAGTGGGGAAAGAGATTTTGTTCTCGTGGGAAAACTTTTGGATGACTTTTTGTTTTGTCTTTCGCTGCCATGACTGTATCATGTAGATTGTGTCTGCCTTGTCTTTTGGTGTCTCTTTTTTACCCCCATTCTTCTGTCTATCTTTTCCCTCTTTGATGTTCTTAACGAGGTGATCCATTTTTCCTTCCTTCACTAATTTGTCGATTAGTTGGGGCAACTGGACACATTCATTGGTAGTGTGACCCTTTTGTCCATGGTATTCGCAGTATCCACCTCCTACGCGCCTATCTTCTGGGGTGCGTATTGGTGGGGGTTTTGGGAAGTTTGCTCCTTTTGTCGCGAATATCTCCCTTGGGGTTTTCGTGAATGGAGTGTATTTGTCGTTATCCCGTCCACTTCCTTGATTGCAGTAGTTTCTGCTGCGGCTGCTACTCTGGTCATTGGATTGTTTCCTAGGCTGTTCTTGTGGCCTGTAGGTTGAGTAGCCTTTTTTGCTATCCGCAGCAGCTGCTTCCCCTTGGATAAAGGACCTAGTGCACTTCGTCAATTCATCAAAGGTTTGAGGTACCTTATCATTGAGTCTCCTTATTAGCTCTGGGTTATTGATCCCATTCATGAACCCTGAGATCTTGAGCACTTCGGGGCACGCCTTGACTTGTATGCATTCATCCCTGTAGCGCTCCATATAAGCGCTTGTGGATTCCCCTTGGCGCTGTTTTACTCTGGCTAGGTCAACAGTGTTCTTAGCGCACTTCGTTCTTTGAGTGAAGTTTAAACGGAATGCTCTTCGTAACTCTTCAAACCCGTTTATGCTTCTTCGTGGAAGCTTGCTAAACCAGGTTCGCGCATTCCCTATTAGTGTGGAATTAAACATATGACACCACACAGGTTGTGGCCAATTTTCGATAGTAGCAGCTGATTTGAAAATTTTTAGGTGGTCATCAGGATCACCCGTTCCATCATATGTTTTAACATTGGCGGGTATGCGCCTTCTCTTGTTATCCGAATAATCGCTGATGCGTCGCGTGAATGCATCAACCTTTTGGCGGCACCAAGGAAGAGATATATCTACATCTTCTTCCTCGCGATGTCTTCCTCTGGACTTCCAGTGTCCTGTCTCTTTGTCCTCGTTGTCCGAGGAGTCGCTTGAGGAAGGATTGCTCGTTTTGCGGTGCTTGCGCCGCTTTTCGTCAGAGTCCGAGGTTGAGGGGCTTTCACTTGGGGAAATTCGTCTCCCCAATCTATCATGAATTCTTCTACTTCCAGACCTTGAAGTGCTCTCGCTCGGTGAGCGTTGCCGTCCAAGTCTATCTTGCATCCTGCGATTACGAAGTCTAGCGTGGACATTGGTACGCCTCTCATTGTTTTCGTATTCCTCCGAGTATGTGAATCAGATGCTGTACCAAGTCTAGCGTGCACATTGGTACGTCTCTCATTGTTTTCGCGCTCCTGGTAGCGCGATGGGCATGTTTCTGGTTTAAAGTTAAGCCGAGCTTGTAGGCTCTGACTTGACCTTCTCCTTGCCTCCACTTGCATGAGGTTAGTTAAAGTTTCGTAATTTGAGATACAAAATTACTTAGCGTTAACTCAGGCGCGTCCTCTTCCAGCGCAACGATATCTGCTTCCGCATTAGGTCCCCTATTCCGATTAGGCGCGCCTGGCAGCACAGTGTTGTCCACAATGGGTGCCGTTTGATGGGGAGTATTGAAGAGAGTGCGCTCAAGTTCTTTAGTGCTTGGAACCACCGTGGTGGTCTAGGTAGTCCCTGTGGGTAATTCTACTTGGGAGGATTTGGGTTGGGCCCGATTCTTGGTGACCAGGCGCATTGGTTGTTCCAGAGGCCTGCCTAGAGGTCGGATCTTGATGGTTTCTCCCCTGGGGGTCACCACGTGTTTTTTCCAACTGCAGAGTCTGCTGGCTTGAGTTTTTGTGTTTTGTCATTCTAGTTCTTAGTGTAGGGTCCCACGGATGGCGCCACTTGTTGATACAAAAGTTGGGCGTTCCTTATTTGGGTTCCTGTTCTCGTACCAATCAGATCTTAATGCTTGAGACCTGCACACTAAGAAAGCAAACAAACACCGTTAGGCTTATCGTGGGATTGTCTCCCACGATTATCCTCCGGCGTGAGAGTAAGTAATCTGTTTTTAGGGTTGTATAGAAGAGTTAGGGTTGTAAATCGTACCTTTAATGAGGATTATGATATTCTTTATATAGGCACGAAATCCTTGTAGATTTCGTGTTTCTCACTTTTTGGCGTATCACGCCTATCCGGTCTATGGATCTTTATCCCATAAATAAAAGATCCTTATGTAGACCATAAATAATGTGTTTGAGTTTGGGCTTTTATGAGCCCAAACCGTTAGTATGATAGTCCAAATAATAATAGCCCATTCGTGATGGGCTTTTGTGTTAGTAATGTCCATTAGTCGGGTTCGTGACCCGAATATAGACTATATGTCATCAACCGGGGTAACCTTTTACAAAAAAAAAAAAATAATAAAATAAAATTGAAGGGACATTTTACTTAAAAAGAGATATAATCACTTCAAAAGCATAAGAAATTGAGTGGAAAAAGGTTTTAATATACTAGTAGTAAAATTTATTGAACTTTATATGTATACGTATAGAAATGACATAGGAATTTGAATGGTTGTAGAGAAAAAGTTTGCTTTTGCTACCTTTCACTGGAGTTTTTCATTTTTGGGTTATGGTCCAAACATGTCTATCACTTTAATTAGTTAGTACATATTAACTTGATCGAGACTGGTGGTTGAGTTACATATTAACTTGTGTAATTACTTGTGGCAAATGAAAAGAGTAAGAGAATACCATGACTATAGCTTTATTATAGACTCAGCATTGAAAACCATGACTATAGCTTTATTATAGACTCAACATTAATGTCGTAGTTTGGCGACCTAAGGGGCGGACACTTTTTGTTATCTAAAGTCGAAGACTCTGAAGTGGGCGAACACTTGGCCCAACGGGCGAACATGCTGATATTTATGTTGGTATGTTTGGTGAAATGGGCTGGAGCTGGGACTTATATTATAAGCCGAAATTAAAATTTGTATTTTTATAAACTTGTTTAACAAATGGGCTGGGGTTGGGGCTAATTATTACAAAATTATTAAAAATGACATAATTAAATGAATTTTTTTATATATGTTAAATATTTTTGTAGGTAAATAAGTAATTTATTCTTTAAAAGCCAGGGCTAAAGTTTTTAGCCTATTTTATGGGGGCTAAGGTTTTTAGCCGACTTATTTTATAAGTATTTCTATAAGACCCATAATAAACGAGACTTATGTTATTAGTTGTCTTATTTTAAAAGCCCAAGGCCCAATAAACCCCATTTAAGCCTGCCAAGAACTCAATGCCAACTTTCGTTGCAAGAACTCATCTTTGGAAAAAGTTTTTCTTTTGCTATTTTCCCTTTGTCCAAATAAATACTTGTATACCGACAAAAAATACATAGTAAAAGAGTAACGAGAAGACCATGACTATAGCTTTATTAAAGACCATGACTATAGCTTTATTATAGACTCAACTCCAAATATTATTGTGTATCATAAACATAATGAAAGGAGAAACTGTAACCAATGAATTTACAAAATTACAAATATTCAAAAACCAATTACAAAATTCACAGAACATCCAAATACAACAACATAACTCCTCATATAAAAACAATCTCAAGCATAGATGATAAACCTATTCAGAAAACATATGGGATCAAACACTTAGTACTTTTAGGAAAATCTTCAAACTTGTTTACATACCACTTCCTCGTCTCGTGACTCCTTGCAATCAAGTAACACGCATCACCAATAGCGCACGCGAAAGCCAATGGTGTTTGGCTAACAAAAGCAAACCCCCAAAAAATAATAATCTCAAATAAGTAATGAGGGCAAATAACCAAGCTAAATAGTCCTCCTTGAGGAATCTTGTACTCTTTTTCGTTGTTCTTCCTTAGTTTCGACAGGAGAGTATGGTGATAAAAGTTGCCAATGATCCCTACTATAAACATGATAAAACCAATGTATTTAAGATCAATAAATGGCTCTTGGAGGCCGAGACTCATATATTGGACGACTATCAGGCTTGTAGCAACGTAGAAATAAAACACGGAAATGAGTATGATTGAACCTAGAATCATGTTGCCACTATACCTGTGCACAAATAGAACCTGCAAAATGCAAAACCATATACTTTTGAAGTTTTGTGCATTTAACATTTCAATGTAAATTTCCATATGTTTTTAGATTGTTTAGGACATGCATATATTTGAAAGCTATAACTACACATAATACATATATATGATGTAAATCAAACAATAAAAGCAAGTCATATGTACTTAGATAAAGGTTACCTCAATATCCCTCTTGAAGAAATGTAAGGTAACAGCAAATTTAAGCAGCACGAATCTAAGATCGCCACCAGGTAACAGGAAGAACGACACAAGTCCAGCTAGAAACGCAGGGGTGTAAAGTATCAACATACCAGTTCTACTCGATATTTTAACACCTTGTTTAGCTACAGGTTTATTTCCTGAACTTGCAAACTTTGAATACTCAAGATGATTTCCTATCATCTCAGCAAAGCCCAAGTAGACAGTTGATATTAATGTTACTAACGTCATAACTGAAATCCAAGTCGATGGTTCATCGAACATGAACTTCTCCAACAAGGGTATCTTCATTTTTTGTTTAGAAATTTTTCGCGTTTTCAAAGTGATGAGTATGAAACCTTTGCCGTTTGTATGATATTTATACAAAGGATGTGGTGCAAGTCAATAATAAACGTTTCTGAAAGATATGTGTGTACATGGAGGGAAGGGCGATAAAAAAAAAGTGGTCTCAGCTCAAAAAAAGATAGACCTTTCCTTTCATATTATAGAAATCTTTTACCTAATAAAATAAAACCCCTAGTGGGAACTTTTCCA
Source organism: Artemisia argyi (assembly GCA_030686995.1). Lineage (NCBI taxonomy): Eukaryota > Viridiplantae > Streptophyta > Magnoliopsida > Asterales > Asteraceae > Artemisia > Artemisia argyi. The sequence continues at coordinate 166,420,591 of CM060694.1, read as the reverse complement.
TTTCAAAAAAATCAAATCATACTTATTTTGGTAACTTTTTTTTAAATCTTAATTTTTAAAAAGGTTTTTAATATTTAAAAAACCTATAATCTTTCTATATTTGTGTAATAATTGATTAAAATTCGTATTTATACCTAAATATTAAAATTGGGCAAAAATACACAAGGACTTTATTGTTGTTTTTGGATATTGAATGCCTAAAGTGTAAATATTTTGTTGAAAGCGGAGTATCCCATTTGTATTCATTATATCCCACATATTAAAAAAACACACTAAACAAAATCGAACATCAATAACAATCCATATGATCAACATCTGCTGCTTTGGCCTCAAAGGTCCAGTCAACAATAAAAGATGGTAATAGTATCAATTCCTCCACCCAATTACCCAGACCTTCTGCTAGGAGATTTTCATTCTCACAATGGGATAACAAAATCCACCCATAAGAACATCAATAACAATCCATATGAACATCAATCAATCGTATGCTACAACAATCACAAGAACAATTAGATGCTAAAAACAACAACAACAACAATCCGATGCTGCCGATCCGACCTAAAACCTAATAACAACATCAATCGATGGTACAACTTTAACAAATCCGATGAAGAGGAAGAGTTTAATTTTGCGCCAGAACATGAGAAGGAAGAGTTCAAGGTTAATTTTTATAAGTTTATAATTTATTATTTATTAATTTTAATTTGATTGTGATTTTAGGTTTTTTAATAAGTTGTAGTTGTTTAAGTAACTTTTTAAAAATTGTAGGACTTAACTGTTATTATTATTATTTTGTAAATTTTTAAAAACTACAGCTGAGTTTGAATTATATTACATTTATAATTAGAATCCTAATAGGACCTTAACTTATACTGGCTTAAACCATTATATAAACTCAATTGATAGCCCCATTTTTTTATTCACATGAAAATCATCATAAGAGATATATATTTATCATTCAATAAAGCTAAAAAAAAAACAGCAGGTCAGCAGGTTTGATTTTTAATGTCTGTATAAATATATCTTTTATTTATATTTATTAAACAGCTTATTTGTTTTATTTTTCAATTTGTAACATGATAGTATCATTCTGCAATAGTTAGTGTAACTGCCACTGTTAAGAGTGTTTGAAATTATTGACTTTAGATGGTCAAACAAGGTTTTTGTCTCAATTTGAATTTGATTTAGCTGTATTTTGATAGTATGAGTAGTAATTGAGTGTTTTGCTTCAGTTGCAAGTAGTTAAAACGGATTTGTAGTAGTGTTTAGTTCTTGAGGTTTATAACAGCTAAGTAGCAATCATTAGGGTAGAATTGGATTCAAACAACTTTTGGTTATTAATATTGTTTTCATTAGGTCCATTGTATGATATAGTAGTTGTGCACTTACTGATGTTGTGATTCAATATATCAAATAATGTAAATGGAGCGTGAGTTGGATAATTAGATAGTGTATTTAAATATATGTTTCATTATAGTAGTTTCTTATGTTTTGATGACTTATCCAGAACAAACAAAATTGCATTGTAGTTAGACATGATAGTTCTATTAAAATAAGCTTCTTATGTGTGTAATTGCATAAAAAGTATGACCGTTGAACATTTTTATTTTTTACTTTTGCTTTTTAGGTAGCTTAAGTCTTTGAGCTTTTACATGAAGTTGTTGGCTGCTATTTAATCTCCTATTGTGCGAGGCAAATATTTTATGTGTTGCTGGGATTTTGCTGATATTGAACTTCGAGTTTAAGCTATAAGAAAGCTTGATGTAATATATTCTATGTAGAGACTAGGCTACGAATTGGGCAACTATTTGCTACTTAAGGTTGTATATGTATTCCATTAATTTTCATGTATTGCAAGACTGCTAATTAGAAACACATTGTTGGAACCGTGAACCGAGATATCACATTTTTGGAGATCATGCAATAAACTCTCATATGTACCCCAATCAGGATGCAAGGTCCCTATTGCGACCCTTCAATATACTATGAACACATCGGTTCACACAACTGATCGAGAACAACTGTTAATCGACTACTCCGGTAATATTTTGGGTTTCATGTCTACATTAGTTAGTTTTTCAATTTCAATGATTCAATGTTTCTGACCTTTCTATTGAGTTCTATTATTTCTACGTCAATCATCAATCATTTTGTCACCCATTGTTTGATGAATTGCTTTAGTGAATTTCTTTATTGTTGTTTTATATTGTATGAGTATTAGAATGGGATGACTAATGTTGTCAATCATTGTTAGGATCAATCTAATTAAACCTGCAGATAGTTCTTAGTTGCGCAAATAAAACCTTAATAGGCGTTAATAGGATTTGTTTCATCTGCAAACATCAGAAGTTGATTAGATTAATCTTAATAAGCCAGTCTTGCAAATATTAGCCTATGTACCATGTTTATGCGCTTTTTCTAATTCTGTTTAACCGCTTTGTTTGGTGTTAACATGAAGGTGTTCACAAGTGACCAACTAGCCATTGGCAAAGAGACGGGCCGTAGGCTTGGAATGGGAACAAATATGTATCTGTCTTCCTTCTCCTTGGCTAACACAAAGATGCTACTATCGCAAATATCCCAATTGAGGAGCTAATTGAGAAAGTTGATTGCTTTGCTACTAGGACTGCAGGAACTAAACACAAGGTAAAAATGTTTCACTACTTTAACTGATTAATTGCTATATAGATTATCAGATTATTGTGTTTGTTAGAGTATTTAGGGGTTCCTTGATCATGATCCATTTAGTAAGATTATTGTGTTTGTTAGAGTATTTAGAGGTTCCTTGATCATGATCCATTCAGTACGATTTAACATACAAGTAAAGGACAAAGGAATATTTGTGAGTCAACCAAGCTGTCATGTAATAAAAAGTAGCCTATCTGACCACAACACTTTACGCCATATTACCCAAATTGACATGCTCGTCCATTTTTCTACATTTGGTTATGTCAGCATGTCGAAGTTTTGCTCATTATAAATCATGACAAATGTTGACCATATAAGTTTTGATTATTGAAATTGTGAATTGGTTTCAGCAAGGAGTTAACACATTGAATAGAGTTAGTTTTAGTAGCAAAAGTGAGTTTAGAAGAGGTTTGTTCTCTACAATTTGTAGGAGATGAGATATAACTATGCACTGTTTAATCTTAGATTTTTCTTCATTTATCGATTTTTGCACAAGCATAATCATCTTTAAACTGACTAAGATAAACACATTTAATCATGGGATTCACATTAATTCCTTGCTACATGGCACCTAAATACCTATTGCTTATTTAGGATTTATTAGTGAAATAGTGATAGATGTCATGTAGTAAATGTTTTTAAAGTTTGTATTGACGAAATGACTATGTAAGTTTGAATTGTAATCTTTCCTTAGCTCTGTTTGGAGCTGAATTATAGCTACATTAGATACTTAGATGACTAAATATCACTGTTTCAAGTTCTTTTGTCCTGATTTGTTAACTGTAACGTTCATCAAAACAGACAACTTTTGTTACACTGCCTGCCCGTTATAAATTGGAGACCGACAGTGCAGCAAAAAAATAACCAAATCAGGGGACTCAACATGGTAATGTGATCGATGCAACGAAGAATTTGAGAAATGTGATTACAGGTATCTTCTTCAATGTCATGTCCAAGATCACATTGGATTGACATGGGTGACTAATTTTCAAGAAGCTGGAGAAAAAAAAAATACTGAGTTGCCCTGCAAAGAAATCTACATTCTGAAAAGTGCAGGATGATGAGCGTTTTGCAAATGTTGTCAAAAACTGCCCCTTGCAGAGGTACTTTTGAAGCTGAAAATCAACGAAGAAACATATGGTGATGAACAAAGGGTGAAATTACTGTCGTCACGGTAGACAAGATGAATTACTCTTCCAACACCAAGTATCTGTTGATTGATCCCGAAATCCTATTAGCATTTTAGGTAAAGTAAATTGATCAGCAAAGTCTTTCAGATTCTCATATATAACTCATTATTAAATCTGCCAATGCCACTTCAAGTGAAATTTATGTTGACTGGCGAAGTCTTTAGATTCTTAGATATAACTCTTAACATATAAATCTACTTCGAGTGAAATTTATGTTGATTGCGCAATAGAGATGTTCTCTTGCTTATCCCATTTCTTTTAATCTGTTATTAGAGCATAGATGTATGCGGTAGGTCATTTGAATGGGATTCACAAGTATGAAATTAGAGTTATAGTAATGGATTGTTACCAATTAGACAATTATCTGTGCTGTACAACTATTTGAGATAGATTTTAGAAGTGAAAAAAAGAAATTATTGTTCAACGTTGCTTGATGGCGCACCACAATGGCAATTAGCACAACCCACCAGCCACAACAGACAGGTCTTGAGTTAGATACTGGTTCGGCAACAACTGGAAAACCAAGGAAGTGGTTAGAGCCGCTGTTGTTGCTATTGTGATTGCCTTCTCTTTAAGGACCTCTGCACAATGAACCGTTCAACAGGCCTTGAGGAGTATAGGTTTCAATGGCAATGGGTTATAATGGATGCTGATGATATAGTTTATTATCTTATTGTGCGAAGTATTTTAAAATATCACTGTTTGTTCAGTTTTGAGCATCACATTATGTTTTTATGGAATCTTTTCGTAAATTCCTTTGTGTAGGATCACAAGTATGCGCTGTATTTCCTATTAAAAAAGCACATAAAGATCATTATACACTTTAGACGAAGTGGCACACACTTTTTATCAATTTGAAAAGAATATGAGATCACATATATACGAGTAGTATTTCTACTACTGTAACGAGAAGTATTGTGGTTCAAGGTACCATATGAGATCACATATATTGTCACTATATGTATGATCAAGTTATAAAATTAGAACATATATGTATTAAAGTCTACTGATATGATCAATAGGCCGCAGTGTCAACTATATACAAGTAGTATTTATAGTGTTTATTGGACCAAAGTATATATGAAGGGATAGCTTGGCTACAATTTTTGTAGCGAATTGGCTACAATTCTTCACTAAAAATATACAAACAATAAATCAAGAACCCGCAGAAAAAAATCAGATACCCACAAAAAGAATTCAGGACCCACATTTATAAAATAAAATTGTAGCCAGTTCAGTTAGGTACAAAAAAATTAGCTAATATATTCTCATATTTTTAAATTCCTTTCTAAGTAAAAACTGATAACACAACAAATGTGATAAATCATTGCAACTGATGCTTGATTGTTGATCATAGGTATTGAATTATTTGATCACCATCCCCCACCATCATTGGGACGGTGGCTGCACTATTATGTATTGAATTATATGAACTTCAAAATACAAAGTTTGAAATGAATAATTATAATGTATGCTTATTTGTTTTACTAAGTATGTTGTTCATTAATAATGGTGGCCTGAAGATAAGATGTGTTTTATAAGGATGTGATGATGATAATTTACAAGACCGCATCACCAAAAATATAACACAACAAACAAATCTCTTTCGGAAATTAAAACTATGTATTTTAATCAATAATAATACTTAACAAAATTTTCTAGAAAAAACCCCGCGCGTGAAATCATAATTAAACATAAAACAAAAATTAAGCTATTTGTTTTTTAATAAATAAAAATACATTATTGAACATTTTATAAACAACCCCGCGCGTGCGCGGGTATTATAACTAGTAATAATTGAGTACAATATCATTTTTTAATAGTATAAAGGGAGGGAGTAGAGATGGTTATAGAAAACAAATCATAAAGATTTAGTGAACCTGGTCAATTTTTTTTTTAAATAAAACAAAAATAATCACTTTTTACTTAATAT